>JAJHIY020001246.1:2500-452806 GCA_022114975.2 Lampris megalopsis
TTTACTGACCCGCAACACATGCTGGTGACTCTTCACATCTGTTTACTGACCCGCAACACATGCTGGTGACTCTTCACATGTGTTCTGACCCACAACACATGCTGGTGACACTTCACATCTGTGTTCTGACCCACAACTCATGCTGGTGACTCTTCACATCTGTGTTCTGACCCGCAACTCATGCTGGTGACTCTTCACACCTGTGTTCTGACCCGCAACACATGCTGGTGACAATTAACACCTGTGTTCTGACCCGCAACACATGCTGGTGACTCTTCACACCTGTGTTCTGACCCGCAACACATGCTGGTGACTCTTCACACCTGTGTACTGACCCGAAACTCATGCTGGTGACTCTTCACATCTGTTTACTGACCCGCCACTCATGCTGGTGACTCTTCACATGTGTTCTGACCCGCAACACATGCTGGTGACTCTTCACATCTGTGTTCTGACCCGCAACTCATGCTGGTGACTCTTCACATCTGTGTTCAGACCCGCAACTCATGCTGGTGACTCTTCACATCTGTTTACTGACCCGCAACACATGCTGGTGACTCTTCACATCTATTTACTGACCCGCAACACATGCTGGTGACACTTCACATCTGTGTTCTGACCCGCAACTCATGCTGGTGACTCTTCACATCTGTGTTCTGACCCGCATCTCATGCTGGTGACTCTTCACATCTGCGTACTGACCCGCAACTCATGCTGGTGACTCTTCACACCTGTGTTCTGACCCGCAACACATGCTGGTGACATTTCACACCTGTGTTCTGACCCACAACACATGCTGGTGACTCTTCACACCTGTGTACTGACCCGCAACACATGCTGGTGACTCTTCACACCTGTGTTGTGACCCGCAACTCATGCTGGTGACTCTTTGACCCGCAACACATGCTGGTGACTCTTCACACCTGTGTACTGACCCGCAACACATGCTGGTGACTCTTCACACCTGTGTACTGACCCGCAACACATGCTGGTGACTCTTCACACCTGTGTTCTGACCCGCAACACATGCTGGTGACTCTTCGCATGTTTACTGACCCGCACCTCATGCTGGTGACTCTTCATATCTGTGTACTGACCCGCAACACATGCTGGTAACTCTTCACACCTGTGTTCTGACCCGCAACACATGCTGGTGATTCTTCACACCTGTGTACTGACCCGCAAAACATGCTGGTGACTCTTCACATCTGTTTACTGACCCGCAATACATGCTGGTGACTCTTCACACCTGTGTACTGACCCGAAACTCATGCTGGTGACTCTTCACATCTGTTTACTGACCCGCAACTCATGCTGGTGACTCTTCACATGTGTTCTGACCCGCAACACATGCTGGTGACTCTTCACATCTGTTTACTGACCCAACACATGCTGGTGACTCTTCACATGTGTTCTGGCCCGCAACACATGCTGGTAACTTTTCAAATCTGTGTTCTGACCCGCAACTCATGCTGGTGACTCTTCATATCTGTGTTCTGATCTGCAACTCATGCTGGTGACTCTTCACATCTGTTTACTGACCCGCAACTCATGCTGGTGACTCTTCACATCTGTGTTCTGACCCGCAACTCATGCTGGTGACTCTTCACACCTGTGTACTGACCCACAACACATGCTGGTGACTTTCACATCTGTGTTCTGACCCACAACACATGCTGGTGACTCCTCACACCTGTGTACTGACCCGCAACACATGCTGGTGACTCTTCACATCTGTTTACTGACCCGCAACTCATGCTGGTGACTCTTCACATCTGTGTTCTGACCCGCAACTCATGCTGGTGACTCTTCACACCTGTGTACTGACCCACAACACATGCTGGTGACTTTCACATCTGTGTTCTGACCCACAACACATGCTCGTGACTCCTCACACCTGTGTACTGACCCGCAACACATGCTGGTGACTCTTCACACCTGTGTACTGACCACAACACATGCTGGTGACTCTTCACATCTGTGTTCTGACCCGCAACACATGCTGGTGACTCTTCACACATGTGTACAGACGGGCAACACATGCTGCTGACTGTTCACACCTGTGTACTGACCCGCAACACATGCTGGTGACTCTTCACACCTGTGTCCTGACCCGCAACACATGCTGGTGACTCTTCACACCTGTGTACTGACCTGCAACACATGCTGGTGACTCTTCACATCTGTGTTCTGACCCGCAACTCATGCTGGTGACTCTTCACACCTGTGTACTGACCCGCAACACATTCTGGTGACTCTTCAAACCTGTGTACTGACCTGCAACACATGCTGGTGACTCTTCACACCTGTGTACTGACCCGCAACACATGCTGGTGACTCTTCACATCTATGTTCTGACCCGCAACTCATGCTGGTGACTCTTCACACCTGTGTACTGACCCGCAACTCATGCTGGTGACTCGTCACATGTGTTCTGACCCGCAACACGTGCTGGTGACTCTTCACATCTGTTTGCTGACCCGCAACACATGCTGGTGACTCTTCACATGTGTTCTGACCCGCAACACATGCTGGTGACACTTCACATCTGTGTTCTGACCCGCAACTCATGCTGGTGACTCTTCACATCTGTTTACTGACCCGCAATACATGCTGGTGACTCTTCACACCTGTGTACTGACCCGAAACTCATGCTGGTGACTCTTCACATCTGTTTACTGACCCGCAACTCATGCTGGTGACTCTTCACATGTGTTCTGACCCGCAACACATGCTGGTGACTCTTCACATCTGTTTACTGACCCAACACATGCTGGTGACTCTTCACATGTGTTCTGGCCCGCAACACATGCTGGTAACTTTTCAAATCTGTGTTCTGACCCGCAACTCATGCTGGTGACTCTTCATATCTGTGTTCTGATCTGCAACTCATGCTGGTGACTCTTCACATCTGTTTACTGACCCGCAACTCATGCTGGTGACTCTTCACATCTGTGTTCTGACCCGCAACTCATGCTGGTGACTCTTCACACCTGTGTACTGACCCACAACACATGCTGGTGACTTTCACATCTGTGTTCTGACCCACAACACATGCTGGTGACTCCTCACACCTGTGTACTGACCCGCAACACATGCTGGTGACTCTTCACATCTGTTTACTGACCCGCAACTCATGCTGGTGACTCTTCACATCTGTGTTCTGACCCGCAACTCATGCTGGTGACTCTTCACACCTGTGTACTGACCCACAACACATGCTGGTGACTTTCACATCTGTGTTCTGACCCACAACACATGCTGGTGACTCCTCACACCTGTGTACTGACCCGCGACACATGCTGGTGACTCTTCACACCTGTGTACTGACCACAACACATGCTGGTGACTCTTCACATCTGTGTTCTGACCCGCAACACATGCTGGTGACTCTTCACACATGTGTACAGACGGGCAACACATGCTGCTGACTGTTCACACCTGTGTACTGACCCGCAACACATGCTGGTGACTCTTCACACCTGTGTCCTGACCCGCAACACATGCTGGTGACTCTTCACACCTGTGTACTGACCTGCAACACATGCTGGTGACTCTTCACATCTGTGTTCTGACCCGCAACTCATGCTGGTGACTCTTCACACCTGTGTACTGACCCGCAACACATTCTGGTGACTCTTCAAACCTGTGTACTGACCTGCAACACATGCTGGTGACTCTTCACACCTGTGTACTGACCCGCAACACATGCTGGTGACTCTTCACATCTATGTTCTGACCCGCAACTCATGCTGGTGACTCTTCACACCTGTGTACTGACCCGCAACTCATGCTGGTGACTCGTCACATGTGTTCTGACCCGCAACACGTGCTGGTGACTCTTCACATCTGTTTGCTGACCCGCAACACATGCTGGTGACTCTTCACATGTGTTCTGACCCGCAACACATGCTGGTGACACTTCACATCTGTGTTCTGACCCGCAACTCATGCTGGTGACTCTTCACATCTGTGTTCTGACCCGCGACTCATGCTGGTGACTCTTCACATCTGTTTACTGACCCGCAACACATGCTGGTGACTCTTCACATCTATGTTCTGACCCGCAACTCATGCTGGTGACTCTTCACACCTGTGTACTGACCCGCAACACATGCTGGTGACACTTCACATCTGTGTTCTGACCCGCAACACGTGCTGGTGACTCTTCACATCTGTTTGCTGACCCGCAACACATGCTGGTGACTCTTCACATGTGTTCTGACCCGCAACACATGCTGGTGACACTTCACATCTGTGTTCTGACCCGCAACTCATGCTGGTGACTCTTCACATCTGTGTTCTGACCCGCGACTCATGCTGGTGACTCTTCACATCTGTTTACTGACCCGCAACTCATGCTGGTGACTCTTCACATGTGTTCTGACCCGCAACACATGCTGGTGACTCTTCACATGTGTTCTGGCCCGCAACACATGCTTGTGACTTTTCAAATCTGTGTTCTGACCCGCAACTCATGCTGGTGACTCTTCATATCTGTGTTCTGATCCGCAACTCATGCTGGTGACTCTTCACATCTGTTTATTTACCCGCAACTCATGCTGGTGACTCTTCACATCTGTGTTCTGACCCGCAACTCATGCTGGTGACTCTTCACACCTGTGTACTGACCCACAACACATGCTGGTGACTTTCACATCTGTGTTCTGACCCACAACACATGCTGGTGACTCCTCACACCTGTGTACTGACCCGCAACACATGCTGGTGACTCTTCACATCTGTTTACTGACCCGCAACTCATGCTGGAACTCTTCACATCTGTGTTCTGACCCGCAACTCATGCTGGTGACTCTTCACACCTGTGTACTGACCCACAACACATGCTGGTGACTTTCACATCTGTGTACTGACCCGCAACACATGCTGGTGACTCTTCACACCTGTGTACTGACCACAACACATGCTGGTGACTCTTCACATCTGTGTTCTGACCCGCAACACATGCTGGTGACTCTTCACACATGTGTACAGACGGGCAACACATGCTGCTGACTGTTCACACCTGTGTACTGACCCGCAACACATGCTGGTGACTCTTCACACCTGTGTCCTGACCCGCAACACATGCTGGTGACTCTTCACACCTGTGTACTGACCCGCAACACATGCTGGTGACTCTTCACATCTGTGTTCTGACCCGCAACTCATGCTGGTGACTCTTCACACCTGTGTACTGACCCGCAACACATTCTGGTGACTCTTCAAACCTGTGTACTGACCTGCAACACATGCTGGTGACTCTTCACACCTGTGTACTGACCCGCAACACATGCTGGTGATTCTTCACATCTATGTTCTGACCCGCAACTCATGCTGGTGACTCTTCACATCTATGTTCTGACCCGCAACACATGCTGGTGACTCTTCATATCTGTGTTCTGACCCGCAACACATGCTGGTGACTCTTCACATCTGTGTTCTGACCCGCAACACATGCTGGTGACTCTTCATATCTGTGTTCTGACCCGCAACACATGCTGGTGACTCTTCACATCTGTGTTCTGACCCGCAACACATGCTGGTGACTCTTCACATCTGTGTTCTGACCCGCAAACCATGCTGGTGACTCTTCACATGTTTTCTGACCCGCAACACATGCTGGTGACTCTTCACATCTGTTTACTGACCCGCAACACATGCTGGTGACACTTCACATGTGTTCTGACCCGCAACACATGCTGGTGACACTTCACATCTGTGTTCTGACCCGCAACTCATGCTGGTGACTCTTCACATCTGTGTTCTGACCCGCAACTCATGCTGGTGACTCTTCACATCTGTTTACTGACCCGCAACACATGCTGGTGACTCTTCACATCTGTTTACTGACCCGCAACACATGCTGGTGACTCTTCACATGTGTTCTGACCCACAACACATGCTGGTGACACTTCACATCTGTGTTCTGACCCACAACTCATGCTGGTGACTCTTCACATCTGTGTTCTGACCCGCAACTCATGCTGGTGACTCTTCACACCTGTGTTCTGACCAGCAAAACATGCTGGTGACAATTAACACCTGTGTTCTGACCCGCAACACATGCTGGTGACTCTTCACACCTGTGTTCTGACCCGCAACACATGCTGGTGACTCTTCACACCTGTGTACTGACCCGAAACTCATGCTGGTGACTCTTCACATCTATGTTCTGACCCGCAACACATGCTGGTGACTCTTCACACCTGTGTACTGACCCGCAACACATGCTGGTGACACTTCACATCTGTGTTCTGACCCGCAACACGTGCTGGTGACTCTTCACATCTGTTTGCTGACCCGCAACACGTGCTGGTGACTCTTCACATGTGTTCTGACCCGCAACACATGCTGGTGACACTTCACATCTGTGTTCTGACCCGCAACTCATGCTGGTGACTCTTCACATCTGTGTTCTGACCCGCGACTCATGCTGGTGACTCTTCACATCTGTTTACTGACCCGCAACTCATGCTGGTGACTCTTCACATGTGTTCTGACCCGCAACACATGCTGGTGACTCTTCACATGTGTTCTGGCCCGCAACACATGCTTGTGACTTTTCAAATCTGTGTTCTGACCCGCAACTCATGCTGGTGACTCTTCATATCTGTGTTCTGATCCGCAACTCATGCTGGTGACTCTTCACATCTGTTTATTTACCCGCAACTCATGCTGGTGACTCTTCACATCTGTGTTCTGACCCGCAACTCATGCTGGTGACTCTTCACACCTGTGTACTGACCCACAACACATGCTGGTGACTTTCACATCTGTGTTCTGACCCACAACACATGCTGGTGACTCCTCACACCTGTGTACTGACCCGCAACACATGCTGGTGACTCTTCACATCTGTTTACTGACCCGCAACTCATGCTGGAACTCTTCACATCTGTGTTCTGACCCACAACACATGCTGGTGACTTTCACATCTGTGTTCTGACCCACAACACATGCTGGTGACTCCTCACACCTGTGTACTGACCCGCAACACATGCTGGTGACTCTTCACACCTGTGTACTGACCACAACACATGCTGGTGACTCTTCACATCTGTGTTCTGACCCGCAACACATGCTGGTGACTCTTCACACATGTGTACAGACGGGCAACACATGCTGCTGACTGTTCACACCTGTGTACTGACCCGCAACACATGCTGGTGACTCTTCACACCTGTGTCCTGACCCGCAACACATGCTGGTGACTCTTCACACCTGTGTACTGACCCGCAACACATGCTGGTGACTCTTCACATCTGTGTTCTGACCCGCAACTCATGCTGGTGACTCTTCACACCTGTGTACTGACCCGCAACACATTCTGGTGACTCTTCAAACCTGTGTACTGACCTGCAACACATGCTGGTGACTCTTCACACCTGTGTACTGACCCGCAACACATGCTGGTGATTCTTCACATCTATGTTCTGACCCGCAACTCATGCTGGTGACTCTTCACATCTATGTTCTGACCCGCAACACATGCTGGTGACTCTTCATATCTGTGTTCTGACCCGCAACACATGCTGGTGACTCTTCACATCTGTGTTCTGACCCGCAACACATGCTGGTGACTCTTCATATCTGTGTTCTGACCCGCAACACATGCTGGTGACTCTTCACATCTGTGTTCTGACCCGCAACACATGCTGGTGACTCTTCACATCTGTGTTCTGACCCGCAAACCATGCTGGTGACTCTTCACATGTTTTCTGACCCGCAACACATGCTGGTGACTCTTCACATCTGTTTACTGACCCGCAACACATGCTGGTGACACTTCACATGTGTTCTGACCCGCAACACATGCTGGTGACACTTCACATCTGTGTTCTGACCCGCAACTCATGCTGGTGACTCTTCACATCTGTGTTCTGACCCGCAACTCATGCTGGTGACTCTTCACATCTGTTTACTGACCCGCAACACATGCTGGTGACTCTTCACATCTGTTTACTGACCCGCAACACATGCTGGTGACTCTTCACATGTGTTCTGACCCACAACACATGCTGGTGACACTTCACATCTGTGTTCTGACCCACAACTCATGCTGGTGACTCTTCACATCTGTGTTCTGACCCGCAACTCATGCTGGTGACTCTTCACACCTGTGTTCTGACCCGCAACACATGCTGGTGACAATTAACACCTGTGTTGTGACCCGCAACACATGCTGGTGACTCTTCACACCTGTGTTCTGACCCGCAACACATGCTGGTGACTCTTCACACCTGTGTACTGACCCGAAACTCATGCTGGTGACTCTTCACATCTATGTTCTGACCCGCAACACATGCTGGTGACTCTTCATATCTGTGTTCTGACCCGCAACACATGCTGGTGACTCTTCACATCTGTGTTCTGACCCGCAACACATGCTGGTGACTCTTCATATCTGTGTTCTGACCCGCAACACATGCTGGTGACTCTTCACATCTGTGTTCTGACCCGCAACACATGCTGGTGACTCTTCACATCTGTGTTCTGACCCGCAAACCATGCTGGTGACTCTTCACATGTTTTCTGACCCGCAACACATGCTGGTGACTCTTCACATCTGTTTACTGACCCGCAACACATGCTGGTGACACTTCACATGTGTTCTGACCCGCAACACATGCTGGTGACACTTCACATGTGTGTTCTGACCCGCAACTCATGCTGGTGACTCTTCACATCTGTGTTCTGACCCGCAACTCATGCTGGTGACTCTTCACATCTGTTTACTGACCCGCAACACATGCTGGTGACTCTTCACATCTGTTTACTGACCCGCAACACATGCTGGTGACTCTTCACATGTGTTCTGACCCACAACACATGCTGGTGACACTTCACATCTGTGTTCTGACCCACAACTCATGCTGGTGACTCTTCACATCTGTGTTCTGACCCGCAACTCATGCTGGTGACTCTTCACACCTGTGTTCTGACCCGCAACACATGCTGGTGACAATTAACACCTGTGTTCTGACCCGCAACACATGCTGGTGACTCTTCACACCTGTGTTCTGACCCGCAACACATGCTGGTGACTCTTCACACCTGTGTACTGACCCGAAACTCATGCTGGTGACTCTTCACATCTGTTTACTGACCCGCCACTCATGCTGGTGACTCTTCACATGTGTTCTGACCCGCAACACATGCTGGTGACTCTTCACATCTGTGTTCTGACCCGCAACTCATGCTGGTGACTCTTCACATCTGTGTTCTGACCCGCAACTCATGCTGGTGACTCTTCACATCTGTTTACTGACCCGCAACACATGCTGGTGACTCTTCACATCTATTTACTGACCCGCAACACATGCTGGTGACACTTCACATCTGTGTTCTGACCCGTAACTCATGCTGGTGACTCTTCACATCTGTGTTCTGACCCGCAACTCATGCTGGTGACTCTTCACATCTGCGTACTGACCCGCAACTCATGGTGGTGACTCTTCACACCTGTGTTCTGACCCGCAACACATGCTGGTGACATTTCACACCTGTGTTCTGACCCACAACACATGCTGGTGACTCTTCACACCTGTGTACTGACCCGCAACACATGCTGGTGACTCTTCACACCTGTGTTCTGACCCGCAACTCATGCTGGTGACTCTTTGACCCGCAACACATGCTGGTGACTCTTCACACCTGTGTACTGACCCGCAACACATGCTGGTGACTCTTCACACCTGTGTACTGACCCGCAACACATGCTGGTGACTCTTCACACCTGTGTTCTGACCCGCAACACATGCTGGTGACTCTTCGCATGTTTACTGACCCGCAACTCATGCTGGTGACTCTTTACACCTGTGTACTGACCCGCAACACATGCTGGTAACTCTTCACACCTGTGTTCTGACCCGCAACACATGCTGGTGATTCTTCACACCTGTGTACTGACCCGCAAAACATGCTGGTGACTCTTCACATCTGTGTTCTGACCCGCAATACATGCTGGTGACTCTTCACACCTGTGTACTGACCCGAAACTCATGCTGGTGACTCTTCACATCTGTTTACTGACCCGCAACTCATGCTGGTGACTCTTCACATGTGTTCTGACCCGCAACACATGCTGGTGACTCTTCACATCTGTTTACTGACACAACACATGCTGGTGACTCTTCACATGTGTTCTGGCCCGCAACACATGCTGGTGACTTTTCAAATCTGTGTTCTGACCCGCAACTCATGCTGGTGACTCTTCATATCTGTGTTCTGATCCGCAACTCATGCTGGTGACTCTTCACATCTGTTTACTGACCCGCAACTCATGCTGGTGACTCTTCACATCTGTGTTCTGACCCGCAACTCATGCTGGTGACTCTTCACACCTGTGTACTGACCCACAACACATGCTGGCGACTTTCACATCTGTGTTCTGACCCACAACACATGCTGGTGACTCCTCACACCTGTGTACTGACCCGCAACACATGCTGGTGACTCTTCACATCTGTTTACTGACCCGCAACTCATGCTGGTGACTCTTCACATCTGTGTTCTGACCCGCAACTCATGCTGGTGACTCTTCACACCTGTGTACTGACCCACAACACATGCTGGTGACTTTCACATCTGTTTTCTGACCCACAACACATGCTGGTGACTCCTCACACCTGTGTACTGACCCGCAACACATGCTGGTGACTCTTCACACCTGTGTACTGACCACAACACATGCTGGTGACTCTTCACATCTGTGTTCTGACCCGCAACACATGCTGGTGACTCTTCACACATGTGTACAGACGGGCAACACATGCTGCTGACTGTTCACACCTGTGTACTGACCCGCAACACATGCTGGTGACTCTTCACACCTGTGTCCTGACCCGCAACACATGCTGGTGACTCTTCACACCTGTGTACTGACCCGCAACACATGCTGGTGACTCTTCACATCTGTGTTCTGACCCGCAACTCATGCTGGTGACTCTTCACACCTGTGTACTGACCCGCAACACATTCTGGTGACTCTTCAAACCTGTGTACTGACCTGCAACACATGCTGGTGACTCTTCACACCTGTGTACTGACCCGCAACACATGCTGGTGACTCTTCACATCTATGTTCTGACCCGCAACTCATGCTGGTGACTCTTCACACCTGTGTACTGACCCGCAACTCATGCTGGTGACTCGTCACATGTGTTCTGACCCGCAACACGTGCTGGTGACACTTCACATCTGTGTTCTGACCCGCAACACATGCTGGTGACTCTTCACACCTGTGTACTGACCCGAAACTCATGCTGGTGACTCTTCACATCTGTTTACTGACCCGCCACTCATGCTGGTGACTCTTCACATGTGTTCTGACCCGCAACACATGCTGGTGACTCTTCACATCTGTGTTCTGACCCGCAACTCATGCTGGTGACTCTTCACATCTGTGTTCAGACCCGCAACTCATGCTGGTGACTCTTCACATCTGTTTACTGACCCGCAACACATGCTGGTGACTCTTCACATCTATTTACTGACCCGCAACACATGCTGGTGACACTTCACATCTGTGTTCTGACCCGCAACTCATGCTGGTGACTCTTCACATCTATGTTCTGACCCGCAACACATGCTGGTGACTCTTCATATCTGTGTTCTGACCCGCAACACATGCTGGTGACTCTTCACATCTGTGTTCTGACCCGCAACACATGCTGGTGACTCTTCATATCTGTGTTCTGACCCGCAACACATGCTGGTGACTCTTCACATCTGTGTTCTGACCCGCAACACATGCTGGTGACTCTTCACATCTGTGTTCTGACCCGCAAACCATGCTGGTGACTCTTCACATGTTTTCTGACCCGCAACACATGCTGGTGACTCTTCACATCTGTTTACTGACCCGCAACACATGCTGGTGACACTTCACATGTGTTCTGACCCGCAACACATGCTGGTGACACTTCACATCTGTGTTCTGACCCGCAACTCATGCTGGTGACTCTTCACATCTGTGTTCTGACCCGCAACTCATGCTGGTGACTCTTCACATCTGTTTACTGACCCGCAACACATGCTGGTGACTCTTCACATCTGTTTACTGACCCGCAACACATGCTGGTGACTCTTCACATGTGTTCTGACCCACAACACATGCTGGTGACACTTCACATCTGTGTTCTGACCCACAACTCATGCTGGTGACTCTTCACATCTGTGTTCTGACCCGCAGCTCATGCTGGTGACTCTTCACACCTGTGTTCTGACCCGCAACACATGCTGGTGACAATTAACACCTGTGTTGTGACCCGCAACACATGCTGGTGACTCTTCACACCTGTGTTCTGACCCGCAACACATGCTGGTGACTCTTCACACCTGTGTACTGACCCGAAACTCATGCTGGTGACTCTTCACATCTATGTTCTGACCCGCAACACATGCTGGTGACTCTTCATATCTGTGTTCTGACCCGCAACACATGCTGGTGACTCTTCACATCTGTGTTCTGACCCGCAACACATGCTGGTGACTCTTCATATCTGTGTTCTGACCCGCAACACATGCTGGTGACTCTTCACATCTGTGTTCTGACCCGCAACACATGCTGGTGACTCTTCACATCTGTGTTCTGACCCGCAAACCATGCTGGTGACTCTTCACATGTTTTCTGACCCGCAACACATGCTGGTGACTCTTCACATCTGTTTACTGACCCGCAACACATGCTGGTGACACTTCACATGTGTTCTGACCCGCAACACATGCTGGTGACACTTCACATGTGTGTTCTGACCCGCAACTCATGCTGGTGACTCTTCACATCTGTGTTCTGACCCGCAACTCATGCTGGTGACTCTTCACATCTGTTTACTGACCCGCAACACATGCTGGTGACTCTTCACATCTGTTTACTGACCCGCAACACATGCTGGTGACTCTTCACATGTGTTCTGACCCACAACACATGCTGGTGACACTTCACATCTGTGTTCTGACCCACAACTCATGCTGGTGACTCTTCACATCTGTGTTCTGACCCGCAACTCATGCTGGTGACTCTTCACACCTGTGTTCTGACCCGCAACACATGCTGGTGACAATTAACACCTGTGTTCTGACCCGCAACACATGCTGGTGACTCTTCACACCTGTGTTCTGACCCGCAACACATGCTGGTGACTCTTCACACCTGTGTACTGACCCGAAACTCATGCTGGTGACTCTTCACATCTGTTTACTGACCCGCCACTCATGCTGGTGACTCTTCACATGTGTTCTGACCCGCAACACATGCTGGTGACTCTTCACATCTGTGTTCTGACCCGCAACTCATGCTGGTGACTCTTCACATCTGTGTTCTGACCCGCAACTCATGCTGGTGACTCTTCACATCTGTTTACTGACCCGCAACACATGCTGGTGACTCTTCACATCTATTTACTGACCCGCAACACATGCTGGTGACACTTCACATCTGTGTTCTGACCCGTAACTCATGCTGGTGACTCTTCACATCTGTGTTCTGACCCGCAACTCATGCTGGTGACTCTTCACATCTGCGTAC
Organism: Lampris megalopsis; assembly: GCA_022114975.2. Lineage (NCBI taxonomy): Eukaryota > Metazoa > Chordata > Actinopteri > Lampriformes > Lampridae > Lampris > Lampris megalopsis. Next base: position 16,032 of record JAJHIY020001246.1, read on the forward strand.
TGACCCGCAACTCATGCTGGTGACTCTTCACACCTGTGTTCTGACCCGCAACACATGCTGGTGACATTTCACACCTGTGTTCTGACCCACAACACATGCTGGTGACTCTTCACACCTGTGTACTGACCCGCAACACATGCTGGTGACTCTTCACACCTGTGTTCTGACCCGCAACTCATGCTGGTGACTCTTTGACCCGCAAAACATGCTGGTGACTCTTCACATCTGTGTTCTGACCCGCAATACATGCTGGTGACTCTTCACACCTGTGTACTGACCCGAAACTCATGCTGGTGACTCTTCACATCTGTTTACTGACCCGCAACTCATGCTGGTGACTCTTCACATGTGTTCTGACCCGCAACACATGCTGGTGACTCTTCACATCTGTTTACTGACACAACACATGCTGGTGACTCTTCACATGTGTTCTGGCCCGCAACACATGCTGGTGACTTTTCAAATCTGTGTTCTGACCCGCAACTCATGCTGGTGACTCTTCATATCTGTGTTCTGATCCGCAACTCATGCTGGTGACTCTTCACATCTGTTTACTGACCCGCAACTCATGCTGGTGACTCTTCACATCTGTGTTCTGACCCGCAACTCATGCTGGTGACTCTTCACACCTGTGTACTGACCCACAACACATGCTGGCGACTTTCACATCTGTGTTCTGACCCACAACACATGCTGGTGACTCCTCACACCTGTGTACTGACCCGCAACACATGCTGGTGACTCTTCACATCTGTTTACTGACCCGCAACTCATGCTGGTGACTCTTCACATCTGTGTTCTGACCCGCAACTCATGCTGGTGACTCTTCACACCTGTGTACTGACCCACAACACATGCTGGTGACTTTCACATCTGTTTTCTGACCCACAACACATGCTGGTGACTCCTCACACCTGTGTACTGACCCGCAACACATGCTGGTGACTCTTCACACCTGTGTACTGACCACAACACATGCTGGTGACTCTTCACATCTGTGTTCTGACCCGCAACACATGCTGGTGACTCTTCACACATGTGTACAGACGGGCAACACATGCTGCTGACTGTTCACACCTGTGTACTGACCCGCAACACATGCTGGTGACTCTTCACACCTGTGTCCTGACCCGCAACACATGCTGGTGACTCTTCACACCTGTGTACTGACCCGCAACACATGCTGGTGACTCTTCACATCTGTGTTCTGACCCGCAACTCATGCTGGTGACTCTTCACACCTGTGTACTGACCCGCAACACATTCTGGTGACTCTTCAAACCTGTGTACTGACCTGCAACACATGCTGGTGACTCTTCACACCTGTGTACTGACCCGCAACACATGCTGGTGACTCTTCACATCTATGTTCTGACCCGCAACTCATGCTGGTGACTCTTCACACCTGTGTACTGACCCGCAACTCATGCTGGTGACTCGTCACATGTGTTCTGACCCGCAACACGTGCTGGTGACACTTCACATCTGTGTTCTGACCCGCAACACATGCTGGTGACTCTTCACACCTGTGTACTGACCCGAAACTCATGCTGGTGACTCTTCACATCTGTTTACTGACCCGCCACTCATGCTGGTGACTCTTCACATGTGTTCTGACCCGCAACACATGCTGGTGACTCTTCACATCTGTGTTCTGACCCGCAACTCATGCTGGTGACTCTTCACATCTGTGTTCAGACCCGCAACTCATGCTGGTGACTCTTCACATCTGTTTACTGACCCGCAACACATGCTGGTGACTCTTCACATCTATTTACTGACCCGCAACACATGCTGGTGACACTTCACATCTGTGTTCTGACCCGCAACTCATGCTGGTGACTCTTCACATCTATGTTCTGACCCGCAACACATGCTGGTGACTCTTCATATCTGTGTTCTGACCCGCAACACATGCTGGTGACTCTTCACATCTGTGTTCTGACCCGCAACACATGCTGGTGACTCTTCATATCTGTGTTCTGACCCGCAACACATGCTGGTGACTCTTCACATCTGTGTTCTGACCCGCAACACATGCTGGTGACTCTTCACATCTGTGTTCTGACCCGCAAACCATGCTGGTGACTCTTCACATGTTTTCTGACCCGCAACACATGCTGGTGACTCTTCACATCTGTTTACTGACCCGCAACACATGCTGGTGACACTTCACATGTGTTCTGACCCGCAACACATGCTGGTGACACTTCACATCTGTGTTCTGACCCGCAACTCATGCTGGTGACTCTTCACATCTGTGTTCTGACCCGCAACTCATGCTGGTGACTCTTCACATCTGTTTACTGACCCGCAACACATGCTGGTGACTCTTCACATCTGTTTACTGACCCGCAACACATGCTGGTGACTCTTCACATGTGTTCTGACCCACAACACATGCTGGTGACACTTCACATCTGTGTTCTGACCCACAACTCATGCTGGTGACTCTTCACATCTGTGTTCTGACCCGCAACTCATGCTGGTGACTCTTCACACCTGTGTTCTGACCCGCAACACATGCTGGTGACAATTAACACCTGTGTTGTGACCCGCAACACATGCTGGTGACTCTTCACACCTGTGTTCTGACCCGCAACACATGCTGGTGACTCTTCACACCTGTGTACTGACCCGAAACTCATGCTGGTGACTCTTCACATCTATGTTCTGACCCGCAACACATGCTGGTGACTCTTCATATCTGTGTTCTGACCCGCAACACATGCTGGTGACTCTTCACATCTGTGTTCTGACCCGCAACACATGCTGGTGACTCTTCATATCTGTGTTCTGACCCGCAACACATGCTGGTGACTCTTCACATCTGTGTTCTGACCCGCAACACATGCTGGTGACTCTTCACATCTGTGTTCTGACCCGCAAACCATGCTGGTGACTCTTCACATGTTTTCTGACCCGCAACACATGCTGGTGACTCTTCACATCTGTTTACTGACCCGCAACACATGCTGGTGACACTTCACATGTGTTCTGACCCGCAACACATGCTGGTGACACTTCACATGTGTGTTCTGACCCGCAACTCATGCTGGTGACTCTTCACATCTGTGTTCTGACCCGCAACTCATGCTGGTGACTCTTCACATCTGTTTACTGACCCGCAACACATGCTGGTGACTCTTCACATCTGTTTACTGACCCGCAACACATGCTGGTGACTCTTCACATGTGTTCTGACCCACAACACATGCTGGTGACACTTCACATCTGTGTTCTGACCCACAACTCATGCTGGTGACTCTTCACATCTGTGTTCTGACCCGCAACTCATGCTGGTGACTCTTCACACCTGTGTTCTGACCCGCAACACATGCTGGTGACAATTAACACCTGTGTTCTGACCCGCAACACATGCTGGTGACTCTTCACACCTGTGTTCTGACCCGCAACACATGCTGGTGACTCTTCACACCTGTGTACTGACCCGAAACTCATGCTGGTGACTCTTCACATCTGTTTACTGACCCGCCACTCATGCTGGTGACTCTTCACATGTGTTCTGACCCGCAACACATGCTGGTGACTCTTCACATCTGTGTTCTGACCCGCAACTCATGCTGGTGACTCTTCACATCTGTGTTCTGACCCGCAACTCATGCTGGTGACTCTTCACATCTGTTTACTGACCCGCAACACATGCTGGTGACTCTTCACATCTATTTACTGACCCGCAACACATGCTGGTGACACTTCACATCTGTGTTCTGACCCGTAACTCATGCTGGTGACTCTTCACATCTGTGTTCTGACCCGCAACTCATGCTGGTGACTCTTCACATCTGCGTACTGACCCGCAACTCATGCTGGTGACTCTTCACACCTGTGTTCTGACCCGCAACACATGCTGGTGACATTTCACACCTGTGTTCTGACCCACAACACATGCTGGTGACTCTTCACACCTGTGTACTGACCCGCAACACATGCTGGTGACTCTTCACACCTGTGTTCTGACCCGCAACTCATGCTGGTGACTCTTTGACCCGCAACACATGCTGGTGACTCTTCACACCTGTGTACTGACCCGCAACACATGCTGGTGACTCTTCACACCTGTGTACTGACCCGCAACACATGCTGGTGACTCTTCACACCTGTGTTCTGACCCGCAACACATGCTGGTGACTCTTCGCATGTTTACTGACCCGCAACTCATGCTGGTGACTCTTCACACCTGTGTACTGACCCGCAACACATGCTGGTAACTCTTCACACCTGTGTTCTGACCCGCAACACATGCTGGTGATTCTTCACACCTGTGTACTGACCCGCAAAACATGCTGGTGACTCTTCACATCTGTGTTCTGACCCGCAATACATGCTGGTGACTCTTCACACCTGTGTACTGACCCGAAACTCATGCTGGTGACTCTTCACATCTGTTTACTGACCCGCAACTCATGCTGGTGACTCTTCACATGTGTTCTGACCCGCAACACATGCTGGTGACTCTTCACATCTGTTTACTGACACAACACATGCTGGTGACTCTTCACATGTGTTCTGGCCCGCAACACATGCTGGTGACTTTTCAAATCTGTGTTCTGACCCGCAACTCATGCTGGTGACTCTTCATATCTGTGTTCTGATCCGCAACTCATGCTGGTGACTCTTCACATCTGTTTACTGACCCGCAACTCATGCTGGTGACTCTTCACATCTGTGTTCTGACCCGCAACTCATGCTGGTGACTCTTCACACCTGTGTACTGACCCACAACACATGCTGGCGACTTTCACATCTGTGTTCTGACCCACAACACATGCTGGTGACTCCTCACACCTGTGTACTGACCCGCAACACATGCTGGTGACTCTTCACATCTGTTTACTGACCCGCAACTCATGCTGGTGACTCTTCACATCTGTGTTCTGACCCGCAACTCATGCTGGTGACTCTTCACACCTGTGTACTGACCCACAACACATGCTGGTGACTTTCACATCTGTTTTCTGACCCACAACACATGCTGGTGACTCCTCACACCTGTGTACTGACCCGCAACACATGCTGGTGACTCTTCACACCTGTGTACTGACCACAACACATGCTGGTGACTCTTCACATCTGTGTTCTGACCCGCAACACATGCTGGTGACTCTTCACACATGTGTACAGACGGGCAACACATGCTGCTGACTGTTCACACCTGTGTACTGACCCGCAACACATGCTGGTGACTCTTCACACCTGTGTCCTGACCCGCAACACATGCTGGTGACTCTTCACACCTGTGTACTGACCCGCAACACATGCTGGTGACTCTTCACATCTGTGTTCTGACCCGCAACTCATGCTGGTGACTCTTCACACCTGTGTACTGACCCGCAACACATTCTGGTGACTCTTCAAACCTGTGTACTGACCTGCAACACATGCTGGTGACTCTTCACACCTGTGTACTGACCCGCAACACATGCTGGTGACTCTTCACATCTATGTTCTGACCCGCAACTCATGCTGGTGACTCTTCACACCTGTGTACTGACCCGCAACTCATGCTGGTGACTCGTCACATGTGTTCTGACCCGCAACACGTGCTGGTGACACTTCACATCTGTGTTCTGACCCGCAACACATGCTGGTGACTCTTCACACCTGTGTACTGACCCGAAACTCATGCTGGTGACTCTTCACATCTGTTTACTGACCCGCCACTCATGCTGGTGACTCTTCACATGTGTTCTGACCCGCAACACATGCTGGTGACTCTTCACATCTGTGTTCTGACCCGCAACTCATGCTGGTGACTCTTCACATCTGTGTTCAGACCCGCAACTCATGCTGGTGACTCTTCACATCTGTTTACTGACCCGCAACACATGCTGGTGACTCTTCACATCTATTTACTGACCCGCAACACATGCTGGTGACACTTCACATCTGTGTTCTGACCCGCAACTCATGCTGGTGACTCTTCACATCTGTGTTCTGACCCGCAACTCATGCTGGTGACTCTTCACATCTGCGTACTGACCCGCAACTCATGCTGGTGACTCTTCACACCTGTGTTCTGACCCGCAACACATGCTGGTGACATTTCACACCTGTGTTCTGACCCACAACACATGCTGGTGACTCTTCACACCTGTGTACTGACCCGCAACACATACTGGTGACTCTTCACACCTGTGTTCTGACCCGCAACTCATGCTGGTGACTCTTTGACCCGCAACACATGCTGGTGACTCTTCACACCTGTGTACTGACCCGCAACACATGCTGGTGACTCTTCACACCTGTGTACTGACCCGCAACACATGCTGGTGACTCTTCACACCTGTGTTCTGACCCGCAACACATGCTGGTGACTCTTCGCATGTTTACTGACCCGCACCTCATGCTGGTGACTCTTCACACCTGTGTACTGACCCGCAACACATGCTGGTAACTCTTCACACCTGTGTTCTGACCCGCAACACATGCTGGTGATTCTTCACACCTGTGTACTGACCCGCAAAATATGCTGGTGACTCTTCACATCTGTGTTCTGACCCGCAATACATGCTGGTGACTCTTCACACCTGTGTACTGACCCGAAACTCATGCTGGTGACTCTTCACATCTGTTTACTGACCTGCAACACATGCTGGTGACTCTTCACATCTGTGTTCTGACCCGCAACTCATGCTGGTGACTCTTCACACCTGTGTACTGACCCGCAACACATTCTGGTGACTCTTCAAACCTGTGTACTGACCTGCAACACATGCTGGTGACTCTTCACACCTGTGTACTGACCCGCAACACATGCTGGTGACTCTTCACATCTATGTTCTGACCCGCAACTCATGCTGGTGACACTTCACACCTGTGTACTGACCCGCAACTCATGCTGGTGACTCGTCACATGTGTTCTGACCCGCAACACGTGCTGGTGACTCTTCACATCTGTTTGCTGACCCGCAACACATGCTGGTGACTCTTCACATGTGTTCTGACCCGCAACACATGCTGGTGACACTTCACATCTGTGTTCTGACCCGCAACTCATGCTGGTGACTCTTCACATCTGTGTTCTGACCCGCGACTCATGCTGGTGACTCTTCACATCTGTTTACTGACCCGCAACACATGCTGGTGACTCTTCACATCTATGTTCTGACCCGCAACTCATGCTGGTGACTCTTCACACCTGTGTACTGACCCGCAACTCATGCTGGTGACTTTTCAAATCTGTGTTCTGACCCGCAACTCATGCTGGTGACTCTTCATATCTGTGTTCTGATCCGCAACTCATGCTGGTGACTCTTCACATCTGTTTATTTACCCGCAACTCATGCTGGTGACTCTTCACATCTGTGTTCTGACCCGCAACTCATGCTGGTGACTCTTCACATCTGCGTACTGACCCGCAACTCATGCTGGTGACTCTTCACACCTGTGTTCTGACCCGCAACACATGCTGGTGACATTTCACACCTGTGTTCTGACCCACAACACATGCTGGTGACTCTTCACACCTGTGTACTGACCCGCAACACATACTGGTGACTCTTCACACCTGTGTTCTGACCCGCAACTCATGCTGGTGACTCTTTGACCCGCAACACATGCTGGTGACTCTTCACACCTGTGTACTGACCCGCAACACATGCTGGTGACTCTTCACACCTGTGTACTGACCCGCAACACATGCTGGTGACTCTTCACACCTGTGTTCTGACCCGCAACACATGCTGGTGACTCTTCGCATGTTTACTGACCCGCACCTCATGCTGGTGACTCTTCACACCTGTGTACTGACCCGCAACACATGCTGGTAACTCTTCACACCTGTGTTCTGACCCGCAACACATGCTGGTGATTCTTCACACCTGTGTACTGACCCGCAAAATATGCTGGTGACTCTTCACATCTGTGTTCTGACCCGCAATACATGCTGGTGACTCTTCACACCTGTGTACTGACCCGAAACTCATGCTGGTGACTCTTCACATCTGTTTACTGACCTGCAACACATGCTGGTGACTCTTCACATCTGTGTTCTGACCCGCAACTCATGCTGGTGACTCTTCACACCTGTGTACTGACCCGCAACACATTCTGGTGACTCTTCAAACCTGTGTACTGACCTGCAACACATGCTGGTGACTCTTCACACCTGTGTACTGACCCGCAACACATGCTGGTGACTCTTCACATCTATGTTCTGACCCGCAACTCATGCTGGTGACACTTCACACCTGTGTACTGACCCGCAACTCATGCTGGTGACTCGTCACATGTGTTCTGACCCGCAACACGTGCTGGTGACTCTTCACATCTGTTTGCTGACCCGCAACACATGCTGGTGACTCTTCACATGTGTTCTGACCCGCAACACATGCTGGTGACACTTCACATCTGTGTTCTGACCCGCAACTCATGCTGGTGACTCTTCACATCTGTGTTCTGACCCGCGACTCATGCTGGTGACTCTTCACATCTGTTTACTGACCCGCAACACATGCTGGTGACTCTTCACATCTATGTTCTGACCCGCAACTCATGCTGGTGACTCTTCACACCTGTGTACTGACCCGCAACTCATGCTGGTGACTTTTCAAATCTGTGTTCTGACCCGCAACTCATGCTGGTGACTCTTCATATCTGTGTTCTGATCCGCAACTCATGCTGGTGACTCTTCACATCTGTTTATTTACCCGCAACTCATGCTGGTGACTCTTCACATCTGTGTTCTGACCCGCAACTCATGCTGGTGACTCTTCACACCTGTGTACTGACCCACAACACATGCTGGTGACTTTCACATCTGTGTTCTGACCCACAACACATGCTGGTGACTCCTCACACCTGTGTACTGACCCGCAACACATGCTGGTGACTCTTCACATCTGTTTACTGACCCGCAACTCATGCTGGAACTCTTCACATCTGTGTTCTGACCCGCAACTCATGCTGGTGACTCTTCACACCTGTGTACTGACCCACAACACATGCTGGTGACTTTCACATCTGTGTTCTGACCCACAACACATGCTGGTGACTCCTCACACCTGTGTACTGACCCGCAACACATGCTGGTGACTCTTCACACCTGTGTACTGACCACATCACATGCTGGTGACTCTTCACATCTGTGTTCTGACCCGCAACACATGCTGGTGACTCTTCACACATGTGTACAGACGGGCAACACATGCTGCTGACTGTTCACACCTGTGTACTGACCCGCAACACATGCTGGTGACTCTTCACACCTGTGTCCTGACCCGCAACACATGCTGGTGACTCTTCACACCTGTGTACTGACCCGCAACACATGCTGGTGACTCTTCACATCTGTGTTCTGACCCGCAACTCATGCTGGTGACTCTTCACACCTGTGTACTGACCCGCAACACATTCTGGTGACTCTTCAAACCTGTGTACTGACCTGCAACACATGCTGGTGACTCTTCACACCTGTGTACTGACCCGCAAGACATGCTGGTGATTCTTCACATCTATGTTCTGACCCGCAACTCATGCTGGTGACTCTTCACATCTATGTTCTGACCCGCAACACATGCTGGTGACTCTTCATATCTGTGTTCTGACCCGCAACACATGCTGGTGACTCTTCACATCTGTGTTCTGACCCGCAACACATGCTGGTGACTCTTCATATCTGTGTTCTGACCCGCAACACATGCTGGTGACTCTTCACATCTGTGTTCTGACCCGCAAAACATGCTGGTGACTCTTCACATCTGTGTTCTGACCCGCAAACCATGCTGGTGACTCTTCACATGTTTTCTGACCCGCAACACATGCTGGTGACTCTTCACATCTGTTTACTGACCCGCAACACATGCTGGTGACACTTCACATGTGTTCTGACCCGCAACACATGCTGGTGACACTTCACATCTGTGTTCTGACCCGCAACTCATGCTGGTGACTCTTCACATCTGTGTTCTGACCCGCAACTCATGCTGGTGACTCTTCACATCTGTTTACTGACCCGCAACACATGCTGGTGACTCTTCACATCTGTTTTCTGACCCGCAACACATGCTGGTGACTCTTCACATGTGTTCTGACCCACAACACATGCTGGTGACACTTCACATCTGTGTTCTGACCCACAACTCATGCTGGTGACTCTTCACATCTGTGTTCTGACCCGCAACTCATGCTGGTGACTCTTCACACCTGTGTTCTGACCCGCAACACATGCTGGTGACAATTAACACCTGTGTTCTGACCCGCAACACATGCTGGTGACTCTTCACACCTGTGTTCTGACCCGCAACACATGCTGGTGACTCTTCACACCTGTGTACTGACCCGAAACTCATGCTGGTGACTCTTCACATCTATGTTCTGACCCGCAACACATGCTGGTGACTCTTCATATCTGTGTTCTGACCCGCAACACATGCTGGTGACTCTTCACATCTGTGTTCTGACCCGCAACACATGCTGGTGACTCTTCATATCTGTGTTCTGACCCACAACTCATGCTGGTGACTCTTCACATCTGTTTACTGACCTGCAACACATGCTGGTGACTCTTCACATCTGTGTTCTGACCCGCAACTCATGCTGGTGACTCTTCACACCTGTGTACTGACCCGCAACACATTCTGGTGACTCTTCAAACCTGTGTACTGACCTGCAACACATGCTGGTGACTCTTCACACCTGTGTACTGACCCGCAACACATGCTGGTGACTCTTCACATCTATGTTCTGACCCGCAACTCATGCTGGTGACTCTTCACACCTGTGTACTGACCCGCAACTCATGCTGGTGACTCGTCACATGTGTTCTGACCCGCAACACGTGCTGGTGACTCTTCACATCTGTTTGCTGACCCGCAACACATGCTGGTGACTCTTCACATGTGTTCTGACCCGCAACACATGCTGGTGACACTTCACATCTGTGTTCTGACCCGCAACTCATGCTGGTGACTCTTCACATCTGTGTTCTGACCCGCGACTCATGCTGGTGACTCTTCACATCTGTTTACTGACCCGCAACTCATGCTGGTGACTCTTCACATGTGTTCTGACCCGCAACACATGCTGGTGACTCTTCACATGTGTTCTGGCCCGCAACACATGCTGGTGACTTTTCAAATCTGTGTTCTGACCCGCAACTCATGCTGGTGACTCTTCATATCTGTGTTCTGATCCGCAACTCATGCTGGTGACTCTTCACATCTGTTTATTTACCCGCAACTCATGCTGGTGACTCTTCACATCTGTGTTCTGACCCGCAACTCATGCTGGTGACTCTTCACACCTGTGTACTGACCCACAACACATGCTGGTGACTTTCACATCTGTGTTCTGACCCACAACACATGCTGGTGACTCCTCACACCTGTGTACTGACCCGCAACACATGCTGGTGACTCTTCACATCTGTTTACTGACCCGCAACTCATGCTGGAACTCTTCACATCTGTGTTCTGACCCGCAACTCATGCTGGTGACTCTTCACACCTGTGTACTGACCCACAACACATGCTGGTGACTTTCACATCTGTGTTCTGACCCACAACACATGCTGGTGACTCCTCACACCTGTGTACTGACCCGCAACACATGCTGGTGACTCTTCACACCTGTGTACTGACCACAACACATGCTGGTGACTCTTCACATCTGTGTTCTGACCCGCAACACATGCTGGTGACTCTTCACACATGTGTACAGACGGGCAACACATGCTGCTGACTGTTCACACCTGTGTACTGACCCGCAACACATGCTGGTGACTCTTCACACCTGTGTCCTGACCCGCAACACATGCTGGTGACTCTTCACACCTGTGTACTGACCCGCAACACATGCTGGTGACTCTTCACATCTGTGTTCTGACCCGCAACTCATGCTGGTGACTCTTCACACCTGTGTACTGACCCGCAACACATTCTGGTGACTCTTCAAACCTGTGTACTGACCTGCAACACATGCTGGTGACTCTTCACACCTGTGTACTGACCCGCAAGACATGCTGGTGATTCTTCACATCTATGTTCTGACCCGCAACTCATGCTGGTGACTCTTCACATCTATGTTCTGACCCGCAACACATGCTGGTGACTCTTCATATCTGTGTTCTGACCCGCAACACATGCTGGTGACTCTTCACATCTGTGTTCTGACCCGCAACACATGCTGGTGACTCTTCATATCTGTGTTCTGACCCGCAACACATGCTGGTGACTCTTCACATCTGTGTTCTGACCCGCAACACATGCTGGTGACTCTTCACATCTGTGTTCTGACCCGCAAACCATGCTGGTGACTCTTCACATGTTTTCTGACCCGCAACACATGCTGGTGACTCTTCACATCTGTTTACTGACCCGCAACACATGCTGGTGACACTTCACATGTGTTCTGACCCGCAACACATGCTGGTGACACTTCACATCTGTGTTCTGACCCGCAACTCATGCTGGTGACTCTTCACATCTGTGTTCTGACCCGCAACTCATGCTGGTGACTCTTCACATCTGTTTACTGACCCGCAACACATGCTGGTGACTCTTCACATCTGTTTACTGACCCGCAACACATGCTGGTGACTCTTCACATGTGTTCTGACCCACAACACATGCTGGTGACACTTCACATCTGTGTTCTGACCCACAACTCATGCTGGTGACTCTTCACATCTGTGTTCTGACCCGCAACTCATGCTGGTGACTCTTCACACCTGTGTTCTGACCCGCAACACATGCTGGTGACAATTAACACCTGTGTTCTGACCCGCAACACATGCTGGTGACTCTTCACACCATTGTTCTGACCCGCAACACATGCTGGTGACTCTTCACACCTGTGTACTGACCCGAAACTCATGCTGGTGACTCTTCACATCTATGTTCTGACCCGCAACACATGCTGGTGACTCTTCATATCTGTGTTCTGACCCGCAACTCATGCTGGTGACTCTTCACATCTGTGTTCTGACCCGCAACTCATGCTGGTGACTCTTCACATCTGTTTACTGACCCGCAACACATGCTGGTGACTCTTCACATCTGTTTACTGACCCGCAACACATGCTGGTGACTCTTCACATGTGTTCTGACCCACAACACATGCTGGTGACACTTCACATCTGTGTTCTGACCCACAACTCATGCTGGTGACTCTTCACATCTGTGTTCTGACCCGCAACTCATGCTGGTGACTCTTCACACCTGTGTTCTGACCCGCAACACATGCTGGTGACAATTAACACCTGTGTTCTGACCCGCAACACATGCTGGTGACTCTTCACACCTGTGTTCTGACCCGCAACACATGCTGGTGACTCTTCACACCTGTGTACTGACCCGAAACTCATGCTGGTGACTCTTCACATCTATGTTCTGACCCGCAACACATGCTGGTGACTCTTCATATCTGTGTTCTGACCCGCAACACATGCTGGTGACTCTTCACATCTGTGTTCTGACCCGCAACACATGCTGGTGACTCTTCATATCTGTGTTCTGACCCGCAACACATGCTGGTGACTCTTCACATCTGTGTTCTGACCCGCAACACATGCTGGTGACTCTTCACATCTGTGTTCTGACCCGCAAACCATGCTGGTGACACTTCACATGTTTTCTGACCCGCAACACATGCTGGTGACACTTCACATCTGTTTACTGACCCGCAACACATGCTGGTGACACTTCACATGTGTTCTGACCCGCAACACATGCTGGCGACACTTCACATCTGTGTTCTGACCCGCAACTCATGCTGGTGACTCTTCACATCTGTGTTCTGACCCGCAACTCATGCTGGTGACTCTTCACACCTGTGTACTGACCCACAACACATGCTGGTGACTTTCACATCTGTGTTCTGACCCACAACACATGCTGGTGACTCCTCACACCTGTGTACTGACCCGCAACACATGCTGGTGACTCTTCACATCTGTGTTCTGACCCGCAACTCATGCTGGTGACTCTTCACATCTGTGTTCTGACCCGCAACTCATGCTGGTGACTCTTCACATCTGTTTACTGACCCGCAACACATGCTGGTGACTCTTCACATCTGTTTACTGACCCGCAACACATGCTGGTGACTCTTCACATGTGTTCTGACCCACAACACATGCTGGTGACACTTCACATCTGTGTTCTGACCCACAACTCATGCTGGTGACTCTTCACATCTGTGTTCTGACCCGCAACTCATGCTGGTGACTCTTCACACCTGTGTTCTGACCCGCAACACATGCTGGTGACAATTAACACCTGTGTTCTGACCCGCAACACATGCTGGTGACTCTTCACACCTGTGTTCTGACCCGCAACACATGCTGGTGACTCTTCACACCTGTGTACTGACCCGAAACTCATGCTGGTGACTCTTCACATCTGTTTACTGACCCGCCACTCATGCTGGTGACTCTTCACATGTGTTCTGACCCGCAACACATGCTGGTGACTCTTCACATCTGTGTTCTGACCCGCAACTCATGCTGGTGACTCTTCACATCTGTGTTCTGACCCGCAACTCATGCTGGTGACTCTTCACATCTGTTTACTGACCCGCAACACATGCTGGTGACTCTTCACATCTATTTACTGACCCGCAACACATGCTGGTGACACTTCACATCTGTGTTCTGACCCGCAACTCATGCTGGTGACTCTTCACATCTGTGTTCTGACCCGCAACTCATGCTGGTGACTCTTCACATCTGCGTACTGACCCGCAACTCATGCTGGTGACTCTTCACACCTGTGTACTGACCCACAACACATGCTGGTGACATTTCACACCTGTGTTCTGACCCACAACACATGCTGGTGACTCTTCACACCTGTGTACTGACCCGCAACACATGCTGGTGACTCTTCACACCTGTGTTCTGACCCGCAACTCATGCTGGTGACTCTTTGACCCGCAACACATGCTGGTGACTCTTCACACCTGTGTACTGACCCGCAACACATGCTGGTGACTCTTCACACCTGTGTACTGACCCGCAACACATGCTGGTGACTCTTCACACCTGTGTTCTGACCCGCAACACATGCTGGTGACTCTTCGCATGTTTACTGACCCGCAACTCATGCTGGTGACTCTTCACACCTGTGTACTGACCCGCAACACATGCTGGTAACTCTTCACACCTGTGTTCTGACCCGCAACACATGCTGGTGATTCTTCACACCTGTGTACTGACCCGCAAAACATGCTGGTGACTCTTCACATCTGTGTTCTGACCCGCAATACATGCTGGTGACTCTTCACACCTGTGTACTGACCCGAAACTCATGCTGGTGACTCTTCACATCTGTTTACTGACCCGCAACTCATGCTGGTGACTCTTCACATGTGTTCTGACCCGCAACACATGCTGGTGACTCTTCACATCTGTTTACTGACACAACACATGCTGGTGACTCTTCACATGTGTTCTGGCCCGCAACACATGCTGGTGACTTTTCAAATCTGTGTTCTGACCCGCAACTCATGCTGGTGACTCTTCATATCTGTGTTCTGATCCGCAACTCATGCTGGTGACTCTTCACATCTGTTTACTGACCCGCAACTCATGCTGGTGACTCTTCACATCTGTGTTCTGACCCGCAACTCATGCTGGTGACTCTTCACACCTGTGTACTGACCCACAACACATGCTGGTGACTTTCACATCTGTGTTCTGACCCACAACACATGCTGGTGACTCCTCACACCTGTGTACTGACCCGCAACACATGCTGGTGACTCTTCACATCTGTTTACTGACCCGCAACACATGCTGGTGACTCTTCACATCTATTTACTGACCCGCAACACATGCTGGTGACACTTCACATCTGTGTTCTGACCCGCAACTCATGCTGGTGACTCTTCACATCTGTGTTCTGACCCGCAACTCATGCTGGTGACTCTTCACATCTGCGTACTGACCCGCAACTCATGCTGGTGACTCTTGACACCTGTGTTCTGACCCGCAACACATGCTGGTGACATTTCACACCTGTGTTCTGACCCACAACACATGCTGGTGACTCTTCACACCTGTGTACTGACCCGCAACACATGCTGGTGACTCTTCACACCTGTGTTCTGACCCGCAACTCATGCTGGTGACTCTTTGACCCGCAACACATGCTGGTGACTCTTCACACCTGTGTACTGACCCGCAACACATGCTGGTGACTCTTCACACCTGTGTACTGACCCGCAACACATGCTGGTGACTCTTCACACCTGTGTTCTGACCCGCAACACATGCTGGTGACTCTTCGCATGTTTACTGACCCGCAACTCATGCTGGTGACTCTTCACACCTGTGTACTGACCCGCAACACATGCTGGTAACTCTTCACACCTGTGTTCTGACCCGCAACACATGCTGGTGATTCTTCACACCTGTGTACTGACCCGCAAAACATGCTGGTGACTCTTCACATCTGTGTTCTGACCCGCAATACATGCTGGTGACTCTTCACACCTGTGTACTGACCCGAAACTCATGCTGGTGACTCTTCACATCTGTTTACTGACCCGCAACTCATGCTGGTGACTCTTCACATGTGTTCTGACCCGCAACACATGCTGGTGACTCTTCACATCTGTTTACTGACACAACACATGCTGGTGACTCTTCACATGTGTTCTGGCCCGCAACACATGCTGGTGACTTTTCAAATCTGTGTTCTGACCCGCAACTCATGCTGGTGACTCTTCATATCTGTGTTCTGATCCGCAACTCATGCTGGTGACTCTTCACATCTGTTTACTGACCCGCAACTCATGCTGGTGACTCTTCACATCTGTGTTCTGACCCGCAACTCATCCTGGTGACTCTTCACACCTGTGTACTGACCCACAACACATGCTGGTGACTTTCACATCTGTGTTCTGACCCACAACACATGCTGGTGACTCCTCACACCTGTGTACTGACCCGCAACACATGCTGGTGACTCTTCACATCTGTTTACTGACCCGCAACTCATGCTGGTGACTCTTCACATCTGTGTTCTGACCCGCAACTCATGCTGGTGACTCTTCACACCTGTGTACTGACCCACAACACATGCTGGTGACTTTCACATCTGTTTTCTGACCCACAACACATGCTGGTGACTCCTCACACCTGTGTACTGACCCGCAACACATGCTGGTGACTCTTCACACCTGTGTACTGACCACAACACATGCTGGTGACTCTTCACATCTGTGTTCTGACCCGCAACACATGCTGGTGACTCTTCACACATGTGTACAGACCGGCAACACATGCTGCTGACTGTTCACACCTGTGTACTGACCCGCAACACATGCTGGTGACTCTTCACACCTGTGTCCTGACCCGCAACACATGCTGGTGACTCTTCACACCTGTGTACTGACCCGCAACACATGCTGGTGACTCTTCACATCTGTGTTCTGACCCGCAACTCATGCTGGTGACTCTTCACACCTGTGTACTGACCCGCAATACATGCTGGTGACTCTTCAAACCTGTGTACTGACCTGCAACACATGCTGGTGACTCTTCACACCTGTGTACTGACACGCAACACATGCTGGTGACTCTTCACATCTATGTTCTGACCCGCAACTCATGCTGGTGACTCTTCACACCTGTGTACTGACCCGCAACTCATGCTGGTGACTCGTCACATGTGTTCTGACCCGCAACACGTGCTGGTGACACTTCACATCTGTGTTCTGACCCGCAACACATGCTGGTGACTCTTCACACCTGTGTACTGACCCGAAACTCATGCTGGTGACTCTTCACATCTGTTTACTGACCCGCCACTCATGCTGGTGACTCTTCACATGTGTTCTGACCCGCAACACATGCTGGTGACTCTTCACATCTGTGTTCTGACCCGCAACTCATGCTGGTGACTCTTCACATCTGTGTTCTGACCCGCAACTCATGCTGGTGACTCTTCACATCTGTTTACTGACCCGCAACACATGCTGGTGACTCTTCACATCTATTTACTGACCCGCAACACATGCTGGTGACACTTCACATCTGTGTTCTGACCCGCAACTCATGCTGGTGACTCTTCACATCTGTGTTCTGACCCGCAACTCATGCTGGTGACTCTTCATATCTGCGTACTGACCCGCAACTCATGCTGGTGACTCTTCACACCTATGTTCTGACCCGCAACACATGCTGGTGACATTTCACACCTGTGTTCTGACCCACAACACATGCTGGTGACTCTTCACACCTGTGTACTGACCCGCAACACATGCTGGTGACTCTTCACACCTGTGTTCTGACCCGCAACTCATGCTGGTGACTCTTTGACCCGCAACACATGCTGGTGACTCTTCACACCTGTGTACTGACCCGCAACACATGCTGGTGACTCTTCACACCTGTGTTCTGACCCGCAACACATGCTGGTGACTCTTCACATCTGTTTACTGACCCGCACCTCATGCTGGTGACTCTTCACACCTGTGTACTGACCCGCAACACATGCTGGTAACTCTTCACACCTGTGTTCTGACCCGCAACACATGCTGGTGATTCTTCACACCTGTGTACTGACCCGCAAAACATGCTGGTGACTCTTCACATCTGTGTTCTGACCCGCAATACATGCTGGTGACTCTTCACACCTGTGTACTGACCCGCAACTCATGCTGGTGACTCTTCACACCTGTGTACTGACCCGCAACTCATGCTGGTGACTCTTCACATGTGTTCTGACCCGCAACACATGCTGGTGACTCTTCACATCTGTTTACTGACCCAACACATGCTGGTGACTCTTCACATGTGTTCTGGCCCGCAACACATGCTGGTGACTTTTCAAATCTGTGTTCTGACCCGCAACTCATGCTGGTGACTCTTCATATCTGTGTTCTGATCCGCAACTCATGCTGGTGACTCTTCACATGTGTTCTGACCCGCAACACATGCTGGTGACACTTCACATCTGTGTTCTGACCCGCAACTCATGCTGGTGACTCTTCACATCTGTGTTCTGACCCGCAACTCATGCTGGTGACTCGTCACATGTGTTCTGACCCGCAACACGTGCTGGTGACTCTTCATACCTGTGTACTGACCCGCAACACATGCTGGTAACTCTTCACACCTGTGTTCTGACCCGCAACACATGCTGGTGACTCTTCACACCTGTGTACTGACCCGCAACACATGCTGGTGACACTTCACATCTGTGTTCTGACCCGGAACTCATGCTGGTGACTCTTCACATCTGTGTTAGACCCGCGACTCATGCTGGTGACTCTTCACATCTGTTTACTGACCCGCAACTCATGCTGGTGACTCTTCACATGTGTTCTGACCCGCAACACATGCTGGTGACTCTTCACATGTGTTCTGGCCCGCAACACATGCTGGTGACTTTTCAAATCTGTGTTCTGACCCGCAACTCATGCTGGTGACTCTTCATATCTGTGTTCTGATCCGCAACTCATGCTGGTGACTCTTCACATCTGTTTATTTACCCGCAACTCATGCTGGTGACTCTTCACATCTGTGTTCTGACCCGCAACTCATGCTGGTGACTCTTCACACCTGTGTACTGACCCACAACACATGCTGGTGACTTTCACATCTGTGTTCTGACCCACAACACATGCTGGTGACTCCTCACACCTGTGTACTGACCCGCAACACATGCTGGTGACTCTTCACATCTGTTTACTGACCCGCAACTCATGCTGGAACTCTTCACATCTGTGTTCTGACCCGCAACTCATGCTGGTGACTCTTCACACCTGTGTACTGACCCACAACACATGCTGGTGACTTTCACATCTGTGTTCTGACCCACAACACATGCTGGTGACTCCTCACACCTGTGTACTGACCCGCAACACATGCTGGTGACTCTTCACACCTGTGTACTGACCACAACACATGCTGGTGACTCTTCACATCTGTGTTCTGACCCGCAACACATGCTGGTGACTCTTCACACATGTGTACAGACGGGCAACACATGCTGCTGACTGTTCACACCTGTGTACTGACCCGCAACACATGCTGGTGACTCTTCACACCTGTGTCCTGACCCGCAACACATGCTGGTGACTCTTCACACCTGTGTACTGACCCGCAACACATGCTGGTGACTCTTCACATCTGTGTTCTGACCCGCAACTCATGCTGGTGACTCTTCACACCTGTGTACTGACCCGCAACACATTCTGGTGACTCTTCAAACCTGTGTACTGACCTGCAACACATGCTGGTGACTCTTCACACCTGTGTACTGACCCGCAAGACATGCTGGTGATTCTTCACATCTATGTTCTGACCCGCAACTCATGCTGGTGACTCTTCACATCTATGTTCTGACCCGCAACACATGCTGGTGACTCTTCATATCTGTGTTCTGACCCGCAACACATGCTGGTGACTCTTCACATCTGTGTTCTGACCCGCAACACATGCTGGTGACTCTTCATATCTGTGTTCTGACCCGCAACACATGCTGGTGACTCTTCACATCTGTGTTCTGACCCGCAACACATGCTGGTGACTCTTCACATCTGTGTTCTGACCCGCAAACCATGCTGGTGACTCTTCACATGTTTTCTGACCCGCAACACATGCTGGTGACTCTTCACATCTGTTTACTGACCCGCAACACATGCTGGTGACACTTCACATGTGTTCTGACCCGCAACACATGCTGGTGACACTTCACATCTGTGTTCTGACCCGCAACTCATGCTGGTGACTCTTCACATCTGTGTTCTGACCCGCAACTCATGCTGGTGACTCGTCACATCTGTTTACTGACCCGCAACACATGCTGGTGACTCTTCACATCTGTTTACTGACCCGCAACACATGCTGGTGACTCTTCACATGTGTTCTGACCCACAACACATGCTGGTGACACTTCACATCTGTGTTCTGACCCACAACTCATGCTGGTGACTCTTCACATCTGTGTTCTGACCCGCAACTCATGCTGGTGACTCTTCACACCTGTGTTCTGACCCGCAACACATGCTGGTGACAATTAACACCTGTGTTCTGACCCGCAACACATGCTGGTGACTCTTCACACCTGTGTTCTGACCCGCAACACATGCTGGTGACTCTTCACACCTGTGTACTGACCCGAAACTCATGCTGGTGACTCTTCACATCTATGTTCTGACCCGCAACACATGCTGGTGACTCTTCATATCTGTGTTCTGACCCGCAACACATGCTGGTGACTCTTCACATCTGTGTTCTGACCCGCAACACATGCTGGTGACTCTTCATATCTGTGTTCTGACCCGCAACACATGCTGGTGACTCTTCACATCTGTGTTCTGACCCGCAACACATGCTGGTGACTCTTCACATCTGTGTTCTGACCCGCAAACCATGCTGGTGACACTTCACATGTTTTCTGACCCGCAACACATGCTGGTGACTCTTCACATCTGTTTACTGACCCGCAACACATGCTGGTGACACTTCACATGTGTTCTGACCCGCAACACATGCTGGCGACACTTCACATCTGTGTTCTGACCCGCAACTCATGCTGGTGACTCTTCACATCTGTGTTCTGACCCGCAACTCATGCTGGTGACTCTTCACATCTGTTTACTGACCCGCAACACATGCTGGTGACTCTTCACATCTGTTTACTGACCCGCAACACATGCTGGTGACTCTTCACATGTGTTCTGACCCACAACACATGCTGGTGACACTTCACATCTGTGTTCTGACCCACAACTCATGCTGGTGACTCTTCACATCTGTGTTCTGACCCGCAACTCATGCTGGTGACTCTTCACACCTGTGTTCTGACCCGCAACACATGCTGGTGACAATTAACACCTGTGTTCTGACCCGCAACACATGCTGGTGACTCTTCACACCTGTGTTCTGACCCGCAACACATGCTGGTGACTCTTCACACCTGTGTACTGACCCGAAACTCATGCTGGTGACTCTTCACATCTGTTTACTGACCCGCCACTCATGCTGGTGACTCTTCACATGTGTTCTGACCCGCAACACATGCTGGTGACTCTTCACATCTGTGTTCTGACCCGCAACTCATGCTGGTGACTCTTCACATCTGTGTTCTGACCCGCAACTCATGCTGGTGACTCTTCACATCTGTTTACTGACCCGCAACACATGCTGGTGACTCTTCACATCTATTTACTGACCCGCAACACATGCTGGTGACACTTCACGTCTGTGTTCTGACCCGCAACTCATGCTGGTGACTCTTCACATCTGTGTTCTGACCCGCAACTCATGCTGGTGACTCTTTGACCCGCAACACATGCTGGTGACTCTTCACACCTGTGTACTGACCCGCAACACATGCTGGTGACTCTTCACACCTGTGTACTGACCCGCAACACATGCTGGTGACTCTTCACACCTGTGTTCTGACCCGCAACACATGCTGGTGACTCTTCGCATGTTTACTGACCCGCAACTCATGCTGGTGACTCTTCACACCTGTGTACTGACCCGCAACACATGCTGGTAACTCTTCACACCTGTGTTCTGACCCGCAACACATGCTGGTGATTCTTCACACCTGTGTACTGACCCGCAAAACATGCTGGTGACTCTTCACATCTGTGTTCTGACCCGCAACACATGCTGGTGACTCTTCACATCTGTTTACTGACCCGCAACACATGCTGGTGACACTTCACATGTGTTCTGACCCGCAACACATGCTGGTGACACTTCACATCTGTGTTCTGACCCGCAACTCATGCTGGTGACTCTTCACATCTGTGTTCTGACCCGCAACTCATGCTGGTGACTCTTCACATCTGTTTACTGACCCGCAACACATGCTGGTGACTCTTCACATCTGTTTACTGACCCGCAACACATGCTGGTGACTCTTCACATGTGTTCTGACCCACAACACATGCTGGTGACACTTCACATCTGTGTTCTGACCCACAACTCATGCTGGTGACTCTTCACATCTGTGTTCTGACCCGCAACTCATGCTGGTGACTCTTCACATCTGTGTTCTGACCCGCAACACATGCTGGTGACAATTAACACCTGTGTTCTGACCCGCAACACATGCTGGTGACTCTTCACACCTGTGTTCTGACCCGCAACACATGCTGGTGACTCTTCACACCTGTGTACTGACCCGAAACTCATGCTGGTGACTCTTCACATCTGTTTACTGACCCGCCACTCATGCTGGTGACTCTTCACATGTGTTCTGACCCGCAACACATGCTGGTGACTCTTCACATCTGTGTTCTGACCCGCAACTCATGCTGGTGACTCTTCACATCTGTGTTCTGATCCGCAACTCATGCTGGTGACTCTTCACATCTGTTTACTGACCCGCAACACATGCTTGTGACTCTTCACATCTATTTACTGACCCGCAACACATGCTGGTGACACTTCACATCTGTGTTCTGACCCGCAACTCATGCTGGTGACTCTTCACATCTGTGTTCTGACCCGCAACACATGCTGGTGACTCTTCACATCTGTGTTCTGACCCGCAAACCATGCTGGTGACTCTTCACATGTTTTCTGACCCGCAACACATGCTGGTGACTCTTCACATCTGTTTACTGACCCGCAACACATGCTGGTGACACTTCACATGTGTTCTGACCCGCAACACATGCTGGTGACACTTCACATCTGTGTTCTGACCCGCAACTCATGCTGGTGACTCTTCACATCTGTGTTCTGACCCGCAACTCATGCTGGTGACTCGTCACATCTGTTTACTGACCCGCAACACATGCTGGTGACTCTTCACATCTGTTTACTGACCCGCAACACATGCTGGTGACTCTTCACATGTGTTCTGACCCACAACACATGCTGGTGACACTTCACATCTGTGTTCTGACCCACAACTCATGCTGGTGACTCTTCACATCTGTGTTCTGACCCGCAACTCATGCTGGTGACTCTTCACACCTGTGTTCTGACCCGCAACACATGCTGGTGACAATTAACACCTGTGTTCTGACCCGCAACACATGCTGGTGACTCTTCACACCTGTGTTCTGACCCGCAACACATGCTGGTGACTCTTCACACCTGTGTACTGACCCGAAACTCATGCTGGTGACTCTTCACATCTATGTTCTGACCCGCAACACATGCTGGTGACTCTTCATATCTGTGTTCTGACCCGCAACACATGCTGGTGACTCTTCACATCTGTGTTCTGACCCGCAACACATGCTGGTGACTCTTCATATCTGTGTTCTGACCCGCAACACATGCTGGTGACTCTTCACATCTGTGTTCTGACCCGCAACACATGCTGGTGACTCTTCACATCTGTGTTCTGACCCGCAAACCATGCTGGTGACACTTCACATGTTTTCTGACCCGCAACACATGCTGGTGACTCTTCACATCTGTTTACTGACCCGCAACACATGCTGGTGACACTTCACATGTGTTCTGACCCGCAACACATGCTGGCGACACTTCACATCTGTGTTCTGACCCGCAACTCATGCTGGTGACTCTTCACATCTGTGTTCTGACCCGCAACTCATGCTGGTGACTCTTCACATCTGTTTACTGACCCGCAACACATGCTGGTGACTCTTCACATCTGTTTACTGACCCGCAACACATGCTGGTGACTCTTCACATGTGTTCTGACCCACAACACATGCTGGTGACACTTCACATCTGTGTTCTGACCCACAACTCATGCTGGTGA
The DNA here is from genome assembly GCA_022114975.2 of Lampris megalopsis. NCBI lineage: Eukaryota > Metazoa > Chordata > Actinopteri > Lampriformes > Lampridae > Lampris > Lampris megalopsis. The sequence goes on from JAJHIY020001246.1 coordinate 40,709, forward strand.
CTCTTCACATCTGTGTTCTGACCCGCAACTCATGCTGGTGACTCTTCACACCTGTGTTCTGACCCGCAACACATGCTGGTGACAATTAACACCTGTGTTCTGACCCGCAACACATGCTGGTGACTCTTCACACCTGTGTTCTGACCCGCAACACATGCTGGTGACTCTTCACACCTGTGTACTGACCCGAAACTCATGCTGGTGACTCTTCACATCTGTTTACTGACCCGCCACTCATGCTGGTGACTCTTCACATGTGTTCTGACCCGCAACACATGCTGGTGACTCTTCACATCTGTGTTCTGACCCGCAACTCATGCTGGTGACTCTTCACATCTGTGTTCTGACCCGCAACTCATGCTGGTGACTCTTCACATCTGTTTACTGACCCGCAACACATGCTGGTGACTCTTCACATCTATTTACTGACCCGCAACACATGCTGGTGACACTTCACGTCTGTGTTCTGACCCGCAACTCATGCTGGTGACTCTTCACATCTGTGTTCTGACCCGCAACTCATGCTGGTGACTCTTTGACCCGCAACACATGCTGGTGACTCTTCACACCTGTGTACTGACCCGCAACACATGCTGGTGACTCTTCACACCTGTGTACTGACCCGCAACACATGCTGGTGACTCTTCACACCTGTGTTCTGACCCGCAACACATGCTGGTGACTCTTCGCATGTTTACTGACCCGCAACTCATGCTGGTGACTCTTCACACCTGTGTACTGACCCGCAACACATGCTGGTAACTCTTCACACCTGTGTTCTGACCCGCAACACATGCTGGTGATTCTTCACACCTGTGTACTGACCCGCAAAACATGCTGGTGACTCTTCACATCTGTGTTCTGACCCGCAACACATGCTGGTGACTCTTCACATCTGTTTACTGACCCGCAACACATGCTGGTGACACTTCACATGTGTTCTGACCCGCAACACATGCTGGTGACACTTCACATCTGTGTTCTGACCCGCAACTCATGCTGGTGACTCTTCACATCTGTGTTCTGACCCGCAACTCATGCTGGTGACTCTTCACATCTGTTTACTGACCCGCAACACATGCTGGTGACTCTTCACATCTGTTTACTGACCCGCAACACATGCTGGTGACTCTTCACATGTGTTCTGACCCACAACACATGCTGGTGACACTTCACATCTGTGTTCTGACCCACAACTCATGCTGGTGACTCTTCACATCTGTGTTCTGACCCGCAACTCATGCTGGTGACTCTTCACATCTGTGTTCTGACCCGCAACACATGCTGGTGACAATTAACACCTGTGTTCTGACCCGCAACACATGCTGGTGACTCTTCACACCTGTGTTCTGACCCGCAACACATGCTGGTGACTCTTCACACCTGTGTACTGACCCGAAACTCATGCTGGTGACTCTTCACATCTGTTTACTGACCCGCCACTCATGCTGGTGACTCTTCACATGTGTTCTGACCCGCAACACATGCTGGTGACTCTTCACATCTGTGTTCTGACCCGCAACTCATGCTGGTGACTCTTCACATCTGTGTTCTGATCCGCAACTCATGCTGGTGACTCTTCACATCTGTTTACTGACCCGCAACACATGCTTGTGACTCTTCACATCTATTTACTGACCCGCAACACATGCTGGTGACACTTCACATCTGTGTTCTGACCCGCAACTCATGCTGGTGACTCTTCACATCTGTGTTCTGACCCGCAACTCATGCTGGTGACTCTTCACATCTGCGTTCTGACCCGCAACTCATGCTGGTGACTCTTCACACCTGTGTTCTGACCCGCAACACATGCTGGTGACATTTCACACCTGTGTTCTGACCCACAACACATGCTGGTGACTCTTCACACCTGTGTACTGACCCGCAACACATGCTGGTGACTCTTCACACCTGTGTTCTGACCCGCAACTCATGCTGGTGACTCTTTGACCCGCAACACATGCTGGTGACTCTTCACACCTGTGTACTGACCCGCAACACATGCTGGTGACTCTTCACACCTGTGTACTGACCCGCAACACATGCTGGTGACTCTTCACACCTGTGTTCTGACCCGCAACACATGCTGGTGACTCTTCGCATGTTTACTGACCCGCAACTCATGCTGGTGACTCTTCACACCTGTGTACTGACCCGCAACACATGCTGGTAACTCTTCACACCTGTGTTCTGACCCGCAACACATGCTGGTGATTCTTCACACCTGTGTACTGACCCGCAAAACATGCTGGTGACTCTTCACATCTGTGTTCTGACCCGCAATACATGCTGGTGACTCTTCACATCTATGTACTGACCCGAAACTCATGCTGGTGACTCTTCACATCTGTTTACTGACCCGCAACTCATGCTGGTGACTCTTCACATGTGTTCTGACCCGCAACACATGCTGGTGACTCTTCACATCTGTTTACTGACACAACACATGCTGGTGACTCTTCACATGTGTTCTGGCCCGCAACACATGCTGGTGACTTTTCAAATCTGTGTTCTGACCCGCAACTCATGCTGGTGACTCTTCATATCTGTGTTCTGATCCGCAACTCATGCTGGTGACTCTTCACACCTGTGTACTGACCCGCAACTCATGCTGGTGACTCTTCACATCTGTGTTCTGACCCGCAACTCATGCTGGTGACTCTTCACACCTGTGTACTGACCCACAACACATGCTGGTGACTTTCACATCTGTGTTCTGACCCACAACACATGCTGGTGACTCCTCACACCTGTGTACTGACCCGCAACACATGCTGGTGACTCTTCACATCTGTTTACTGACCCGCAACTCATGCTGGTGACTCTTCACATCTGTGTTCTGACCCGCAACTCATGCTGGTGACTCTTCACACCTGTGTACTGACCCACAACACATGCTGGTGACTTTCACATCTGTTTTCTGACCCACAACACATGCTGGTGACTCCTCACACCTGTGTACTGACCCGCAACACATGCTGGTGACTCTTCACACCTGTGTACTGACCACAACACATGCTGGTGACTCTTCACATCTGTGTTCTGACCCGCAACACATGCTGGTGACTCTTCACACATGTGTACAGACGGGCAACACATGCTGCTGACTGTTCACACCTGTGTACTGACCCGCAACACATGCTGGTGACTCTTCACACCTGTGTCCTGACCCGCAACACATGCTGGTGACTCTTCACACCTGTGTACTGACCCGCAACACATGCTGGTGACTCTTCACATCTGTGTTCTGACCCGCAACTCATGCTGGTGACTCTTCACACCTGTGTACTGACCCGCAATACATGCTGGTGACTCTTCAAACCTGTGTACTGACCTGCAACACATGCTGGTGACTCTTCACACCTGTGTACTGACCCGCAACACATGCTGGTGACTCTTCACATCTATGTTCTGACCCGCAACTCATGCTGGTGACTCTTCACACCTGTGTACTGACCCGCAACTCATGCTGGTGACTCGTCACATGTGTTCTGACCCGCAACACGTGCTGGTGACACTTCACATCTGTGTTCTGACCCGCAACACATGCTGGTGACTCTTCACACCTGTGTACTGACCCGAAACTCATGCTGGTGACTCTTCACATCTGTTTACTGACCCGCCACTCATGCTGGTGACTCTTCACATGTGTTCTGACCCGCAACACATGCTGGTGACTCTTCACATCTGTGTTCTGACCCGCAACTCATGCTGGTGACTCTTCACATCTGTGTTCAGACCCGCAACTCATGCTGGTGACTCTTCACATCTGTTTACTGACCCGCAACACATGCTGGTGACTCTTCACATCTATTTACTGACCCGCAACACATGCTGGTGACACTTCACATCTGTGTTCTGACCCGCAACTCATGCTGGTGACTCTTCACATCTGTGTTCTGACCCGCAACTCATGCTGGTGACTCTTCACATCTGCGTACTGACCCGCAACTCATGCTGGTGACTCTTCACACCTGTGTTCTGACCCGCAACACATGCTGGTGACATTTCACACCTGTGTACTGACCCGCAACACATGCTGGTGACTCTTCACACCTGTGTTCTGACCCGTAACTCATGCTGGTGACTCTTTGACCCGCAACACATGCTGGTGACTCTTCACACCTGTGTACTGACCCGCAACACATGCTGGTGACTCTTCACACCTGTGTACTGACCCGCAACACATGCTGGTGACTCTTCACACCTGTGTTCTGACCCGCAACACATGCTGGTGACTCTTCGCATGTTTACTGACCCGCACCTCATGCTGGTGACTCTTCACACCTGTGTACTGACCCGCAACACATGCTGGTAACTCTTCACACCTGTGTTCTGACCCGCAACACATGCTGGTGATTCTTCACACCTGTGTACTGACCCGCAAAACATGCTGGTGACTCTTCACATCTGTGTTCTGACCCGCAATACATGCTGGTGACTCTTCACACCTGTGTACTGACCCGAAACTCATGCTGGTGACTCTTCACATCTGTTTACTGACCCGCAACTCATGCTGGTGACTCTTCACATGTGTTCTGACCCGCAACACATGCTGGTGACTCTTCACATCTGTTTACTGACCCAACACATGCTGGTGACTCTTCACATGTGTTCTGGCCCGCAACATATGCTGGTGACTTTTCAAATCTGTGTTCTGACCCGCAACTCATGCTGGTGACTCTTCATATCTGTGTTCTGATCCGCAACTCATGCTGGTGACTCTTCACATCTGTTTACTGACCCGCAACTCATGCTGGTGACTCTTCACATCTGTGTTCTGACCCGCAACTCATGCTGGTGACTCTTCACACCTGTGTACTGACCCACAACACATGCTGGTGACTTTCACATCTGTGTTCTGACCCACAACACATGCTGGTGACTCCTCACACCTGTGTACTGACCCGCAACACATGCTGGTGACTCTTCACATCTGTTTACTGACCCGCAACTCATGCTGGTGACTCTTCACATCTGTGTTCTGACCCGCAACTCATGCTGGTGACTCTTCACACCTGTGTACTGACCCACAACACATGCTGGTGACTTTCACATCTGTGTTCTGACCCACAACACATGCTGGTGACTCCTCACACCTGTGTACTGACCTGCAACACATGCTGGTGACTCTTCACACCTGTGTACTGACCACAACACATGCTGGTGACTCTTCACATCTGTGTTCTGACCCGCAACACATGCTGGTGACTCTTCACACATGTGTACAGACGGGCAACACATGCTGCTGACTGTTCACACCTGTGTACTGACCCGCAACACATGCTGGTGACTCTTCACACCTGTGTCCTGACCCGCAACACATGCTGGTGACTCTTCACACCTGTGTACTGACCCGCAACACATGCTGGTGACTCTTCACATCTGTGTTCTGACCCGCAACTCATGCTGGTGACTCTTCACACCTGTGTACTGACCCGCAACACATTCTGGTGACTCTTCAAACCTGTGTACTGACCTGCAACACATGCTGGTGACTCTTCACACCTGTGTACTGACCCGCAACACATGCTGGTGACTCTTCACATCTATGTGTACTGACCCGCAACTCATGCTGGTGACTCTTCACACCTGTGTACTGACCCGCAACTCATGCTGGTGACTCGTCACATGTGTTCTGACCCGCAACACGTGCTGGTGACTCTTCACATCTGTTTGCTGACCCGCAACACATGCTGGTGACTCTTCACATGTGTTCTGACCCGCAACACATGCTGGTGACACTTCACATCTGTGTTCTGACCCGCAACTCATGCTGGTGACTCTTCACATCTGTGTTCTGACCCGCGACTCATGCTGGTGACTCTTCACATCTGTTTACTGACCCGCAACTCATGCTGGTGACTCTTCACATGTGTTCTGACCCGCAACACATGCTGGTGACTCTTCACATCTGTTTACTGATCCAACACATGCTGGTGACTCTTCACATGTGTTCTGGCCCGCAACACATGCTGGTGACTTTTCAAATCTGTCTTCTGACCCGCAACTCATGCTGGTGACTCTTCATATCTGTGTTCTGATCCGCAACTCATGCTGGTGACTCTTCACATCTGTTTATTTACCCGCAACTCATGCTGGTGACTCTTCACATCTGTGTTCTGACCCGCAACTCATGCTGGTGACTCTTCACACCTGTGTACTGACCCACAACACATGCTGGTGACTTTCACATCTGTGTTCTGACCCACAACACATGCTGGTGACTCCTCACACCTGTGTACTGACCCGCAACACATGCTGGTGACTCTTCACATCTGTTTACTGACCCGCAACTCATGCTGGAACTCTTCACATCTGTGTTCTGACCCGCAACTCATGCTGGTGACTCTTCACACCTGTGTACTGACCCACAACACATGCTGGTGACTTTCACATCTGTGTTCTGACCCACAACACATGCTGGTGACTCCTCACACCTGTGTACTGACCCGCAACACATGCTGGTGACTCTTCACACCTGTGTACTGACCACAACACATGCTGGTGACTCTTCACATCTGTGTTCTGACCCGCAACACATGCTGGTGACTCTTCACACATGTGTACAGACGGGCAACACATGCTGCTGACTGTTCACACCTGTGTACTGACCCGCAACACATGCTGGTGACTCTTCACACCTGTGTCCTGACCCGCAACACATGCTGGTGACTCTTCACACCTGTGTACTGACCCGCAACACATGCTGGTGACTCTTCACACCTGTGTTCTGACCCGCAACACATGCTGGTGACTCTTCGCATGTTTACTGACCCGCAACTCATGCTGGTGACTCTTCACACCTGTGTACTGACCCGCAACACATGCTGGTAACTCTTCACACCTGTGTTCTGACCCGCAACACATGCTGGTGATTCTTCACACCTGTGTACTGACCCGCAAAACATGCTGGTGACTCTTCACATCTGTGTTCTGACCCGCAATACATGCTGGTGACTCTTCACACCTGTGTACTGACCCGAAACTCATGCTGGTGACTCTTCACATCTGTTTACTGACCCGCAACTCATGCTGGTGACTCTTCACATGTGTTCTGACCCGCAACACATGCTGGTGACTCTTCACATCTGTTTACTGACACAACACATGCTGGTGACTCTTCACATGTGTTCTGGCCCGCAACACATGCTGGTGACTTTTCAAATCTGTGTTCTGACCCGCAACTCATGCTGGTGACTCTTCATATCTGTGTTCTGATCCGCAACTCATGCTGGTGACTCTTCACATCTGTTTACTGACCCGCAACTCATGCTGGTGACTCTTCACATCTGTGTTCTGACCCGCAACTCATGCTGGTGACTCTTCACACCTGTGTACTGACCCACAACACATGCTGGTGACTTTCACATCTGTGTTCTGACCCACAACACATGCTGGTGACTCCTCACACCTGTGTACTGACCCGCAACACATGCTGGTGACTCTTCACATCTGTTTACTGACCCGCAACTCATGCTGGTGACTCTTCACATCTGTGTTCTGACCCGCAACTCATGCTGGTGACTCTTCACACCTGTGTACTGACCCACAACACATGCTGGTGACTTTCACATCTGTTTTCTGACCCACAACACATGCTGGTGACTCCTCACACCTGTGTACTGACCCGCAACACATGCTGGTGACTCTTCACACCTGTGTACTGACCACAACACATGCTGGTGACTCTTCACATCTGTGTTCTGACCCGCAACACATGCTGGTGACTCTTCACACATGTGTACAGACGGGCAACTCATGCTGGTGACTCTTCACATCTGTGTACTGACCCGCAACACATGCTGGTGACTCTTCACACCTGTGTCCTGACCCGCAACACATGCTGGTGACTCTTCACACCTGTGTACTGACCCGCAACACATGCTGGTGACTCTTCACATCTGTGTTCTGACCCGCAACTCATGCTGGTGACTCTTCACACCTGTGTACTGACCCGCAATACATGCTGGTGACTCTTCAAACCTGTGTACTGACCTGCAACACATGCTGGTGACTCTTCACACCTGTGTACTGACCCGCAACACATGCTGGTGACTCTTCACATCTATGTTCTGACCCGCAACTCATGCTGGTGACTCTTCACACCTGTGTACTGACCCGCAACACATTCTGGTGACTCTTCAAACCTGTGTACTGACCTGCAACACATGCTGGTGACTCTTCACACCTGTGTACTGACCCGCAAGACATGCTGCTGATTCTTCACATCTATGTTCTGACCCGCAACTCATGCTGGTGACTCTTCACATCTATGTTCTGACCCGCAACACATGCTGGTGACTCTTCATATCTGTGTTCTGACCCGCAACACATGCTGGTGACTCTTCACATCTGTGTTCTGACCCGCAACACATGCTGGTGACTCTTCATATCTGTGTTCTGACCCGCAACACATGCTGGTGACTCTTCACATCTGTGTTCTGACCCGCAACACATGCTGGTGACTCTTCACATCTGTGTTCTGACCCGCAAACCATGCTGGTGACTCTTCACATGTTTTCTGACCCGCAACACATGCTGGTGACTCTTCACATCTGTTTACTGACCCGCAACACATGCTGGTGACACTTCACATGTGTTCTGACCCGCAACACATGCTGGTGACACTTCACATCTGTGTTCTGACCCGCAACTCATGCTGGTGACTCTTCACATCTGTGTTCTGACCCGCAACTCATGCTGGTGACTCTTCACATCTGTTTACTGACCCGCAACACATGCTGGTGACTCTTCACATCTGTTTACTGACCCGCAACACATGCTGGTGACTCTTCACATGTGTTCTGACCCACAACACATGCTGGTGACACTTCACATCTGTGTTCTGACCCACAACTCATGCTGGTGACTCTTCACATCTGTGTTCTGACCCGCAACTCATGCTGGTGACTCTTCACACCTGTGTTCTGACCCGCAACACATGCTGGTGACAATTAACACCTGTGTTCTGACCCGCAACACATGCTGGTGACTCTTCACACCTGTGTTCTGACCCGCAACACATGCTGGTGACTCTTCACACCTGTGTACTGACCCGAAACTCATGCTGGTGACTCTTCACATCTATGTTCTGACCCGCAACACATGCTGGTGACTCTTCATATCTGTGTTCTGACCCGCAACACATGCTGGTGACTCTTCACATCTGTGTTCTGACCCGCAACACATGCTGGTGACTCTTCATATCTGTGTTCTGACCCGCAACACATGCTGGTGACTCTTCACATCTGTGTTCTGACCCGCAACACATGCTGGTGACTCTTCACATCTGTGTTCTCACCCGCAAACCATGCTGGTGACACTTCACATGTTTTCTGACCCGCAACACATGCTGGTGACTCTTCACATCTGTTTACTGACCCGCAACACATGCTGGTGACACTTCACATGTGTTCTGACCCGCAACACATGCTGGCGACACTTCACATCTGTGTTCTGACCCGCAACTCATGCTGGTGACTCTTCACATCTGTGTTCTGACCCGCAACTCATGCTGGTGACTCTTCACACCTGTGTACTGACCCACAACACATGCTGGTGACTTTCACATCTGTGTTCTGACCCACAACACATGCTGGTGACTCCTCACACCTGTGTACTGACCCGCAACACATGCTGGTGACTCTTCACATCTGTGTTCTGACCCGCAACTCATGCTGGTGACTCTTCACATCTGTGTTCTGACCCGCAACTCATGCTGGTGACTCTTCACATCTGTTTACTGACCCGCAACACATGCTGGTGACTCTTCACATCTGTTTACTGACCCGCAACACATGCTGGTGACTCTTCACATGTGTTCTGACCCACAACACATGCTGGTGACACTTCACATCTGTGTTCTGACCCACAACTCATGCTGGTGACTCTTCACATCTGTGTTCTGACCCGCAACTCATGCTGGTGACTCTTCACACCTGTGTTCTGACCCGCAACACATGCTGGTGACAATTAACACCTGTGTTCTGACCCGCAACACATGCTGGTGACTCTTCACACCTGTGTTCTGACCCGCAACACATGCTGGTGACTCTTCACACCTGTGTACTGACCCGAAACTCATGCTGGTGACTCTTCACATCTGTTTACTGACCCGCCACTCATGCTGGTGACTCTTCACATGTGTTCTGACCCGCAACACATGCTGGTGACTCTTCACATCTGTGTTCTGACCCGCAACTCATGCTGGTGACTCTTCACATCTGTGTTCTGACCCGCAACTCATGCTGGTGACTCTTCACATCTGTTTACTGACCCGCAACACATGCTGGTGACTCTTCACATCTATTTACTGACCCGCAACACATGCTGGTGACACTTCACATCTGTGTTCTGACCCGCAACTCATGCTGGTGACTCTTCACATCTGTGTTCTGACCCGCAACTCATGCTGGTGACTCTTCACATCTGCGTACTGACCCGCAACTCATGCTGGTGACTCTTCACACCTGTGTTCTGACCCGCAACACATGCTGGTGACATTTCACACCTGTGTTCTGACCCACAACACATGCTGGTGACTCTTCACACCTGTGTACTGACCCGCAACACATGCTGGTGACTCTTCACACCTGTGTTCTGACCCGCAACTCATGCTGGTGACTCTTTGACCCGCAACACATGCTGGTGACTCTTCACACCTGTGTACTGACCCGCAACACATGCTGGTGACTCTTCACACCTGTGTACTGACCCGCAACACATGCTGGTGACTCTTCACACCTGTGTTCTGACCCGCAACACATGCTGGTGACTCTTCGCATGTTTACTGACCCGCAACTCATGCTGGTGACTCTTCACACCTGTGTACTGACCCGCAACACATGCTGGTAACTCTTCACACCTGTGTTCTGACCCGCAACACATGCTGGTGATTCTTCACACCTGTGTACTGACCCGCAAAACATGCTGGTGACTCTTCACATCTGTGTTCTGACCCGCAATACATGCTGGTGACTCTTCACACCTGTGTACTGACCCGAAACTCATGCTGGTGACTCTTCACATCTGTTTACTGACCCGCAACTCATGCTGGTGACTCTTCACATGTGTTCTGACCCGCAACACATGCTGGTGACTCTTCACATCTGTTTACTGACACAACACATGCTGGTGACTCTTCACATGTGTTCTGGCCCGCAACACATGCTGGTGACTTTTCAAATCTGTGTTCTGACCCGCAACTCATGCTGGTGACTCTTCATATCTGTGTTCTGATCCGCAACTCATGCTGGTGACTCTTCACATCTGTTTACTGACCCGCAACTCATGCTGGTGACTCTTCACATCTGTGTTCTGACCCGCAACTCATGCTGGTGACTCTTCACACCTGTGTACTGACCCACAACACATGCTGGTGACTTTCACATCTGTGTTCTGACCCACAACACATGCTGGTGACTCCTCACACCTGTGTACTGACCCGCAACACATGCTGGTGACTCTTCACATCTGTTTACTGACCCGCAACTCATGCTGGTGACTCTTCACATCTGTGTTCTGACCCGCAACTCATGCTGGTGACTCTTCACACCTGTGTACTGACCCACAACACATGCTGGTGACTTTCACATCTGTTTTCTGACCCACAACACATGCTGGTGACTCCTCACACCTGTGTACTGACCCGCAACACATGCTGGTGACTCTTCACACCTGTGTACTGACCACAACACATGCTGGTGACTCTTCACATCTGTGTTCTGACCCGCAACACATGCTGGTGACTCTTCACACATGTGTACAGACCGGCAACACATGCTGCTGACTGTTCACACCTGTGTACTGACCCGCAACACATGCTGGTGACTCTTCACACCTGTGTCCTGACCCGCAACACATGCTGGTGACTCTTCACACCTGTGTACTGACCCGCAACACATGCTGGTGACTCTTCACATCTGTGTTCTGACCCGCAACTCATGCTGGTGACTCTTCACACCTGTGTACTGACCCGCAATACATGCTGGTGACTCTTCAAACCTGTGTACTGACCTGCAACACATGCTGGTGACTCTTCACACCTGTGTACTGACCCGAAACTCATGCTGGTGACTCTTCACATCTGTTTACTGACCCGCAACTCATGCTGGTGACTCTTCACATGTGTTCTGACCCGCAACACATGCTGGTGACTCTTCACATCTGTTTACTGACACAACACATGCTGGTGACTCTTCACATGTGTTCTGGCCCGCAACACATGCTGGTGACTTTTCAAATCTGTGTTCTGACCCGCAACTCATGCTGGTGACTCTTCATATCTGTGTTCTGATCCGCAACTCATGCTGGTGACTCTTCACATCTGTTTACTGACCCGCAACTCATGCTGGTGACTCTTCACATCTGTGTTCTGACCCGCAACTCATGCTGGTGACTCTTCACACCTGTGTACTGACCCACAACACATGCTGGTGACTTTCACATCTGTGTTCTGATCCACAACACATGCTGGTGACTCCTCACACCTGTGTACTGACCCGCAACACATGCTGGTGACTCTTCACATCTGTTTACTGACCCGCAACTCATGCTGGTGACTCTTCACATCTGTGTTCTGACCCGCAACTCATGCTGGTGACTCTTCACACCTGTGTACTGACCCACAACACATGCTGGTGACTTTCACATCTGTTTTCTGACCCACAACACATGCTGGTGACTCCTCACACCTGTGTACTGACCCGCAACACATGCTGGTGACTCTTCACACCTGTGTACTGACCACAACACATGCTGGTGACTCTTCACATCTGTGTTCTGACCCGCAACACATGCTGGTGACTCTTCACATCTGTGTTCTGACCCGCAACTCATGCTGGTGACTCTTCACATCTGTTTACTGACCCGCAACACATGCTGGTGACTCTTCACATCTATTTACTGACCCGCAACACATGCTGGTGACACTTCACATCTGTGTTCTGACCCGCAACTCATGCTGGTGACTCTTCACATCTGTGTTCTGACCCGCAACTCATGCTGGTGACTCTTCACATCTGCGTACTGACCCGCAACTCATGCTGGTGACTCTTCACACCTGTGTTCTGACCCGCAACACATGCTGGTGACATTTCACACCTGTGTTCTGACCCACAACACATGCTGGTGACTCTTCACACCTGTGTACTGACCCGCAACACATGCTGGTGACTCTTCACACCTGTGTTCTGACCCGCAACTCATGCTGGTGACTCTTTGACCCGCAACACATGCTGGTGACTCTTCACACCTGTGTACTGACCCGCAACACATGCTGGTGACTCTTCACACCTGTGTACTGACCCGCAACACATGCTGGTGACTCTTCACACCTGTGTTCTGACCCGCAACACATGCTGGTGACTCTTCGCATGTTTACTGACCCGCAACTCATGCTGGTGACTCTTCACACCTGTGTACTGACCCGCAACACATGCTGGTAACTCTTCACACCTGTGTTCTGACCCGCAACACATGCTGGTGATTCTTCACACCTGTGTACTGACCCGCAAAACATGCTGGTGACTCTTCACATCTGTGTTCTGACCCGCAATACATGCTGGTGACTCTTCACACCTGTGTACTGACCCGAAACTCATGCTGGTGACTCTTCACATCTGTTTACTGACCCGCAACTCATGCTGGTGACTCTTCACATGTGTTCTGACCCGCAACACATGCTGGTGACTCTTCACATCTGTTTACTGACACAACACATGCTGGTGACTCTTCACATGTGTTCTGGCCCGTAACACATGCTGGTGACTTTTCAAATCTGTGTTCTGACCCGCAACTCATGCTGGTGACTCTTCATATCTGTGTTCTGATCCGCAACTCATGCTGGTGACTCTTCACATCTGTTTACTGACCCGCAACTCATGCTGGTGACTCTTCACATCTGTGTTCTGACCCGCAACTCATGCTGGTGACTCTTCACACCTGTGTACTGACCCACAACACATGCTGGTGACTTTCACATCTGTGTTCTGACCCACAACACATGCTGGTGACTCCTCACACCTGTGTACTGACCCGCAACACATGCTGGTGACTCTTCACATCTGTTTACTGACCCGCAACTCATGCTGGTGACTCTTCACATCTGTGTTCTGACCCGCAACTCATGCTGGTGACTCTTCACACCTGTGTACTGACCCACAACACATGCTGGTGACTTTCACATCTGTTTTCTGACCCACAACACATGCTGGTGACTCCTCACACCTGTGTACTGACCCGCAACACATGCTGGTGACTCTTCACACCTGTGTACTGACCACAACACATGCTGGTGACTCTTCACATCTGTGTTCTGACCCGCAACACATGCTGGTGACTCTTCACACATGTGTACAGACCGGCAACACATGCTGCTGACTGTTCACACCTGTGTACTGACCCGCAACACATGCTGGTGACTCTTCACACCTGTGTCCTGACCCGCAACACATGCTGGTGACTCTTCACACCTGTGTACTGACCCGCAACACATGCTGGTGACTCTTCACATCTGTGTTCTGACCCGCAACTCATGCTGGTGACTCTTCACACCTGTGTACTGACCCGCAATACATGCTGGTGACTCTTCAAACCTGTGTACTGACCTGCAACACATGCTGGTGACTCTTCACACCTGTGTACTGACCCGAAACTCATGCTGGTGACTCTTCACATCTGTTTACTGACCCGCAACTCATGCTGGTGACTCTTCACATGTGTTCTGACCCGCAACACATGCTGGTGACTCTTCACATCTGTTTACTGACACAACACATGCTGGTGACTCTTCACATGTGTTCTGGCCCGCAACACATGCTGGTGACTTTTCAAATCTGTGTTCTGACCCGCAACTCATGCTGGTGACTCTTCATATCTGTGTTCTGACCCGCAACACATGCTGGTGACTCTTCACATCTGTGTTCTGACCCGCAACACATGCTGGTGACTCTTCACATCTGTGTTCTGACCCGCAAACCATGCTGGTGACTCTTCACATGTTTTCTGACCCGCAACACATGCTGGTGACTCTTCACATCTGTTTACTGACCCGCAACACATGCTGGTGACACTTCACATGTGTTCTGACCCGCAACACATGCTGGTGACACTTCACATCTGTGTTCTGACCCGCAACTCATGCTGGTGACTCTTCACATCTGTGTTCTGACCCGCAACTCATGCTGGTGACTCTTCACATCTGTTTACTGACCCGCAACACATGCTGGTGACTCTTCACATCTGTTTACTGACCCGCAACACATGCTGGTGACTCTTCACATGTGTTCTGACCCACAACACATGCTGGTGACACTTCACATCTGTGTTCTGACCCACAACTCATGCTGGTGACTCTTCACATCTGTGTTCTGACCCGCAACTCATGCTGGTGACTCTTCACACCTGTGTTCTGACCCGCAACACATGCTGGTGACAATTAACACCTGTGTTCTGACCCGCAACACATGCTGGTGACTCTTCACACCTGTGTTCTGACCCGCAACACATGCTGGTGACTCTTCACACCTGTGTACTGACCCGAAACTCATGCTGGTGACTCTTCACATCTATGTTCTGACCCGCAACACATGCTGGTGACTCTTCATATCTGTGTTCTGACCCGCAACACATGCTGGTGACTCTTCACATCTGTGTTCTGACCCGCAACACATGCTGGTGACTCTTCATATCTGTGTTCTGACCCGCAACACATGCTGGTGACTCTTCACATCTGTGTTCTGACCCGCAACACATGCTGGTGACTCTTCACATCTGTGTTCTCACCCGCAAACCATGCTGGTGACACTTCACATGTTTTCTGACCCGCAACACATGCTGGTGACTCTTCACATCTGTTTACTGACCCGCAACACATGCTGGTGACACTTCACATGTGTTCTGACCCGCAACACATGCTGGCGACACTTCACATCTGTGTTCTGACCCGCAACTCATGCTGGTGACTCTTCACATCTGTGTTCTGACCCGCAACTCATGCTGGTGACTCTTCACACCTGTGTACTGACCCACAACACATGCTGGTGACTTTCACATCTGTGTTCTGACCCACAACACATGCTGGTGACTCCTCACACCTGTGTACTGACCCGCAACACATGCTGGTGACTCTTCACATCTGTGTTCTGACCCGCAACTCATGCTGGTGACTCTTCACATCTGTGTTCTGACCCGCAACTCATGCTGGTGACTCTTCACATCTGTTTACTGACCCGCAACACATGCTGGTGACTCTTCACATCTGTTTACTGACCCGCAACACATGCTGGTGACTCTTCACATGTGTTCTGACCCACAACACATGCTGGTGACACTTCACATCTGTGTTCTGACCCACAACTCATGCTGGTGACTCTTCACATCTGTGTTCTGACCCGCAACTCATGCTGGTGACTCTTCACACCTGTGTTCTGACCCGCAACACATGCTGGTGACAATTAACACCTGTGTTCTGACCCGCAACACATGCTGGTGACTCTTCACACCTGTGTTCTGACCCGCAACACATGCTGGTGACTCTTCACACCTGTGTACTGACCCGAAACTCATGCTGGTGACTCTTCACATCTGTTTACTGACCCGCCACTCATGCTGGTGACTCTTCACATGTGTTCTGACCCGCAACACATGCTGGTGACTCTTCACATCTGTGTTCTGACCCGCAACTCATGCTGGTGACTCTTCACATCTGTGTTCTGACCCGCAACTCATGCTGGTGACTCTTCACATCTGTTTACTGACCCGCAACACATGCTGGTGACTCTTCACATCTATTTACTGACCCGCAACACATGCTGGTGACACTTCACATCTGTGTTCTGACCCGCAACTCATGCTGGTGACTCTTCACATCTGTGTTCTGACCCGCAACTCATGCTGGTGACTCTTCACATCTGCGTACTGACCCGCAACTCATGCTGGTGACTCTTCACACCTGTGTTCTGACCCGCAACACATGCTGGTGACATTTCACACCTGTGTTCTGACCCACAACACATGCTGGTGACTCTTCACACCTGTGTACTGACCCGCAACACATGCTGGTGACTCTTCACACCTGTGTTCTGACCCGCAACTCATGCTGGTGACTCTTTGACCCGCAACACATGCTGGTGACTCTTCACACCTGTGTACTGACCCGCAACACATGCTGGTGACTCTTCACACCTGTGTACTGACCCGCAACACATGCTGGTGACTCTTCACACCTGTGTTCTGACCCGCAACACATGCTGGTGACTCTTCGCATGTTTACTGACCCGCAACTCATGCTGGTGACTCTTCACACCTGTGTACTGACCCGCAACACATGCTGGTAACTCTTCACACCTGTGTTCTGACCCGCAACACATGCTGGTGATTCTTCACACCTGTGTACTGACCCGCAAAACATGCTGGTGACTCTTCACATCTGTGTTCTGACCCGCAATACATGCTGGTGACTCTTCACACCTGTGTACTGACCCGAAACTCATGCTGGTGACTCTTCACATCTGTTTACTGACCCGCAACTCATGCTGGTGACTCTTCACATGTGTTCTGACCCGCAACACATGCTGGTGACTCTTCACATCTGTTTACTGACACAACACATGCTGGTGACTCTTCACATGTGTTCTGGCCCGCAACACATGCTGGTGACTTTTCAAATCTGTGTTCTGACCCGCAACTCATGCTGGTGACTCTTCATATCTGTGTTCTGATCCGCAACTCATGCTGGTGACTCTTCACATCTGTTTACTGACCCGCAACTCATGCTGGTGACTCTTCACATCTGTGTTCTGACCCGCAACTCATGCTGGTGACTCTTCACACCTGTGTACTGACCCACAACACATGCTGGTGACTTTCACATCTGTGTTCTGACCCACAACACATGCTGGTGACTCCTCACACCTGTGTACTGACCCGCAACACATGCTGGTGACTCTTCACATCTGTTTACTGACCCGCAACTCATGCTGGTGACTCTTCACATCTGTGTTCTGACCCGCAACTCATGCTGGTGACTCTTCACACCTGTGTACTGACCCACAACACATGCTGGTGACTTTCACATCTGTTTTCTGACCCACAACACATGCTGGTGACTCCTCACACCTGTGTACTGACCCGCAACACATGCTGGTGACTCTTCACACCTGTGTACTGACCACAACACATGCTGGTGACTCTTCACATCTGTGTTCTGACCCGCAACACATGCTGGTGACTCTTCACACATGTGTACAGACCGGCAACACATGCTGCTGACTGTTCACACCTGTGTACTGACCCGCAACACATGCTGGTGACTCTTCACACCTGTGTCCTGACCCGCAACACATGCTGGTGACTCTTCACACCTGTGTACTGACCCGCAACACATGCTGGTGACTCTTCACATCTGTGTTCTGACCCGCAACTCATGCTGGTGACTCTTCACACCTGTGTACTGACCCGCAATACATGCTGGTGACTCTTCAAACCTGTGTACTGACCTGCAACACATGCTGGTGACTCTTCACACCTGTGTACTGACCCGAAACTCATGCTGGTGACTCTTCACATCTGTTTACTGACCCGCAACTCATGCTGGTGACTCTTCACATGTGTTCTGACCCGCAACACATGCTGGTGACTCTTCACATCTGTTTACTGACACAACACATGCTGGTGACTCTTCACATGTGTTCTGGCCCGCAACACATGCTGGTGACTTTTCAAATCTGTGTTCTGACCCGCAACTCATGCTGGTGACTCTTCATATCTGTGTTCTGATCCGCAACTCATGCTGGTGACTCTTCACATCTGTTTACTGACCCGCAACTCATGCTGGTGACTCTTCACATCTGTGTTCTGACCCGCAACTCATGCTGGTGACTCTTCACACCTGTGTACTGACCCACAACACATGCTGGTGACTTTCACATCTGTGTTCTGATCCACAACACATGCTGGTGACTCCTCACACCTGTGTACTGACCCGCAACACATGCTGGTGACTCTTCACATCTGTTTACTGACCCGCAACTCATGCTGGTGACTCTTCACATCTGTGTTCTGACCCGCAACTCATGCTGGTGACTCTTCACACCTGTGTACTGACCCACAACACATGCTGGTGACTTTCACATCTGTTTTCTGACCCACAACACATGCTGGTGACTCCTCACACCTGTGTACTGACCCGCAACACATGCTGGTGACTCTTCACACCTGTGTACTGACCACAACACATGCTGGTGACTCTTCACATCTGTGTTCTGACCCGCAACACATGCTGGTGACTCTTCACATCTGTGTTCTGACCCGCAACTCATGCTGGTGACTCTTCACATCTGTTTACTGACCCGCAACACATGCTGGTGACTCTTCACATCTATTTACTGACCCGCAACACATGCTGGTGACACTTCACATCTGTGTTCTGACCCGCAACTCATGCTGGTGACTCTTCACATCTGTGTTCTGACCCGCAACTCATGCTGGTGACTCTTCACATCTGCGTACTGACCCGCAACTCATGCTGGTGACTCTTCACACCTGTGTTCTGACCCGCAACACATGCTGGTGACATTTCACACCTGTGTTCTGACCCACAACACATGCTGGTGACTCTTCACACCTGTGTACTGACCCGCAACACATGCTGGTGACTCTTCACACCTGTGTTCTGACCCGCAACTCATGCTGGTGACTCTTTGACCCGCAACACATGCTGGTGACTCTTCACACCTGTGTACTGACCCGCAACACATGCTGGTGACTCTTCACACCTGTGTACTGACCCGCAACACATGCTGGTGACTCTTCACACCTGTGTTCTGACCCGCAACACATGCTGGTGACTCTTCGCATGTTTACTGACCCGCAACTCATGCTGGTGACTCTTCACACCTGTGTACTGACCCGCAACACATGCTGGTAACTCTTCACACCTGTGTTCTGACCCGCAACACATGCTGGTGATTCTTCACACCTGTGTACTGACCCGCAAAACATGCTGGTGACTCTTCACATCTGTGTTCTGACCCGCAATACATGCTGGTGACTCTTCACACCTGTGTACTGACCCGAAACTCATGCTGGTGACTCTTCACATCTGTTTACTGACCCGCAACTCATGCTGGTGACTCTTCACATGTGTTCTGACCCGCAACACATGCTGGTGACTCTTCACATCTGTTTACTGACACAACACATGCTGGTGACTCTTCACATGTGTTCTGGCCCGCAACACATGCTGGTGACTTTTCAAATCTGTGTTCTGACCCGCAACTCATGCTGGTGACTCTTCATATCTGTGTTCTGATCCGCAACTCATGCTGGTGACTCTTCACATCTGTTTACTGACCCGCAACTCATGCTGGTGACTCTTCACATCTGTGTTCTGACCCGCAACTCATGCTGGTGACTCTTCACACCTGTGTACTGACCCACAACACATGCTGGTGACTTTCACATCTGTGTTCTGACCCACAACACATGCTGGTGACTCCTCACACCTGTGTACTGACCCGCAACACATGCTGGTGACTCTTCACATCTGTTTACTGACCCGCAACTCATGCTGGTGACTCTTCACATCTGTGTTCTGACCCGCAACTCATGCTGGTGACTCTTCACACCTGTGTACTGACCCACAACACATGCTGGTGACTTTCACATCTGTTTTCTGACCCACAACACATGCTGGTGACTCCTCACACCTGTGTACTGACCCGCAACACATGCTGGTGACTCTTCACACCTGTGTACTGACCACAACACATGCTGGTGACTCTTCACATCTGTGTTCTGACCCGCAACACATGCTGGTGACTCTTCACACATGTGTACAGACCGGCAACACATGCTGCTGACTGTTCACACCTGTGTACTGACCCGCAACACATGCTGGTGACTCTTCACACCTGTGTCCTGACCCGCAACACATGCTGGTGACTCTTCACACCTGTGTACTGACCCGCAACACATGCTGGTGACTCTTCACATCTGTGTTCTGACCCGCAACTCATGCTGGTGACTCTTCACACCTGTGTACTGACCCGCAATACATGCTGGTGACTCTTCAAACCTGTGTACTGACCTGCAACACATGCTGGTGACTCTTCACACCTGTGTACTGACCCGAAACTCATGCTGGTGACTCTTCACATCTGTTTACTGACCCGCAACTCATGCTGGTGACTCTTCACATGTGTTCTGACCCGCAACACATGCTGGTGACTCTTCACATCTGTTTACTGACACAACACATGCTGGTGACTCTTCACATGTGTTCTGGCCCGCAACACATGCTGGTGACTTTTCAAATCTGTGTTCTGACCCGCAACTCATGCTGGTGACTCTTCATATCTGTGTTCTGATCCGCAACTCATGCTGGTGACTCTTCACATCTGTTTACTGACCCGCAACTCATGCTGGTGACTCTTCACATCTGTGTTCTGACCCGCAACTCATGCTGGTGACTCTTCACACCTGTGTACTGACCCACAACACATGCTGGTGACTTTCACATCTGTGTTCTGATCCACAACACATGCTGGTGACTCCTCACACCTGTGTACTGACCCGCAACACATGCTGGTGACTCTTCACATCTGTTTACTGACCCGCAACTCATGCTGGTGACTCTTCACATCTGTGTTCTGACCCGCAACTCATGCTGGTGACTCTTCACACCTGTGTACTGACCCACAACACATGCTGGTGACTTTCACATCTGTTTTCTGACCCACAACACATGCTGGTGACTCCTCACACCTGTGTACTGACCCGCAACACATGCTGGTGACTCTTCACACCTGTGTACTGACCACAACACATGCTGGTGACTCTTCACATCTGTGTTCTGACCCGCAACACATGCTGGTGACTCTTCACACATGTGTACAGACGGGCAACACATGCTGCTGACTGTTCACACCTGTGTACTGACCCGCAACACATGCTGGTGACTCTTCACACCTGTGTCCTGACCCGCAACACATGCTGGTGACTCTTCACACCTGTGTACTGACCCGCAACACATGCTGGTGACTCTTCACATCTGTGTTCTGACCCGCAACTCATGCTGGTGACTCTTCACACCTGTGTACTGACCCGCAATACATGCTGGTGACTCTTCAAACCTGTGTACTGACCTGCAACACATGCTGGTGACTCTTCACACCTGTGTACTGACCCGCAACACATGCTGGTGACTCTTCACATCTATGTTCTGACCCGCAACTCATGCTGGTGACTCTTCACACCTGTGTACTGACCCGCAACTCATGCTGGTGACTCGTCACATGTGTTCTGACCCGCAACACGTGCTGGTGACACTTCACATCTGTGTTCTGACCCGCAACACATGCTGGTGACTCTTCACACCTGTGTACTGACCCGAAACTCATGCTGGTGACTCTTCA
The DNA here is from genome assembly GCA_022114975.2 of Lampris megalopsis. Classification (NCBI taxonomy): domain Eukaryota; kingdom Metazoa; phylum Chordata; class Actinopteri; order Lampriformes; family Lampridae; genus Lampris; species Lampris megalopsis. The sequence continues at coordinate 63,130 of JAJHIY020001246.1, forward strand.
CATCTGTTTACTGACCCGCCACTCATGCTGGTGACTCTTCACATGTGTTCTGACCCGCAACACATGCTGGTGACTCTTCATATCTGTGTTCTGATCCGCAACTCATGCTGGTGACTCTTCACATCTGTGTTCAGACCCGCAACTCATTCTGGTGACTCTTCACATCTGTGTTCTGACCCGCAACTCATGCTGGTGACTCTTCACACCTGTGTACTGACCCACAACACATGCTGGTGACTTTCACATCTGTGTTCTGACCCACAACACATGCTGGTGACTCCTCACACCTGTGTACTGACCCGCAACACATGCTGGTGACTCTTCACATCTGTTTACTGACCCGCAACTCATGCTGGTGACTCTTCACATCTGTGTTCTGACCCGCAACTCATGCTGGTGACTCTTCACACCTGTGTACTGACCCACAACACATGCTGGTGACTATCACATCTGTTTTCTGACCCACAACACATGCTGGTGACTCCTCACACCTGTGTACTGACCCGCAACACATGCTGGTGACTCTTCACACCTGTGTACTGACCACAACACATGCTGGTGACTCTTCACATCTGTGTTCTGACCCGCAACACATGCTGGTGACTCTTCACACATGTGTACAGACGGGCAACACATGCTGCTGACTGTTCACACCTGTGTACTGACCCGCAACACATGCTGGTGACTCTTCACACCTGTGTCCTGACCCGCAACACATGCTGGTGACTCTTCACACCTGTGTACTGACCCGCAACACATGCTGGTGACTCTTCACATCTGTGTTCTGACCCGCAACTCATGCTGGTGACTCTTCACACCTGTGTACTGACCCGCAATACATGCTGGTGACTCTTCAAACCTGTGTACTGACCTGCAACACATGCTGGTGACTCTTCACACCTGTGTACTGACCCGCAACACATGCTGGTGACTCTTCACATCTATGTTCTGACCCGCAACTCATGCTGGTGACTCTTCACACCTGTGTACTGACCCGCAACACATTCTGGTGACTCTTCAAACCTGTGTACTGACCTGCAACACATGCTGGTGACTCTTCACACCTGTGTACTGACCCGCAAGACATGCTGCTGATTCTTCACATCTATGTTCTGACCCGCAACTCATGCTGGTGACTCTTCACATCTATGTTCTGACCCGCAACACATGCTGGTGACTCTTCATATCTGTGTTCTGACCCGCAACACATGCTGGTGACTCTTCACATCTGTGTTCTGACCCGCAACACATGCTGGTGACTCTTCATATCTGTGTTCTGACCCGCAACACATGCTGGTGACTCTTCACATCTGTGTTCTGACCCGCAACACATGCTGGTGACTCTTCACATCTGTGTTATGACCCGCAAACCATGCTGGTGACTCTTCACATGTTTTCTGACCCGCAACACATGCTGGTGACTCTTCACATCTGTTTACTGACCCGCAACACATGCTGGTGACACTTCACATGTGTTCTGACCCGCAACACATGCTGGTGACACTTCACATCTGTGTTCTGACCCGCAACTCATGCTGGTGACTCTTCACATCTGTGTTCTGACCCGCAACTCATGCTGGTGACTCTTCACATCTGTTTACTGACCCGCAACACATGCTGGTGACTCTTCACATCTGTTTACTGACCCGCAACACATGCTGGTGACTCTTCACATGTGTTCTGACCCACAACACATGCTGGTGACACTTCACATCTGTGTTCTGACCCACAACTCATGCTGGTGACTCTTCACATCTGTGTTCTGACCCGCAACTCATGCTGGTGACTCTTCACACCTGTGTTCTGACCCGCAACACATGCTGGTGACAATTAACACCTGTGTTCTGACCCGCAACACATGCTGGTGACTCTTCACACCTGTGTTCTGACCCGCAACACATGCTGGTGACTCTTCACACCTGTGTACTGACCCGAAACTCATGCTGGTGACTCTTCACATCTATGTTCTGACCCGCAACACATGCTGGTGACTCTTCATATCTGTGTTCTGACCCGCAACACATGCTGGTGACTCTTCACATCTGTGTTCTGACCCGCAACACATGCTGGTGACTCTTCATATCTGTGTTCTGACCCGCAACACATGCTGGTGACTCTTCACATCTGTGTTCTGACCCGCAACACATGCTGGTGACTCTTCACATCTGTGTTCTCACCCGCAAACCATGCTGGTGACACTTCACATGTTTTCTGACCCGCAACACATGCTGGTGACTCTTCACATCTGTTTACTGACCCGCAACACATGCTGGTGACACTTCACATGTGTTCTGACCCGCAACACATGCTGGCGACACTTCACATCTGTGTTCTGACCCGCAACTCATGCTGGTGACTCTTCACATCTGTGTTCTGACCCGCAACTCATGCTGGTGACTCTTCACACCTGTGTACTGACCCACAACACATGCTGGTGACTTTCACATCTGTGTTCTGACCCACAACACATGCTGGTGACTCCTCACACCTGTGTACTGACCCGCAACACATGCTGGTGACTCTTCACATCTGTGTTCTGACCCGCAACTCATGCTGGTGACTCTTCACATCTGTGTTCTGACCCGCAACTCATGCTGGTGACTCTTCACATCTGTTTACTGACCCGCAACACATGCTGGTGACTCTTCACATCTGTTTACTGACCCGCAACACATGCTGGTGACTCTTCACATGTGTTCTGACCCACAACACATGCTGGTGACACTTCACATCTGTGTTCTGACCCACAACTCATGCTGGTGACTCTTCACATCTGTGTTCTGACCCGCAACTCATGCTGGTGACTCTTCACACCTGTGTTCTGACCCGCAACACATGCTGGTGACAATTAACACCTGTGTTCTGACCCGCAACACATGCTGGTGACTCTTCACACCTGTGTTCTGACCCGCAACACATGCTGGTGACTCTTCACACCTGTGTACTGACCCGAAACTCATGCTGGTGACTCTTCACATCTGTTTACTGACCCGCCACTCATGCTGGTGACTCTTCACATGTGTTCTGACCCGCAACACATGCTGGTGACTCTTCACATCTGTGTTCTGACCCGCAACTCATGCTGGTGACTCTTCACATCTGTGTTCTGACCCGCAACTCATGCTGGTGACTCTTCACATCTGTTTACTGACCCGCAACACATGCTGGTGACTCTTCACATCTATTTACTGACCCGCAACACATGCTGGTGACACTTCACATCTGTGTTCTGACCCGCAACTCATGCTGGTGACTCTTCACATCTGTGTTCTGACCCGCAACTCATGCTGGTGACTCTTCACATCTGCGTACTGACCCGCAACTCATGCTGGTGACTCTTCACACCTGTGTTCTGACCCGCAACACATGCTGGTGACATTTCACACCTGTGTACTGACCCGCAACACATGCTGGTGACTCTTCACACCTGTGTTCTGACCCGTAACTCATGCTGGTGACTCTTTGACCCGCAACACATGCTGGTGACTCTTCACACCTGTGTACTGACCCGCAACACATGCTGGTGACTCTTCACACCTGTGTACTGACCCGCAACACATGCTGGTGACTCTTCACACCTGTGTTCTGACCCGCAACACATGCTGGTGACTCTTCGCATGTTTACTGACCCGCACCTCATGCTGGTGACTCTTCACACCTGTGTACTGACCCGCAACACATGCTGGTAACTCTTCACACCTGTGTTCTGACCCGCAACACATGCTGGTGATTCTTCACACCTGTGTACTGACCCGCAACACATGCTGGTAACTCTTCACACCTGTGTTCTGACCCGCAACACATGCTGGTGATTCTTCACACCTGTGTACTGACCCGCAAAACATGCTGGTGACTCTTCACATCTGTGTTCTGACCCGCAATACATGCTGGTGACTCTTCACACCTGTGTACTGACCCGAAACTCATGCTGGTGACTCTTCACATCTGTTTACTGACCCGCAACTCATGCTGGTGACTCTTCACATGTGTTCTGACCCGCAACACATGCTGGTGACTCTTCACATCTGTTTACTGACACAACACATGCTGGTGACTCTTCACATGTGTTCTGACCCGCAACACATGCTGGTGACTCTTCACATCTGTTTACTGACACAACACATGCTGGTGACTCTTCACATGTGTTCTGGCCCGCAACACATGCTGGTGACTCTTCACATCTGTTTACTGACACAACACATGCTGGTGACTCTTCACATGTGTTCTGACCCGCAACTCATGCTGGTGACTCTTCATATCTGTGTTCTGATCCGCAACTCATGCTGGTGACTCTTCACATCTGTTTACTGACCCGCAACTCATGCTGGTGACTCTTCACATCTGTGTTCTGACCCGCAACTCATGCTGGTGACTCTTCACACCTGTGTACTGACCCACAACACATGCTGGTGACTTTCACATCTGTGTTCTGACCCACAACACATGCTGGTGACTCCTCACACCTGTGTACTGACCCGCAACACATGCTGGTGACTCTTCACATCTGTTTACTGACCCGCAACTCATGCTGGTGACTCTTCACATCTGTGTTCTGACCCGCAACTCATGCTGGTGACTCTTCACACCTGTGTACTGACCCACAACACATGCTGGTGACTTTCACATCTGTTTTCTGACCCACAACACATGCTGGTGACTCCTCACACCTGTGTACTGACCCGCAACACATGCTGGTGACTCTTCACACCTGTGTACTGACCACAACACATGCTGGTGACTCTTCACATCTGTGTTCTGACCCGCAACACATGCTGGTGACTCTTCACACATGTGTACAGACCGGCAACACATGCTGCTGACTGTTCACACCTGTGTACTGACCCGCAACACATGCTGGTGACTCTTCACACCTGTGTCCTGACCCGCAACACATGCTGGTGACTCTTCACACCTGTGTACTGACCCGCAACACATGCTGGTGACTCTTCACATCTGTGTTCTGACCCGCAACTCATGCTGGTGACTCTTCACACCTGTGTACTGACCCGCAATACATGCTGGTGACTCTTCAAACCTGTGTACTGACCTGCAACACATGCTGGTGACTCTTCACACCTGTGTACTGACCCGAAACTCATGCTGGTGACTCTTCACATCTGTTTACTGACCCGCAACTCATGCTGGTGACTCTTCACATGTGTTCTGACCCGCAACACATGCTGGTGACTCTTCACATCTGTTTACTGACACAACACATGCTGGTGACTCTTCACATGTGTTCTGGCCCGCAACACATGCTGGTGACTTTTCAAATCTGTGTTCTGACCCGCAACTCATGCTGGTGACTCTTCATATCTGTGTTCTGATCCGCAACTCATGCTGGTGACTCTTCACATCTGTTTACTGACCCGCAACTCATGCTGGTGACTCTTCACATCTGTGTTCTGACCCGCAACTCATGCTGGTGACTCTTCACACCTGTGTACTGACCCACAACACATGCTGGTGACTTTCACATCTGTGTTCTGATCCACAACACATGCTGGTGACTCCTCACACCTGTGTACTGACCCGCAACACATGCTGGTGACTCTTCACATCTGTTTACTGACCCGCAACTCATGCTGGTGACTCTTCACATCTGTGTTCTGACCCGCAACTCATGCTGGTGACTCTTCACACCTGTGTACTGACCCACAACACATGCTGGTGACTTTCACATCTGTTTTCTGACCCACAACACATGCTGGTGACTCCTCACACCTGTGTACTGACCCGCAACACATGCTGGTGACTCTTCACACCTGTGTACTGACCACAACACATGCTGGTGACTCTTCACATCTGTGTTCTGACCCGCAACACATGCTGGTGACTCTTCACACATGTGTACAGACGGGCAACACATGCTGCTGACTGTTCACACCTGTGTACTGACCCGCAACACATGCTGGTGACTCTTCACACCTGTGTCCTGACCCGCAACACATGCTGGTGACTCTTCACACCTGTGTACTGACCCGCAACACATGCTGGTGACTCTTCACATCTGTGTTCTGACCCGCAACTCATGCTGGTGACTCTTCACACCTGTGTACTGACCCGCAATACATGCTGGTGACTCTTCAAACCTGTGTACTGACCTGCAACACATGCTGGTGACTCTTCACACCTGTGTACTGACCCGCAACACATGCTGGTGACTCTTCACATCTATGTTCTGACCCGCAACTCATGCTGGTGACTCTTCACACCTGTGTACTGACCCGCAACTCATGCTGGTGACTCGTCACATGTGTTCTGACCCGCAACACGTGCTGGTGACACTTCACATCTGTGTTCTGACCCGCAACACATGCTGGTGACTCTTCACACCTGTGTACTGACCCGAAACTCATGCTGGTGACTCTTCACATCTGTTTACTGACCCGCCACTCATGCTGGTGACTCTTCACATGTGTTCTGACCCGCAACACATGCTGGTGACTCTTCACATCTGTGTTCTGACCCGCAACTCATGCTGGTGACTCTTCACATCTGTGTTCAGACCCGCAACTCATGCTGGTGACTCTTCACATCTGTTTACTGACCCGCAACACATGCTGGTGACTCTTCACATCTATTTACTGACCCGCAACACATGCTGGTGACACTTCACATCTGTGTTCTGACCCGCAACTCATGCTGGTGACTCTTCACATCTGTGTTCTGACCCGCAACTCATGCTGGTGACTCTTCACATCTGCGTACTGACCCGCAACTCATGCTGGTGACTCTTCACACCTGTGTTCTGACCCGCAACACATGCTGGTGACATTTCACACCTGTGTACTGACCCGCAACACATGCTGGTGACTCTTCACACCTGTGTTCTGACCCGTAACTCATGCTGGTGACTCTTTGACCCGCAACACATGCTGGTGACTCTTCACACCTGTGTACTGACCCGCAACACATGCTGGTGACTCTTCACACCTGTGTACTGACCCGCAACACATGCTGGTGACTCTTCACACCTGTGTTCTGACCCGCAACACATGCTGGTGACTCTTCGCATGTTTACTGACCCGCACCTCATGCTGGTGACTCTTCACACCTGTGTACTGACCCGCAACACATGCTGGTAACTCTTCACACCTGTGTTCTGACCCGCAACACATGCTGGTGATTCTTCACACCTGTGTACTGACCCGCAAAACATGCTGGTGACTCTTCACATCTGTGTTCTGACCCGCAATACATGCTGGTGACTCTTCACACCTGTGTACTGACCCGAAACTCATGCTGGTGACTCTTCACATCTGTTTACTGACCCGCAACTCATGCTGGTGACTCTTCACATGTGTTCTGACCCGCAACACATGCTGGTGACTCTTCACATCTGTTTACTGACCCAACACATGCTGGTGACTCTTCACATGTGTTCTGGCCCGCAACACATGCTGGTGACTTTTCAAATCTGTGTTCTGACCCGCAACTCATGCTGGTGACTCTTCATATCTGTGTTCTGATCCGCAACTCATGCTGGTGACTCTTCACATCTGTTTACAGACCCGCAACTCATGCTGGTGACTCTTCACATCTGTGTTCTGACCCGCAACTCATGCTGGTGACTCTTCACACCTGTGTACTGACCCACAACACATGCTGGTGACTTTCACATCTGTGTTCTGACCCACAACACATGCTGGTGACTCCTCACACCTGTGTACTGACCCGCAACACATGCTGGTGACTCTTCACATCTGTTTACTGACCCGCAACTCATGCTGGTGACTCTTCACATCTGTGTTCTGACCCGCAACTCATGCTGGTGACTCTTCACACCTGTGTACTGACCCACAACACATGCTGGTGACTTTCACATCTGTGTTCTGACCCACAACACATGCTGGTGACTCCTCACACCTGTGTACTGACCTGCAACACATGCTGGTGACTCTTCACACCTGTGTACTGACCACAACACATGCTGGTGACTCTTCACATCTGTGTTCTGACCCGCAACACATGCTGGTGACTCTTCACACATGTGTACAGACGGGCAACACATGCTGCTGACTGTTCACACCTGTGTACTGACCCGCAACACATGCTGGTGACTCTTCACACCTGTGTCCTGACCCGCAACACATGCTGGTGACTCTTCACACCTGTGTACTGACCCGCAACACATGCTGGTGACTCTTCACATCTGTGTTCTGACCCGCAACTCATGCTGGTGACTCTTTACACCTGTGTACTGACCCGCAACACATTCTGGTGACTCTTCAAACCTGTGTACTGACCTGCAACACATGCTGGTGACTCTTCACACCTGTGTACTGACCCGCAACACATGCTGGTGACTCTTCACATCTATGTGTACTGACCCGCAACTCATGCTGGTGACTCTTCACACCTGTGTACTGACCCGCAACTCATGCTGGTGACTCGTCACATGTGTTCTGACCCGCAACACGTGCTGGTGACTCTTCACATCTGTTTGCTGACCCGCAACACATGCTGGTGACTCTTCACATGTGTTCTGACCCGCAACACATGCTCTTGACACTTCACATCTGTGTTCTGACCCGCAACTCATGCTGGTGACTCTTCACATCTGTGTTCTGACCCGCGACTCATGCTGGTGACTCTTCACATCTGTTTACTGACCCGCAACTCATGCTGGTGACTCTTCACATGTGTTCTGACCCGCAACACATGCTGGTGACTCTTCACATCTGTTTACTGATCCAACACATGCTGGTGACTCTTCACATGTGTTCTGGCCCGCAACACATGCTGGTGACTTTTCAAATCTGTCTTCTGACCCGCAACTCATGCTGGTGACTCTTCATATCTGTGTTCTGATCCGCAACTCATGCTGGTGACTCTTCACATCTGTTTATTTACCCGCAACTCATGCTGGTGACTCTTCACATCTGTGTTCTGACCCGCAACTCATGCTGGTGACTCTTCACACCTGTGTACTGACCCACAACACATGCTGGTGACTTTCACATCTGTGTTCTGACCCACAACACATGCTGGTGACTCCTCACACCTGTGTACTGACCCGCAACACATGCTGGTGACTCTTCACATCTGTTTACTGACCCGCAACTCATGCTGGAACTCTTCACATCTGTGTTCTGACCCGCAACTCATGCTGGTGACTCTTCACACCTGTGTACTGACCCACAACACATGCTGGTGACTTTCACATCTGTGTTCTGACCCACAACACATGCTGGTGACTCCTCACACCTGTGTACTGACCCGCAACACATGCTGGTGACTCTTCACACCTGTGTACTGACCACAACACATGCTGGTGACTCTTCACATCTGTGTTCTGACCCGCAACACATGCTGGTGACTCTTCACACATGTGTACAGACGGGCAACACATGCTGCTGACTGTTCACACCTGTGTACTGACCCGCAACACATGCTGGTGACTCTTCACACCTGTGTCCTGACCCGCAACACATGCTGGTGACTCTTCACACCTGTGTACTGACCCGCAACACATGCTGGTGACTCTTCACATCTGTGTTCTGACCCGCAACTCATGCTGGTGACTCTTCACACCTGTGTACTGACCCGCAACACATTCTGGTGACTCTTCAAACCTGTGTACTGACCTGCAACACATGCTGGTGACTCTTCACACCTGTGTACTGACCCGCAACACATGCTGGTGATTCTTCACATCTATGTTCTGACCCGCAACTCATGCTGGTGACTCTTCACATCTATGTTCTGATCCGCAACACATGCTGGTGACTCTTCATATCTGTGTTCTGACCCGCAACACATGCTGGTGACTCTTCACATCTGTGTTCTGACCCGCAACACATGCTGGTGACTCTTCATATCTGTGTTCTGACCCGCAACACATGCTGGTGACTCTTCACATCTGTGTTCTGACCCGCAACACATGCTGGTGACTCTTCACATCTGTGTTCTGACCCGCAAACCATGCTGGTGACTCTTCACATGTTTTCTGACCCGCAACACATGCTGGTGACTCTTCACATCTGTTTACTGACCCGCAACACATGCTGGTGACACTTCACATGTGTTCTGACCCGCAACACATGCTGGTGACACTTCACATCTGTGTTCTGACCCGCAACTCATGCTGGTGACTCTTCACATCTGTGTTCTGACCCGCAACTCATGCTGGTGACTCTTCACATCTGTTTACTGACCCGCAACACATGCTGGTGACTCTTCACATCTGTTTACTGACCCGCAACACATGCTGGTGACTCTTCACATGTGTTCTGACCCACAACACATGCTGGTGACACTTCACATCTGTGTTCTGACCCACAACTCATGCTGGTGACTCTTCACATCTGTGTTCTGACCCGCAACTCATGCTGGTGACTCTTCACACCTGTGTTCTGACCCGCAACACATGCTGGTGACAATTAACACCTGTGTTCTGACCCGCAACACATGCTGGTGACTCTTCACACCTGTGTTCTGACCCGCAACACATGCTGGTGACTCTTCACACCTGTGTACTGACCCGAAACTCATGCTGGTGACTCTTCACATCTATGTTCTGACCCGCAACACATGCTGGTGACTCTTCATATCTGTGTTCTGACCCGCAACACATGCTGGTGACTCTTCACATCTGTGTTCTGACCCGCAACACATGCTGGTGACTCTTCATATCTGTGTTCTGACCCGCAACACATGCTGGTGACTCTTCACATCTGTGTTCTGACCCGCAACACATGCTGGTGACTCTTCACATCTGTGTTCTGACCCGCAAACCATGCTGGTGACACTTCACATGTTTTCTGACCCGCAACACATGCTGGTGACTCTTCACATCTGTTTACTGACCCGCAACACATGCTGGTGACACTTTACATGTGTTCTGACCCGCAACACATGCTGGTGACTCTTCACATGTGTTCTGACCCACAACACATGCTGGTGACACTTCACATCTGTGTTCTGACCCACAACTCATGCTGGTGACTCTTCACATCTGTGTTCTGACCCGCAACTCATGCTGGTGACTCTTCACACCTGTGTTCTGACCCGCAACACATGCTGGTGACAATTAACACCTGTGTTCTGACCCGCAACACATGCTGGTGACTCTTCACACCTGTGTTCTGACCCGCAACACATGCTGGTGACTCTTCACACCTGTGTACTGACCCGAAACTCATGCTGGTGACTCTTCACATCTATGTTCTGACCCGCAACACATGCTGGTGACTCTTCATATCTGTGTTCTGACCCGCAACACATGCTGGTGACTCTTCACATCTGTGTTCTGACCCGCAACACATGCTGGTGACTCTTCATATCTGTGTTCTGACCCGCAACACATGCTGGTGACTCTTCACATCTGTGTTCTGACCCGCAACACATGCTGGTGACTCTTCACATCTGTGTTCTGACCCGCAAACCATGCTGGTGACACTTCACATGTTTTCTGACCCGCAACACATGCTGGTGACTCTTCACATCTGTTTACTGACCCGCAACACATGCTGGTGACACTTCACATGTGTTCTGACCCGCAACACATGCTGGTGACACTTCACATCTGTGTTCTGACCCACAACTCATGCTGGTGACTCTTCACATCTGTGTTCTGACCCGCAACTCATGCTGGTGACTCTTCACACCTGTGTTCTGACCCGCAACACATGCTGGTGACAATTAACACCTGTGTTCTGACCCGCAACACATGCTGGTGACTCTTCACACCTGTGTTCTGACCCGCAACACATGCTGGTGACTCTTCACACCTGTGTACTGACCCGAAACTCATGCTGGTGACTCTTCACATCTGTTTACTGACCCGCCACTCATGCTGGTGACTCTTCACATGTGTTCTGACCCGCAACACATGCTGGTGACTCTTCACATCTGTGTTCTGACCCGCAACTCATGCTGGTGACTCTTCACATCTGTGTTCTGACCCGCAACTCATGCTGGTGACTCTTCACATCTGTTTACTGACCCGCAACACATGCTGGTGACTCTTCACATCTATTTACTGACCCGCAACACATGCTGGTGACACTTCACATCTGTGTTCTGACCCGCAACTCATGCTGGTGACTCTTCACATCTGTGTTCTGACCCGCAACTCATGCTGGTGTCTCTTCACATCTGCGTACTGACCCGCAACTCATGCTGGTGACTCTTCACACCTGTGTTCTGACCCGCAACACATGCTGGTGACATTTCACACCTGTGTTCTGACCCACAACACATGCTGGTGACTCTTCACACCTGTGTACTGACCCGCAACTCATGCTGGTGACTCTTTGACCCGCAACACATGCTGGTGACTCTTCACACCTGTGTACTGACCCGCAACACATGCTGGTGACTCTTCACACCTGTGTACTGACCCGCAACACATGCTGGTGACTCTTCACACCTGTGTTCTGACCCGCAACACATGCTGGTGACTCTTCGCATGTTTACTGACCCGCAACTCATGCTGGTGACTCTTCATATCTGTGTTCTGATCCGCAACTCATGCTGGTGACTCTTCACATCTGTTTACTGACCCGCAACTCATGCTGGTGACTCTTCACATCTGTGTTCTGACCCGCAACTCATGCTGGTGACTCTTCACATCTGTGTTCTGACCCACAACACATGCTGGTGACTCCTCACACCTGTGTACTGACCCGCAACACATGCTGGTGACTCTTCACATCTGTTTACTGACCCGCAACTCATGCTGGTGACTCTTCACATCTGTGTTCTGACCCGCAACTCATGCTGGTGACTCTTCACACCTGTGTACTGACCCACAACACATGCTGGTGACTTTCACATCTGTGTTCTGACCCACAACACATGCTGGTGACTCCTCACACCTGTGTACTGACCCGCAACACATGCTGGTGACTCTTCACACCTGTGTACTGACCACAACACATGCTGGTGACTCTTCACATCTGTGTTCTGACCCGCAACACATGCTGGTGACTCTTCACACATGTGTACAGACGGGCAACACATGCTGGTGACACTTCACATCTGTGTTCTGACCCGCAACACATGCTGGTGACTCTTCACATCTGTGTTCTGACCCGCAACTCATGCTGGTGACTCTTCACACCTGTGTACTGACCCGCAACACATTCTGGTGACTCTTCAAACCTGTGTACTGACCTGCAACACATGCTGGTGACTCTTCACACCTGTGTACTGACCCGCAACACATGCTGGTGACTCTTCAAATCTATGTTCTGACCCGCAACTCATGCTGGTGACTCTTCACACCTGTGTACTGACCCGCAACTCATGCTGGTGACTCGTCACATGTGTTCTGACCCGCAACACGTGCTGGTGACTCTTCACATCTGTTTGCTGACCCGCAACACATGCTGGTGACTCTTCACATGTGTTCTGATCCGCAACACATGCTGGTGACACTTCACATCTGTGTTCTGACCCGCAACTCATGCTGGTGACTCTTCACATCTGTGTTCTGACCCGCGACTCATGCTGGTGACTCTTCACATCTGTTTACTGACCCAACACATGCTGGTGACTCTTCACATGTGTTCTGGCCCGCAACACATGCTGGTGACTTTTCAAATCTGTGTTCTGACCCGCAACTCATGCTGGTGACTCTTCATATCTGTGTTCTGATCCGCAACTCATGCTGGTGACTCTTCACATCTGTTTACTGACCCGCAACTCATGCTGGTGACTCTTCACATCTGTGTTCTGACCCGCAACTCATGCTGGTGACTCATCACACCTGTGTACTGACCCACAACACATGCTGGTGACTTTCACATCTGTGTTCTGACCCGCAACACATGCTGGTGACTCTTCACACCTGTGTTCTGACCCGCAACTCATGCTGGTGACTCTTTGACCCGCAACACATGCTGGTGACTCTTCACACCTGTGTACTGACCCGCAACACATGCTGGTGACTCTTCACACCTGTGTACTGACCCGCAACACATGCTGGTGACTCTTCACACCTGTGTTCTGACCCGCAACACATGCTGGTGACTCTTCGCATGTTTACTGACCCGCAACTCATGCTGGTGACTCTTCACACCTGTGTACTGACCCGCAACACATGCTGGTAACTCTTCACACCTGTGTTCTGACCCGCAACACATGCTGGTGATTCTTCACACCTGTGTACTGACCCGCAAAACATGCTGGTGACTCTTCACATCTGTGTTCTGACCCGCAATACATGCTGGTGACTCTTCACACCTGTGTACTGACCCGAAACTCATGCTGGTGACTCTTCACATCTGTTTACTGACCCGCAACTCATGCTGGTGACTCTTCACATGTGTTCTGACCCGCAACACATGCTGGTGACTCTTCACATCTGTTTACTGACACAACACATGCTGGTGACTCTTCACATGTGTTCTGGCCCGCAACACATGCTGGTGACTTTTCAAATCTGTGTTCTGACCCGCAACTCATGCTGGTGACTCTTCATATCTGTGTTCTGATCCGCAACTCATGCTGGTGACTCTTCACATCTGTTTACTGACCCGCAACTCATGCTGGTGACTCTTCACATCTGTGTTCTGACCCGCAACTCATGCTGGTGACTCTTCACACCTGTGTACTGACCCACAACACATGCTGGTGACTTTCACATCTGTGTTCTGACCCACAACACATGCTGGTGACTCCTCACACCTGTGTACTGACCCGCAACACATGCTGGTGACTCTTCACATCTGTTTACTGACCCGCAACTCATGCTGGTGACTCTTCACATCTGTGTTCTGACCCGCAACTCATGCTGGTGACTCTTCACACCTGTGTACTGACCCACAACACATGCTGGTGACTTTCACATCTGTTTTCTGACCCACAACACATGCTGGTGACTCCTCACACCTGTGTACTGACCCGCAACACATGCTGGTGACTCTTCACACCTGTGTACTGACCACAACACATGCTGGTGACTCTTCACATCTGTGTTCTGACCCGCAACACATGCTGGTGACTCTTCACACATGTGTACAGACCGGCAACACATGCTGCTGACTGTTCACACCTGTGTACTGACCCGCAACACATGCTGGTGACTCTTCACACCTGTGTCCTGACCCGCAACACATGCTGGTGACTCTTCACACCTGTGTACTGACCCGCAACACATGCTGGTGACTCTTCACATCTGTGTTCTGACCCGCAACTCATGCTGGTGACTCTTCACACCTGTGTACTGACCCGCAATACATGCTGGTGACTCTTCAAACCTGTGTACTGACCTGCAACACATGCTGGTGACTCTTCACACCTGTGTACTGACCCGAAACTCATGCTGGTGACTCTTCACATCTGTTTACTGACCCGCAACTCATGCTGGTGACTCTTCACATGTGTTCTGACCCGCAACACATGCTGGTGACTCTTCACATCTGTTTACTGACACAACACATGCTGGTGACTCTTCACATGTGTTCTGGCCCGCAACACATGCTGGTGACTTTTCAAATCTGTGTTCTGACCCGCAACTCATGCTGGTGACTCTTCATATCTGTGTTCTGATCCGCAACTCATGCTGGTGACTCTTCACATCTGTTTACTGACCCGCAACTCATGCTGGTGACTCTTCACATCTGTGTTCTGACCCGCAACTCATGCTGGTGACTCTTCACACCTGTGTACTGACCCACAACACATGCTGGTGCCTTTCACATCTGTGTTCTGACCCACAACACATGCTGGTGACTCCTCACACCTGTGTACTGACCCGCAACACATGCTGGTGACTCTTCACATCTGTTTACTGACCCGCAACTCATGCTGGTGACTCTTCACATCTGTGTTCTGACCCGCAACTCATGCTGGTGACTCTTCACACCTGTGTACTGACCCACAACACATGCTGGTGACTTTCACATCTGTTTTCTGACCCACAACACATGCTGGTGACTCCTCACACCTGTGTACTGACCCGCAACACATGCTGGTGACTCTTCACACCTGTGTACTGACCACAACACATGCTGGTGACTCTTCACATCTGTGTTCTGACCCGCAACACATGCTGGTGACTCTTCACACATGTGTACAGACGGGCAACACATGCTGCTGACTGTTCACACCTGTGTACTGACCCGCAACACATGCTGGTGACTCTTCACACCTGTGTCCTGACCCGCAACACATGCTGGTGACTCTTCACACCTGTGTACTGACCCGCAACACATGCTGGTGACTCTTCACATCTGTGTTCTGACCCGCAACTCATGCTGGTGACTCTTCACACCTGTGTACTGACCCGCAATACATGCTGGTGACTCTTCAAACCTGTGTACTGACCTGCAACACATGCTGGTGACTCTTCACACCTGTGTACTGACCCGCAACACATGCTGGTGACTCTTCACATCTATGTTCTGACCCGCAACTCATGCTGGTGACTCTTCACACCTGTGTACTGACCCGCAACTCATGCTGGTGACTCGTCACATGTGTTCTGACCCGCAACACGTGCTGGTGACACTTCACATCTGTGTTCTGACCCGCAACACATGCTGGTGACTCTTCACACCTGTGTACTGACCCGAAACTCATGCTGGTGACTCTTCACATCTGTTTACTGACCCGCCACTCATGCTGGTGACTCTTCACATGTGTTCTGACCCGCAACACATGCTGGTGACTCTTCACATCTGTGTTCTGACCCGCAACTCATGCTGGTGACTCTTCACATCTGTGTTCAGACCCGCAACTCATGCTGGTGACTCTTCACATCTGTTTACTGACCCGCAACACATGCTGGTGACTCTTCACATCTATTTACTGACCCGCAACACATGCTGGTGACACTTCACATCTGTGTTCTGACCCGCAACTCATGCTGGTGACTCTTCACATCTGTGTTCTGACCCGCAACTCATGCTGGTGACTCTTCACATCTGCGTACTGACCCGCAACTCATGCTGGTGACTCTTCACACCTGTGTTCTGACCCGCAACACATGCTGGTGACATTTCACACCTGTGTACTGACCCGCAACACATGCTGGTGACTCTTCACACCTGTGTTCTGACCCGTAACTCATGCTGGTGACTCTTTGACCCGCAACACATGCTGGTGACTCTTCACACCTGTGTACTGACCCGCAACACATGCTGGTGACTCTTCACACCTGTGTACTGACCCGCAACACATGCTGGTGACTCTTCACACCTGTGTTCTGACCCGCAACACATGCTGGTGACTCTTCGCATGTTTACTGACCCGCACCTCATGCTGGTGACTCTTCACACCTGTGTACTGACCCGCAACACATGCTGGTAACTCTTCACACCTGTGTTCTGACCCGCAACACATGCTGGTGATTCTTCACACCTGTGTACTGACCCGCAAAACATGCTGGTGACTCTTCACATCTGTGTTCTGACCCGCAATACATGCTGGTGACTCTTCACACCTGTGTACTGACCCGAAACTCATGCTGGTGACTCTTCACATCTGTTTACTGACCCGCAACTCATGCTGGTGACTCTTCACATGTGTTCTGACCCGCAACACATGCTGGTGACTCTTCACATCTGTTTACTGACCCAACACATGCTGGTGACTCTTCACATGTGTTCTGGCCCGCAACACATGCTGGTGACTTTTCAAATCTGTGTTCTGACCCGCAACTCATGCTGGTGACTCTTCATATCTGTGTTCTGATCCGCAACTCATGCTGGTGACTCTTCACATCTGTTTACAGACCCGCAACTCATGCTGGTGACTCTTCACATCTGTGTTCTGACCCGCAACTCATGCTGGTGACTCTTCACACCTGTGTACTGACCCACAACACATGCTGGTGACTTTCACATCTGTGTTCTGACCCACAACACATGCTGGTGACTCCTCACACCTGTGTACTGACCCGCAACACATGCTGGTGACTCTTCACATCTGTTTACTGACCCGCAACTCATGCTGGTGACTCTTCACATCTGTGTTCTGACCCGCAACTCATGCTGGTGACTCTTCACACCTGTGTACTGACCCACAACACATGCTGGTGACTTTCACATCTGTGTTCTGACCCACAACACATGCTGGTGACTCCTCACACCTGTGTACTGACCTGCAACACATGCTGGTGACTCTTCACACCTGTGTACTGACCACAACACATGCTGGTGACTCTTCACATCTGTGTTCTGACCCGCAACACATGCTGGTGACTCTTCACACATGTGTACAGACGGGCAACACATGCTGCTGACTGTTCACACCTGTGTACTGACCCGCAACACATGCTGGTGACTCTTCACACCTGTGTCCTGACCCGCAACACATGCTGGTGACTCTTCACACCTGTGTACTGACCCGCAACACATGCTGGTGACTCTTCACATCTGTGTTCTGACCCGCAACTCATGCTGGTGACTCTTCACACCTGTGTACTGACCCGCAACACATTCTGGTGACTCTTCAAACCTGTGTACTGACCTGCAACACATGCTGGTGACTCTTCACACCTGTGTACTGACCCGCAACACATGCTGGTGACTCTTCACATCTATGTGTACTGACCCGCAACTCATGCTGGTGACTCTTCACACCTGTGTACTGACCCGCAACTCATGCTGGTGACTCGTCACATGTGTTCTGACCCGCAACACGTGCTGGTGACTCTTCACATCTGTTTGCTGACCCGCAACACATGCTGGTGACTCTTCACATGTGTTCTGACCCGCAACACATGCTCTTGACACTTCACATCTGTGTTCTGACCCGCAACTCATGCTGGTGACTCTTCACATCTGTGTTCTGACCCGCGACTCATGCTGGTGACTCTTCACATCTGTTTACTGACCCGCAACTCATGCTGGTGACTCTTCACATGTGTTCTGACCCGCAACACATGCTGGTGACTCTTCACATCTGTTTACTGATCCAACACATGCTGGTGACTCTTCACATGTGTTCTGGCCCGCAACACATGCTGGTGACTTTTCAAATCTGTCTTCTGACCCGCAACTCATGCTGGTGACTCTTCATATCTGTGTTCTGATCCGCAACTCATGCTGGTGACTCTTCACATCTGTTTATTTACCCGCAACTCATGCTGGTGACTCTTCACATCTGTGTTCTGACCCGCAACTCATGCTGGTGACTCTTCACACCTGTGTACTGACCCACAACACATGCTGGTGACTTTCACATCTGTGTTCTGACCCACAACACATGCTGGTGACTCCTCACACCTGTGTACTGACCCGCAACACATGCTGGTGACTCTTCACATCTGTTTACTGACCCGCAACTCATGCTGGAACTCTTCACATCTGTGTTCTGACCCGCAACTCATGCTGGTGACTCTTCACACCTGTGTACTGACCCACAACACATGCTGGTGACTTTCACATCTGTGTTCTGACCCACAACACATGCTGGTGACTCCTCACACCTGTGTACTGACCCGCAACACATGCTGGTGACTCTTCACACCTGTGTACTGACCACAACACATGCTGGTGACTCTTCACATCTGTGTTCTGACCCGCAACACATGCTGGTGACTCTTCACACATGTGTACAGACGGGCAACACATGCTGCTGACTGTTCACACCTGTGTACTGACCCGCAACACATGCTGGTGACTCTTCACACCTGTGTCCTGACCCGCAACACATGCTGGTGACTCTTCACACCTGTGTACTGACCCGCAACACATGCTGGTGACTCTTCACATCTGTGTTCTGACCCGCAACTCATGCTGGTGACTCTTCACACCTGTGTACTGACCCGCAACACATTCTGGTGACTCTTCAAACCTGTGTACTGACCTGCAACACATGCTGGTGACTCTTCACACCTGTGTACTGACCCGCAACACATGCTGGTGATTCTTCACATCTATGTTCTGACCCGCAACACATGCTGGTGACTCTTCATATCTGTGTTCTGACCCGCAACACATGCTGGTGACTCTTCACATCTGTGTTCTGACCCGCAACACATGCTGGTGACTCTTCATATCTGTGTTCTGACCCGCAACACATGCTGGTGACTCTTCACATCTGTGTTCTGACCCGCAACACATGCTGGTGACTCTTCACATCTGTGTTCTGACCCGCAAACCATGCTGGTGACTCTTCACATGTTTTCTGACCCGCAACACATGCTGGTGACTCTTCACATCTGTTTACTGACCCGCAACACATGCTGGTGACACTTCACATGTGTTCTGACCCGCAACACATGCTGGTGACACTTCACATCTGTGTTCTGACCCGCAACTCATGCTGGTGACTCTTCACATCTGTGTTCTGACCCGCAACTCATGCTGGTGACTCTTCACATCTGTTTACTGACCCGCAACACATGCTGGTGACTCTTCACATCTGTTTACTGACCCGCAACACATGCTGGTGACTCTTCACATGTGTTCTGACCCACAACACATGCTGGTGACACTTCACATCTGTGTTCTGACCCACAACTCATGCTGGTGACTCTTCACATCTGTGTTCTGACCCGCAACTCATGCTGGTGACTCTTCACACCTGTGTTCTGACCCGCAACACATGCTGGTGACAATTAACACCTGTGTTCTGACCCGCAACACATGCTGGTGACTCTTCACACCTGTGTTCTGACCCGCAACACATGCTGGTGACTCTTCACACCTGTGTACTGACCCGAAACTCATGCTGGTGACTCTTCACATCTATGTTCTGACCCGCAACACATGCTGGTGACTCTTCATATCTGTGTTCTGACCCGCAACACATGCTGGTGACTCTTCACATCTGTGTTCTGACCCGCAACACATGCTGGTGACTCTTCATATCTGTGTTCTGACCCGCAACACATGCTGGTGACTCTTCACATCTGTGTTCTGACCCGCAACACATGCTGGTGACTCTTCACATCTGTGTTCTGACCCGCAAACCATGCTGGTGACACTTCACATGTTTTCTGACCCGCAACACATGCTGGTGACTCTTCACATCTGTTTACTGACCCGCAACACATGCTGGTGACACTTCACATGTGTTCTGACCCGCAACACATGCTGGTGACTCTTCACATGTGTTCTGACCCACAACACATGCTGGTGACACTTCACATCTGTGTTCTGACCCACAACTCATGCTGGTGACTCTTCACATCTGTGTTCTGACCCGCAACTCATGCTGGTGACTCTTCACACCTGTGTTCTGACCCGCAACACATGCTGGTGACAATTAACACCTGTGTTCTGACCCGCAACACATGCTGGTGACTCTTCACACCTGTGTTCTGACCCGCAACACATGCTGGTGACTCTTCACACCTGTGTACTGACCCGAAACTCATGCTGGTGACTCTTCACATCTATGTTCTGACCCGCAACACATGCTGGTGACTCTTCATATCTGTGTTCTGACCCGCAACACATGCTGGTGACTCTTCACATCTGTGTTCTGACCCGCAACACATGCTGGTGACTCTTCATATCTGTGTTCTGACCCGCAACACATGCTGGTGACTCTTCACATCTGTGTTCTGACCCGCAACACATGCTGGTGACTCTTCACATCTGTGTTCTGACCCGCAAACCATGCTGGTGACACTTCACATGTTTTCTGACCCGCAACACATGCTGGTGACTCTTCACATCTGTTTACTGACCCGCAACACATGCTGGTGACACTTCACATGTGTTCTGACCCGCAACACATGCTGGTGACACTTCACATCTGTGTTCTGACCCACAACTCATGCTGGTGACTCTTCACATCTGTGTTCTGACCCGCAACTCATGCTGGTGACTCTTCACACCTGTGTTCTGACCCGCAACACATGCTGGTGACAATTAACACCTGTGTTCTGACCCGCAACACATGCTGGTGACTCTTCACACCTGTGTTCTGACCCGCAACACATGCTGGTGACTCTTCACACCTGTGTACTGACCCGAAACTCATGCTGGTGACTCTTCACATCTGTTTACTGACCCGCCACTCATGCTGGTGACTCTTCACATGTGTTCTGACCCGCAACACATGCTGGTGACTTTCACATCTGTGTTCTGACCCACAACACATGCTGGTGACTCCTCACACCTGTGTACTGACCCGCAACACATGCTGGTGACTCTTCACACCTGTGTACTGACCACAACACATGCTGGTGACTCTTCACATCTGTGTTCTGACCCGCAACACATGCTGGTGACTCTTCACACATGTGTACAGACGGGCAACACATGCTGCTGACTGTTCACACCTGTGTACTGACCCGCAACACATGCTGGTGACTCTTCACACCTGTGTCCTGACCCGCAACACATGCTGGTGACTCTTCACACCTGTGTACTGACCCGCAACACATGCTGGTGACTCTTCACATCTGTGTTCTGACCCGCAACTCATGCTGGTGACTCTTCACACCTGTGTACTGACCCGCAACACATTCTGGTGACTCTTCAAACCTGTGTACTGACCTGCAACACATGCTGGTGACTCTTCACACCTGTGTACTGACCCGCAACACATGCTGGTGATTCTTCACATCTATGTTCTGACCCGCAACTCATGCTGGTGACTCTTCACATCTATGTTCTGACCCGCAACACATGCTGGTGACTCTTCATATCTGTGTTCTGACCCGCAACACATGCTGGTGACTCTTCACATCTGTGTTCTGACCCGCAACACATGCTGGTGACTCTTCATATCTGTGTTCTGACCCGCAACACATGCTGGTGACTCTTCACATCTGTGTTCTGACCCGCAACACATGCTGGTGACTCTTCACATCTGTGTTCTGACCCGCAAACCATGCTGGTGACTCTTCACATGTTTTCTGACCCGCAACACATGCTGGTGACTCTTCACATCTGTTTACTGACCCGCAACACATGCTGGTGACACTTCACATGTGTTCTGACCCGCAACACATGCTGGTGACACTTCACATCTGTGTTCTGACCCGCAACTCATGCTGGTGACTCTTCACATCTGTGTTCTGACCCGCAACTCATGCTGGTGACTCTTCACATCTGTTTACTGACCCGCAACACATGCTGGTGACTCTTCACATCTGTTTACTGACCCGCAACACATGCTGGTGACTCTTCACATGTGTTCTGACCCACAACACATGCTGGTGACACTTCACATCTGTGTTCTGACCCACAACTCATGCTGGTGACTCTTCACATCTGTGTTCTGACCCGCAACTCATGCTGGTGACTCTTCACACCTGTGTTCTGACCCGCAACACATGCTGGTGACAATTAACACCTGTGTTCTGACCCGCAACACATGCTGGTGACTCTTCACACCTGTGTTCTGACCCGCAACACATGCTGGTGACTCTTCACACCTGTGTACTGACCCGAAACTCATGCTGGTGACTCTTCACATCTATGTTCTGACCCGCAACACATGCTGGTGACTCTTCATATCTGTGTTCTGACCCGCAACACATGCTGGTGACTCTTCACATCTGTGTTCTGACCCGCAACACATGCTGGTGACTCTTCATATCTGTGTTCTGACCCGCAACACATGCTGGTGACTCTTCACATCTGTGTTCTGACCCGCAACACATGCTGGTGACTCTTCACATCTGTGTTCTGACCCGCAAACCATGCTGGTGACACTTCACATGTTTTCTGACCCGCAACACATGCTGGTGACTCTTCACATCTGTTTACTGACCCGCAACACATGCTGGTGACACTTCACATGTGTTCTGACCCGCAACACATGCTGGTGACTCTTCACATGTGTTCTGACCCACAACACATGCTGGTGACACTTCACATCTGTGTTCTGACCCACAACTCATGCTGGTGACTCTTCACATCTGTGTTCTGACCCGCAACTCATGCTGGTGACTCTTCACACCTGTGTTCTGACCCGCAACACATGCTGGTGACAATTAACACCTGTGTTCTGACCCGCAACACATGCTGGTGACTCTTCACACCTGTGTTCTGACCCGCAACACATGCTGGTGACTCTTCACACCTGTGTACTGACCCGAAACTCATGCTGGTGACTCTTCACATCTATGTTCTGACCCGCAACACATGCTGGTGACTCTTCATATCTGTGTTCTGACCCGCAACACATGCTGGTGACTCTTCACATCTGTGTTCTGACCCGCAACACATGCTGGTGACTCTTCATATCTGTGTTCTGACCCGCAACACATGCTGGTGACTCTTCACATCTGTGTTCTGACCCGCAACACATGCTGGTGACTCTTCACATCTGTGTTCTGACCCGCAAACCATGCTGGTGACACTTCACATGTTTTCTGACCCGCAACACATGCTGGTGACTCTTCACATCTGTTTACTGACCCGCAACACATGCTGGTGACACTTCACATGTGTTCTGACCCGCAACACATGCTGGTGACACTTCACATCTGTGTTCTGACCCACAACTCATGCTGGTGACTCTTCACATCTGTGTTCTGACCCGCAACTCATGCTGGTGACTCTTCACACCTGTGTTCTGACCCGCAACACATGCTGGTGACAATTAACACCTGTGTTCTGACCCGCAACACATGCTGGTGACTCTTCACACCTGTGTTCTGACCCGCAACACATGCTGGTGACTCTTCACACCTGTGTACTGACCCGAAACTCATGCTGGTGACTCTTCACATCTGTTTACTGACCCGCCACTCATGCTGGTGACTCTTCACATGTGTTCTGACCCGCAACACATGCTGGTGACTCTTCACATCTGTGTTCTGACCCGCAACTCATGCTGGTGACTCTTCACATCTGTGTTCTGACCCGCAACTCATGCTGGTGACTCTTCACATCTGTTTACTGACCCGCAACACATGCTGGTGACTCTTCACATCTATTTACTGACCCGCAACACATGCTGGTGACACTTCACATCTGTGTTCTGACCCGCAACTCATGCTGGTGACTCTTCACATCTGTGTTCTGACCCGCAACTCATGCTGGTGTCTCTTCACATCTGCGTACTGACCCGCAACTCATGCTGGTGACTCTTCACACCTGTGTTCTGACCCGCAACACATGCTGGTGACATTTCACACCTGTGTTCTGACCCACAACACATGCTGGTGACTCTTCACACCTGTGTACTGACCCGCAACTCATGCTGGTGACTCTTTGACCCGCAACACATGCTGGTGACTCTTCACACCTGTGTACTGACCCGCAACACATGCTGGTGACTCTTCACACCTGTGTACTGACCCGCAACACATGCTGGTGACTCTTCACACCTGTGTTCTGACCCGCAACACATGCTGGTGACTCTTCGCATGTTTACTGACCCGCAACTCATGCTGGTGACTCTTCATATCTGTGTTCTGATCCGCAACTCATGCTGGTGACTCTTCACATCTGTTTACTGACCCGCAACTCATGCTGGTGACTCTTCACATCTGTGTTCTGACCCGCAACTCATGCTGGTGACTCTTCACACCTGTGTACTGACCCACAACACATGCTGGTGACTTTCACATCTGTGTTCTGACCCACAACACATGCTGGTGACTCCTCACACCTGTGTACTGACCCGCAACACATGCTGGTGACTCTTCACATCTGTTTACTGACCCGCAACTCATGCTGGTGACTCTTCACATCTGTGTTCTGACCCGCAACTCATGCTGGTGACTCTTCACACCTGTGTACTGACCCACAACACATGCTGGTGACTTTCACATCTGTGTTCTGACCCACAACACATGCTGGTGACTCCTCACACCTGTGTACTGACCCGCAACACATGCTGGTGACTCTTCACACCTGTGTACTGACCACAACACATGCTGGTGACTCTTCACATCTGTGTTCTGACCCGCAACACATGCTGGTGACTCTTCACACATGTGTACAGACGGGCAACACATGCTGGTGACACTTCACATCTGTGTTCTGACCCGCAACACATGCTGGTGACTCTTCACATCTGTGTTCTGACCCGCAACTCATGCTGGTGACTCTTCACACCTGTGTACTGACCCGCAACACATTCTGGTGACTCTTCAAACCTGTGTACTGACCTGCAACACATGCTGGTGACTCTTCACACCTGTGTACTGACCCGCAACACATGCTGGTGACTCTTCAAATCTATGTTCTGACCCGCAACTCATGCTGGTGACTCTTCACACCTGTGTACTGACCCGCAACTCATGCTGGTGACTCGTCACATGTGTTCTGACCCGCAACACGTGCTGGTGACTCTTCACATCTGTTTGCTGACCCGCAACACATGCTGGTGACTCTTCACATGTGTTCTGATCCGCAACACATGCTGGTGACACTTCACATCTGTGTTCTGACCCGCAACTCATGCTGGTGACTCTTCACATCTGTGTTCTGACCCGCGACTCATGCTGGTGACTCTTCACATCTGTTTACTGACCCAACACATGCTGGTGACTCTTCACATGTGTTCTGGCCCGCAACACATGCTGGTGACTTTTCAAATCTGTGTTCTGACCCGCAACTCATGCTGGTGACTCTTCATATCTGTGTTCTGATCCGCAACTCATGCTGGTGACTCTTCACATCTGTTTACTGACCCGCAACTCATGCTGGTGACTCTTCACATCTGTGTTCTGACCCGCAACTCATGCTGGTGACTCATCACACCTGTGTACTGACCCACAACACATGCTGGTGACTTTCACATCTGTGTTCTGACCCACAACACATGCTGGTGACTCCTCACACCTATGTACTGACCCGCAACACATGCTGGTGACTCTTCACATCTGTTTACTGACCCGCAACTCATGCTGGAACTCTTCACATCTGTGTTCTGACCCGCAACTCATGCTGGTGACTCTTCACACCTGTGTACTGACCCACAACACATGCTGGTGACTTTCACATCTGTGTTCTGACCCACAACACATGCTGGTGACTCCTCACACCTGTGTACTGACCCGCAACACATGCTGGTGACTCTTCACACCTGTGTACTGACCACAACACATGCTGGTGACTCTTCACATCTGTGTTCTGACCCGCAACACATGCTGGTGACTCTTCACACATGTGTACAGACGGGCAACACATGCTGCTGACTGTTCACACCTGTGTACTGACCCGCAACACATGCTGGTGACTCTTCACACCTGTGTCCTGACCCGCAACACATGCTGGTGACTCTTCACATCTGTGTTCTGACCCGCAACTCATGCTGGTGACTCTTCACACCTGTGTACTGACCCGCAACACATTCTGGTGACTCTTCAAACCTGTGTACTGACCTGCAACACATGCTGGTGACTCTTCACACCTGTGTACTGACCCGCAACACATGCTGGTGATTCTTCACATCTATGTTCTGACCCGCAACTCATGCTGGTGACTCTTCACATCTATGTTCTGACCCGCAACACATGCTGGTGACTCTTCATATCTGTGTTCTGACCCGCAACACATGCTGGTGACTCTTCACATCTGTGTTCTGACCCGCAACACATGCTGGTGACTCTTCATATCTGTGTTCTGACCCGCAACACATGCTGGTGACTCTTCACATCTGTGTTCTGACCCGCAACACATGCTGGTGACTCTTCACACCTGTGTTCTGACCCGCAACACATGCTGGTGACTCTTCACACCTGTGTACTGACCCGAAACTCATGCTGGTGACTCTTCACATCTGTTTACTGACCCGCCACTCATGCTGGTGACTCTTCACATGTGTTCTGACCCGCAACACATGCTGGTGACTCTTCACATCTGTGTTCTGACCCGCAACTCATGCTGGTGACTCTTCACATCTGTGTTTTGACCCGCAACTCATGCTGGTGACTCTTCACATCTGTTTACTGACCCGCAACACATGCTGGTGACTCTTCACATCTATTTACTGACCCGCAACACATGCTGGTGACACTTCACATCTGTGTTCTGACCCGCAACTCATGCTGGTGACTCTTCACATCTGTGTTCTGACCCGCAACTCATGCTGGTGACTCTTCACATCTGCGTACTGACCCGCAACTCATGCTGGTGACTCTTCACACCTGTGTTCTGACCCGCAACACATGCTGGTGACATTTCACACCTGTGTTCTGACCCACAACACATGCTGGTGACTCTTCACACCTGTGTACTGACCCGCAACACATGCTGGTGACTCTTCACACCTTTGTTCTGACCCGCAACTCATGCTGGTGACTCTTTGACCCGCAACACATGCTGGTGACTCTTCACACCTGTGTACTGACCCGCAACACATGCTGGTGACTCTTCACATCTGTTTACTGACACAACACATGCTGGTGACTCTTCACATGTGTTCTGGCCCGCAACACATGCTGGTGACTTTTCAAATCTGTGTTCTGACCCGCAACTCATGCTGGTGACTCTTCATATCTGTGTTCTGACCCGCAACACATGCTGGTGACTCTTCACATCTGTGTTCTGACCCGCAACACATGCTGGTGACTCTTCACATCTGTGTTCTGACCCGCAAACCATGCTGGTGACTCTTCACATCTGTTTACTGACCCGCAACACATGCTGGTGACTCTTCACATCTGTTTACTGACCCGCAACACATGCTGGTGACACTTCACATGTGTTCTGACCCGCAACACATGCTGGTGACACTTCACATCTGTGTTCTGACCCGCAACTCATGCTGGTGACTCTTCACATCTGTGTTCTGACCCGCAACTCATGCTGGTGACTCTTCACATCTGTTTACTGACCCGCAACACATGCTGGTGACTCTTCACATCTGTTTACTGACCCGCAACACATGCTGGTGACTCTTCACATGTGTTCTGACCCACAACACATGCTGGTGACACTTCACATCTGTGTTCTGACCCACAACTCATGCTGGTGACTCTTCACATCTGTGTTCTGACCCGCAACTCATGCTGGTGACTCTTCACACCTGTGTTCTGACCCGCAACACATGCTGGTGACAATTAACACCTGTGTTCTGACCCGCAACACATGCTGGTGACTCTTCACACCTGTGTTCTGACCCGCAACACATGCTGGTGACTCTTCACACCTGTGTACTGACCCGAAACTCATGCTGGTGACTCTTCACATCTATGTTCTGACCCGCAACACATGCTGGTGACTCTTCATATCTGTGTTCTGACCCGCAACACATGCTGGTGACTCTTCACATCTGTGTTCTGACCCGCAACACATGCTGGTGACTCTTCATATCTGTGTTCTGACCCGCAACACATGCTGGTGACTCTTCACATCTGTGTTCTGACCCGCAACACATGCTGGTGACTCTTCACATCTGTGTTCTGACCCGCAAACCATGCTGGTGACACTTCACATGTTTTCTGACCCGCAACACATGCTGGTGACTCTTCACATCTGTTTACTGACCCGCAACACATGCTGGTGACACTTCACATGTGTTCTGACCCGCAACACATGCTGGTGACACTTCACATCTGTGTTCTGACCCGCAACTCATGCTGGTGACTCTTCATATCTGTGTTCTGACCCGCAACACATGCTGGTGACTCTTCACACCTGTGTTCTGACCCGCAACACATGCTGGTGACACTTCACATCTATGTTCTGACCCGCAACACATGCTGGTGACTCTTCATATCTGTGTTCTGACCCGCAACACATGCTGGTGACTCTTCACACCTGTGTTCTGACCCGCAACACATGCTGGTGACAATTAACACCTGTGTTCTGACCCGCAACACATGCTGGTGACTCTTCACACCTGTGTTCTGACCCGCAACACATGCTGGTGACTCTTCACACCTGTGTACTGACCCGAAACTCATGCTGGTGACTCTTCACATCTGTTTACTGACCCGCCACTCATGCTGGTGACTCTTCACATGTGTTCTGACCCGCAACACATGCTGGTGACTCTTCACATCTGTGTTCTGACCCGCAACTCATGCTGGTGACTCTTCACATCTGTGTTCTGACCCGCAACTCATGCTGGTGACTCTTCACATCTGTTTACTGACCCGCAACACATGCTGGTGACTCTTCACATCTGTGTTCTGACCCACAACACATGCTGGTGACACTTCACATCTGTGTTCTGACCCACAACTCATGCTGGTGACTCTTCACATCTGTGTTCTGACCCGCAACTCATGCTGGTGACTCTTCACACCTGTGTTCTGACCCGCAACACATGCTGGTGACAATTAACACCTGTGTTCTGACCCGCAACACATGCTGGTGACTCTTCACACCTGTGTTCTGACCCGCAACACATGCTGGTGACTCTTCACACCTGTGTACTGACCCGAAACTCATGCTGGTGACTCTTCACATCTATGTTCTGACCCGCAACACATGCTGGTGACTCTTCATATCTGTGTTCTGACCCGCAACACATGCTGGTGACTCTTCACATCTGTGTTCTGACCCGCAACACATGCTGGTGACTCTTCATATCTGTGTTCTGACCCGCAACACATGCTGGTGACTCTTCACATCTGTGTTCTGACCCGCAACACATGCTGGTGACTCTTCACATCTGTGTTCTGACCCGCAAACCATGCTGGTGACACTTCACATGTTTTCTGACCCGCAACACATGCTGGTGACTCTTCACATCTGTTTACTGACCCGCAACACATGCTGGTGACACTTCACATGTGTTCTGACCCGCAACACATGCTGGTGACACTTCACATCTGTGTTCTGACCCGCAACTCATGCTGGTGACTCTTCATATCTGTGTTCTGACCCGCAACACATGCTGGTGACTCTTCACACCTGTGTTCTGACCCGCAACACATGCTGGTGACACTTCACATCTATGTTCTGACCCGCAACACATGCTGGTGACTCTTCATATCTGTGTTCTGACCCGCAACACATGCTGGTGACTCTTCACACCTGTGTTCTGACCCGCAACACATGCTGGTGACAATTAACACCTGTGTTCTGACCCGCAACACATGCTGATGACTCTTCACACCTGTGTTCTGACCCGCAACACATGCTGGTGACTCTTCACACCTGTGTACTGACCCGAAACTCATGCTGGTGACTCTTCACATCTGTTTACTGACCCGCCACTCATGCTGGTGACTCTTCACATGTGTTCTGACCCGCAACACATGCTGGTGACTCTTCACATCTGTGTTCTGACCCGCAACTCATGCTGGTGACTCTTCACATCTGTGTTCTGACCCGCAACTCATGCTGGTGACTCTTCACATCTGTTTACTGACCCGCAACACATGCTGGTGACTCTTCACATCTATTTACTGACCCGCAACACATGCTGGTGACACTTCACATCTGTGTTCTGACCCGCAACTCATGCTGGTGACTCTTCACATCTGTGTTCTGACCCGCAACTCATGCTGGTGACTCTTCACATCTGCGTACTGACCCGCAACTCATGCTGGTGACTCTTCACACCTGTGTTCTGACCCGCAACACATGCTGGTGACGTTTCACACCTGTGTTCTGACCCACAACACATGCTGGTGACTCTTCACACCTGTGTACTGACCCGCAACACATGCTGGTGACTCTTCACACCTTTGTTCTGACCCGCAACTCATGCTGGTGACTCTTTGACCCGCAACACATGCTGGTGACTCTTCACACCTGTGTACTGACCCGCAACACATGCTGGTGACTCTTCACATCTGTTTACTGACACAACACATGCTGGTGACTCTTCACATGTGTTCTGGCCCGCAACACATGCTGGTGACTTTTCAAATCTGTGTTCTGACCCGCAACTCATGCTGGTGACTCTTCATATCTGTGTTCTGACCCGCAACACATGCTGGTGACTCTTCACATCTGTGTTCTGACCCGCAACACATGCTGGTGACTCTTCACATCTGTGTTCTGACCCGCAAACCATGCTGGTGACTCTTCACATGTTTTCTGACCCGCAACACATGCTGGTGACTCTTCACATCTGTTTACTGACCCGCAACACATGCTGGTGACACTTCACATGTGTTCTGACCCGCAACTCATGCTGGTGACTCTTCACATCTGTGTTCTGACCCGCAACTCATGCTGGTGACTCTTCACATCTGTTTACTGACCCGCAACACATGCTGGTGACTCTTCACATCTGTTTACTGACCCGCAACACATGCTGGTGACTCTTCACATCTGTGTTCTGACCCACAACACATGCTGGTGACACTTCACATCTGTGTTCTGACCCACAACTCATGCTGGTGACTCTTCACATCTGTGTTCTGACCCGCAACTCATGCTGGTGACTCTTCACACCTGTGTTCTGACCCGCAACACATGCTGGTGACAATTAACACCTGTGTTCTGACCCGCAACACATGCTGGTGACTCTTCACACCATTGTTCTGACCCGCAACACATGCTGGTGACTCTTCACACCTGTGTACTGACCCGAAACTCATGCTGGTGACTCTTCACATCTATGTTCTGACCCGCAACACATGCTGGTGACTCTTCATATCTGTGTTCTGACCCGCAACACATGCTGGTGACTCTTCACATCTGTGTTCTGACCCGCAACACATGCTGGTGACTCTTCATATCTGTGTTCTGACCCGCAACACATGCTGGTGACTCTTCACATCTGTGTTCTGACCCGCAACACATGCTGGTGACTCTTCACATCTGTGTTCTGACCCGCAAACCATGCTGGTGACACTTCACATGTTTTCTGACCCGCAACACATGCTGGTGACTCTTCACATCTGTTTACTGACCCGCAACACATGCTGGTGACACTTCACATCTATGTTCTGACCCGCAACACATGCTGGTGACTCTTCATATCTGTGTTCTGACCCGCAACACATGCTGGTGACTCTTCACACCTGTGTTCTGACCCGCAACACATGCTGGTGACAATTAACACCTGTGTTCTGACCCGCAACACATGCTGGTGACTCTTCACACCTGTGTTCTGACCCGCAACACATGCTGGTGACTCTTCACACCTGTGTACTGACCCGAAACTCATGCTGGTGACTCTTCACATCTGTTTACTGACCCGCCACTCATGCTGGTGACTCTTCACATGTGTTCTGACCCGCAACACATGCTGGTGACTCTTCACATCTGTGTTCTGACCCGCAACTCATGCTGGTGACTCTTCACATCTGTGTTCTGACCCGCAACTCATGCTGGTGACTCTTCACATCTGTTTACTGACCCGCAACACATGCTGGTGACTCTTCACATCTGTGTTCTGACCCACAACACATGCTGGTGACACTTCACATCTGTGTTCTGACCCACAACTCATGCTGGTGACTCTTCACATCTGTGTTCTGACCCGCAACTCATGCTGGTGACTCTTCACACCTGTGTTCTGACCCGCAACACATGCTGGTGACAATTAACACCTGTGTTCTGACCCGCAACACATGCTGGTGACTCTTCACACCTGTGTTCTGACCCGCAACACATGCTGGTGACTCTTCACACCTGTGTACTGACCCGAAACTCATGCTGGTGACTCTTCACATCTATGTTCTGACCCGCAACACATGCTGGTGACTCTTCATATCTGTGTTCTGACCCGCAACACATGCTGGTGACTCTTCACATCTGTGTTCTGACCCGCAACACATGCTGGTGACTCTTCATATCTGTGTTCTGACCCGCAACACATGCTGGTGACTCTTCACATCTGTGTTCTGACCCGCAACACATGCTGGTGACTCTTCACATCTGTGTTCTGACCCGCAAACCATGCTGGTGACACTTCACATGTTTTCTGACCCGCAACACATGCTGGTGACTCTTCACATCTGTTTACTGACCCGCAACACATGCTGGTGACACTTCACATGTGTTCTGACCCGCAACACATGCTGGTGACACTTCACATCTGTGTTCTGACCCGCAACTCATGCTGGTGACTCTTCATATCTGTGTTCTGACCCGCAACACATGCTGGTGACTCTTCACACCTGTGTTCTGACCCGCAACACATGCTGGTGACACTTCACATCTATGTTCTGACCCGCAACACATGCTGGTGACTCTTCATATCTGTGTTCTGACCCGCAACACATGCTGGTGACTCTTCACACCTGTGTTCTGACCCGCAACACATGCTGGTGACAATTAACACCTGTGTTCTGACCCGCAACACATGCTGGTGACTCTTCACACCTGTGTTCTGACCCGCAACACATGCTGGTGACTCTTCACACCTGTGTACTGACCCGAAACTCATGCTGGTGACTCTTCACATCTGTTTACTGACCCGCCACTCATGCTGGTGACTCTTCACATGTGTTCTGACCCGCAACACATGCTGGTGACTCTTCACATCTGTGTTCTGACCCGCAACTCATGCTGGTGACTCTTCACATCTGTGTTCTGACCCGCAACTCATGCTGGTGACTCTTCACATCTGTTTACTGACCCGCAACACATGCTGGTGACTCTTCACATCTATTTACTGACCCGCAACACATGCTGGTGACACTTCACATCTGTGTTCTGACCCGCAACTCATGCTGGTGACTCTTCACATCTGTGTTCTGACCCGCAACTCATGCTGGTGACTCTTCACATCTGCGTACTGACCCGCAACTCATGCTGGTGACTCTTCACACCTGTGTTCTGACCCGCAACACATGCTGGTGACGTTTCACACCTGTGTTCTGACCCACAACACATGCTGGTGACTCTTCACACCTGTGTACTGACCCGCAACACATGCTGGTGACTCTTCACACCTTTGTTCTGACCCGCAACTCATGCTGGTGACTCTTTGACCCGCAACACATGCTGGTGACTCTTCACACCTGTGTACTGACCCGCAACACATGCTGGTGACTCTTCACATCTGTTTACTGACACAACACATGCTGGTGACTCTTCACATGTGTTCTGGCCCGCAACACATGCTGGTGACTTTTCAAATCTGTGTTCTGACCCGCAACTCATGCTGGTGACTCTTCATATCTGTGTTCTGACCCGCAACACATGCTGGTGACTCTTCACATCTGTGTTCTGACCCGCAACACATGCTGGTGACTCTTCACATCTGTGTTCTGACCCGCAAACCATGCTGGTGACTCTTCACATGTTTTCTGACCCGCAACACATGCTGGTGACTCTTCACATCTGTTTACTGACCCGCAACACATGCTGGTGACACTTCACATGTGTTCTGACCCGCAACTCATGCTGGTGACTCTTCACATCTGTGTTCTGACCCGCAACTCATGCTGGTGACTCTTCACATCTGTTTACTGACCCGCAACACATGCTGGTGACTCTTCACATCTGTTTACTGACCCGCAACACATGCTGGTGACTCTTCACATCTGTGTTCTGACCCACAACACATGCTGGTGACACTTCACATCTGTGTTCTGACCCACAACTCATGCTGGTGACTCTTCACATCTGTGTTCTGACCCGCAACTCATGCTGGTGACTCTTCACACCTGTGTTCTGACCCGCAACACATGCTGGTGACAATTAACACCTGTGTTCTGACCCGCAACACATGCTGGTGACTCTTCACACCATTGTTCTGACCCGCAACACATGCTGGTGACTCTTCACACCTGTGTACTGACCCGAAACTCATGCTGGTGACTCTTCACATCTATGTTCTGACCCGCAACACATGCTGGTGACTCTTCATATCTGTGTTCTGACCCGCAACACATGCTGGTGACTCTTCACATCTGTGTTCTGACCCGCAACACATGCTGGTGACTCTTCATATCTGTGTTCTGACCCGCAACACATGCTGGTGACTCTTCACATCTGTGTTCTGACCCGCAACACATGCTGGTGACTCTTCACATCTGTGTTCTGACCCGCAAACCATGCTGGTGACACTTCACATGTTTTCTGACCCGCAACACATGCTGGTGACTCTTCACATCTGTTTACTGACCCGCAACACATGCTGGTGACACTTCACATCTATGTTCTGACCCGCAACACATGCTGGTGACTCTTCATATCTGTGTTCTGACCCGCAACACATGCTGGTGACTCTTCACACCTGTGTTCTGACCCGCAACACATGCTGGTGAC
Source organism: Lampris megalopsis (assembly GCA_022114975.2). NCBI lineage: Eukaryota > Metazoa > Chordata > Actinopteri > Lampriformes > Lampridae > Lampris > Lampris megalopsis. The sequence goes on from JAJHIY020001246.1 coordinate 99,075, forward strand.
AATTAACACCTGTGTTCTGACCCGCAACACATGCTGGTGACTCTTCACACCTGTGTTCTGACCCGCAACACATGCTGGTGACTCTTCACACCTGTGTACTGACCCGAAACTCATGCTGGTGACTCTTCACATCTGTTTACTGACCCGCCACTCATGCTGGTGACTCTTCACATGTGTTCTGACCCGCAACACATGCTGGTGACTCTTCACATCTGTGTTCTGACCCGCAACTCATGCTGGTGACTCTTCACATCTGTGTTCTGACCCGCAACTCATGCTGGTGACTCTTCACATCTGTTTACTGACCCGCAACACATGCTGGTGACTCTTCACATCTGTGTTCTGACCCACAACACATGCTGGTGACACTTCACATCTGTGTTCTGACCCACAACTCATGCTGGTGACTCTTCACATCTGTGTTCTGACCCGCAACTCATGCTGGTGACTCTTCACACCTGTGTTCTGACCCGCAACACATGCTGGTGACAATTAACACCTGTGTTCTGACCCGCAACACATGCTGGTGACTCTTCACACCTGTGTTCTGACCCGCAACACATGCTGGTGACTCTTCACACCTGTGTACTGACCCGAAACTCATGCTGGTGACTCTTCACATCTATGTTCTGACCCGCAACACATGCTGGTGACTCTTCATATCTGTGTTCTGACCCGCAACACATGCTGGTGACTCTTCACATCTGTGTTCTGACCCGCAACACATGCTGGTGACTCTTCATATCTGTGTTCTGACCCGCAACACATGCTGGTGACTCTTCACATCTGTGTTCTGACCCGCAACACATGCTGGTGACTCTTCACATCTGTGTTCTGACCCGCAAACCATGCTGGTGACACTTCACATGTTTTCTGACCCGCAACACATGCTGGTGACTCTTCACATCTGTTTACTGACCCGCAACACATGCTGGTGACACTTCACATGTGTTCTGACCCGCAACACATGCTGGTGACACTTCACATCTGTGTTCTGACCCGCAACTCATGCTGGTGACTCTTCATATCTGTGTTCTGACCCGCAACACATGCTGGTGACTCTTCACACCTGTGTTCTGACCCGCAACACATGCTGGTGACACTTCACATCTATGTTCTGACCCGCAACACATGCTGGTGACTCTTCATATCTGTGTTCTGACCCGCAACACATGCTGGTGACTCTTCACACCTGTGTTCTGACCCGCAACACATGCTGGTGACAATTAACACCTGTGTTCTGACCCGCAACACATGCTGGTGACTCTTCACACCTGTGTTCTGACCCGCAACACATGCTGGTGACTCTTCACACCTGTGTACTGACCCGAAACTCATGCTGGTGACTCTTCACATCTGTTTACTGACCCGCCACTCATGCTGGTGACTCTTCACATGTGTTCTGACCCGCAACACATGCTGGTGACTCTTCACATCTGTGTTCTGACCCGCAACTCATGCTGGTGACTCTTCACATCTGTGTTCTGACCCGCAACTCATGCTGGTGACTCTTCACATCTGTTTACTGACCCGCAACACATGCTGGTGACTCTTCACATCTATTTACTGACCCGCAACACATGCTGGTGACACTTCACATCTGTGTTCTGACCCGCAACTCATGCTGGTGACTCTTCACATCTGTGTTCTGACCCGCAACTCATGCTGGTGACTCTTCACATCTGCGTACTGACCCGCAACTCATGCTGGTGACTCTTCACACCTGTGTTCTGACCCGCAACACATGCTGGTGACGTTTCACACCTGTGTTCTGACCCACAACACATGCTGGTGACTCTTCACACCTGTGTACTGACCCGCAACACATGCTGGTGACTCTTCACACCTTTGTTCTGACCCGCAACTCATGCTGGTGACTCTTTGACCCGCAACACATGCTGGTGACTCTTCACACCTGTGTACTGACCCGCAACACATGCTGGTGACTCTTCACATCTGTTTACTGACACAACACATGCTGGTGACTCTTCACATGTGTTCTGGCCCGCAACACATGCTGGTGACTTTTCAAATCTGTGTTCTGACCCGCAACTCATGCTGGTGACTCTTCATATCTGTGTTCTGACCCGCAACACATGCTGGTGACTCTTCACATCTGTGTTCTGACCCGCAACACATGCTGGTGACTCTTCACATCTGTGTTCTGACCCGCAAACCATGCTGGTGACTCTTCACATGTTTTCTGACCCGCAACACATGCTGGTGACTCTTCACATCTGTTTACTGACCCGCAACACATGCTGGTGACACTTCACATGTGTTCTGACCCGCAACTCATGCTGGTGACTCTTCACATCTGTGTTCTGACCCGCAACTCATGCTGGTGACTCTTCACATCTGTTTACTGACCCGCAACACATGCTGGTGACTCTTCACATCTGTTTACTGACCCGCAACACATGCTGGTGACTCTTCACATCTGTGTTCTGACCCACAACACATGCTGGTGACACTTCACATCTGTGTTCTGACCCACAACTCATGCTGGTGACTCTTCACATCTGTGTTCTGACCCGCAACTCATGCTGGTGACTCTTCACACCTGTGTTCTGACCCGCAACACATGCTGGTGACAATTAACACCTGTGTTCTGACCCGCAACACATGCTGGTGACTCTTCACACCATTGTTCTGACCCGCAACACATGCTGGTGACTCTTCACACCTGTGTACTGACCCGAAACTCATGCTGGTGACTCTTCACATCTATGTTCTGACCCGCAACACATGCTGGTGACTCTTCATATCTGTGTTCTGACCCGCAACACATGCTGGTGACTCTTCACATCTGTGTTCTGACCCGCAACACATGCTGGTGACTCTTCATATCTGTGTTCTGACCCGCAACACATGCTGGTGACTCTTCACATCTGTGTTCTGACCCGCAACACATGCTGGTGACTCTTCACATCTGTGTTCTGACCCGCAAACCATGCTGGTGACACTTCACATGTTTTCTGACCCGCAACACATGCTGGTGACTCTTCACATCTGTTTACTGACCCGCAACACATGCTGGTGACACTTCACATGTGTTCTGACCCGCAACACATGCTGGTGACACTTCACATCTGTGTTCTGACCCGCAACTCATGCTGGTGACTCTTCACATCTGTGTTCTGACCCGCAACTCATGCTGGTGACTCTTCACATCTGTTTACTGACCCGCAACACATGCTGGTGACTCTTCACATCTGTTTACTGACCTGCAACACATGCTGGTGACTCTTTACATGTGTTCTGACCCACAACACATGCTGGTGACACTTCACATCTGTGTTCTGACCCACAACTCATGCTGGTGACTCTTCACATCTGTGTTCTGACCCGCAACTCATGCTGGTGACTCTTCACACCTGTGTTCTGACCCGCAACACATGCTGGTGACAATTAACACCTGTGTTCTGACCCGCAACACATGCTGGTGACTCTTCACACCTGTGTTCTGACCCGCAACACATGCTGGTGACTCTTCACACCTGTGTACTGACCCGAAACTCATGCTGGTGACTCTTCACATCTGTTTACTGACCCGCCACTCATGCTGGTGACTCTTCACATGTGTTCTGACCCGCAACACATGCTGGTGACTCTTCACATCTGTTTATTTACCCGCAACTCATGCTGGTGACTCTTCACATCTGTGTTCTGACCCGCAACTCATGCTGGTGACTCTTCACATCTGTTTACTGACCCGCAACACATGCTGGTGACTCTTCACATCTATTTACTGACCCGCAACACATGCTGGTGACACTTCACATCTGTGTTCTGACCCGCAACTCATGCTGGTGACTCTTCACATCTGTGTTCTGACCCGCAACTCATGCTGGTGACTCTTCACATCTGCGTACTGACCCGCAACTCATGCTGGTGACTCTTCACACCTGTGTTCTGACCCGCAACACATGCTGGTGACATTTCACACCTGTGTACTGACCCGCAACTCATGCTGGTGACTCTTTGACCCGCAACACATGCTGGTGACTCTTCACACCTGTGTACTGACCCGCAACACATGCTGGTGACTCTTCACACCTGTGTACTGACCCGCAACACATGCTGGTGACTCTTCACACCTGTGTTCTGACCCGCAACACATGCTGGTGACTCTTCGCATGTTTACTGACCCGCAACTCATGCTGGTGACTCTTCATATCTGTGTTCTGATCCGCAACTCATGCTGGTGACTCTTCACATCTGTTTACTGACCCGCAACTCATGCTGGTGACTCTTCACATCTGTGTTCTGACCCGCAACTCATGCTGGTGACTCTTCACACCTGTGTACTGACCCACAACACATGCTGGTGACTTTCACATCTGTGTTCTGACCCACAACACATGCTGGTGACTCCTCACACCTGTGTACTGACCCGCAACACATGCTGGTGACTCTTCACATCTGTTTACTGACCCGCAACTCATGCTGGTGACTCTTCACATCTGTGTTCTGACCCGCAACTCATGCTGGTGACTCTTCACACCTGTGTACTGACCCACAACACATGCTGGTGACTTTCACATCTGTGTTCTGACCCACAACACATGCTGGTGACTCCTCACACCTGTGTACTGACCCGCAACACATGCTGGTGACTCTTCACACCTGTGTACTGACCACAACACATGCTGGTGACTCTTCACATCTGTGTTCTGACCCGCAACACATGCTGGTGACTCTTCACACATGTGTACAGACGGGCAACACATGCTGGTGACACTTCACATCTGTGTTCTGACCCGCAACACATGCTGGTGACTCTTTACATCTGTGTTCTGACCCGCAACTCATGCTGGTGACTCTTCACACCTGTGTACTGACCCACAACACATTCTGGTGACTCTTCAAACCTGTGTACTGACCTGCAACACATGCTGGTGACTCTTCACACCTGTGTACTGACCCGCAACACATGCTGGTGACTCTTCACATCTATGTTCTGACCCGCAACTCATGCTGGTGACTCTTCACACCTGTGTACTGACCCGCAACTCATGCTGGTGACTCGTCACATGTGTTCTGACCCGCAACACGTGCTGGTGACTCTTCACATCTGTTTGCTGACCCGCAACACATGCTGGTGACTCTTCACATGTGTTCTGACCCGCAACACATGCTGGTGACACTTCACATCTGTGTTCTGACCCGCAACTCATGCTGGTGACTCTTCACATCTGTGTTCTGACCCGCGACTCATGCTGGTGACTCTTCACATCTGTTTACTGACCCAACACATGCTGGTGACTCTTCACATGTGTTCTGGCCCGCAACACATGCTGGTGACTTTTCAAATCTGTGTTCTGACCCGCAACTCATGCTGGTGACTCTTCATATCTGTGTTCTGATCCGCAACTCATGCTGGTGACTCTTCACATCTGTTTACTGACCCGCAACTCATGCTGGTGACTCTTCACATCTGTGTTCTGACCCGCAACTCATGCTGGTGACTCTTCACACCTGTGTACTGACCCACAACACATGCTGGTGACTTTCACATCTGTGTTCTGACCCACAACACATGCTGGTGACTCCTCACACCTATGTACTGACCCGCAACACATGCTGGTGACTCTTCACATCTGTTTACTGACCCGCAACTCATGCTGGAACTCTTCACATCTGTGTTCTGACCCGCAACTCATGCTGGTGACTCTTCACACCTGTGTACTGACCCACAACACATGCTGGTGACTTTCACATCTGTGTTCTGACCCACAACACATGCTGGTGACTCCTCACACCTGTGTACTGACCCGCAACACATGCTGGTGACTCTTCACACCTGTGTACTGACCACAACACATGCTGGTGACTCTTCACATCTGTGTTCTGACCCGCAACACATGCTGGTGACTCTTCACACATGTGTACAGACGGGCAACACATGCTGCTGACTGTTCACACCTGTGTACTGACCCGCAACACATGCTGGTGACTCTTCACACCTGTGTCCTGACCCGCAACACATGCTGGTGACTCTTCACACCTGTGTACTGACCCGCAACACATGCTGGTGACTCTTCACATCTGTGTTCTGACCCGCAACTCATGCTGGTGACTCTTCACACCTGTGTACTGACCCGCAACACATTCTGGTGACTCTTCAAACCTGTGTACTGACCTGCAACACATGCTGGTGACTCTTCACACCTGTGTACTGACCCGCAACACATGCTGGTGATTCTTCACATCTATGTTCTGACCCGCAACTCATGCTGGTGACTCTTCATATCTGTGTTCTGACCCGCAACACATGCTGGTGACTCTTCACATCTGTGTTCTGACCCGCAACATATGCTGGTGACTCTTCATATCTGTGTTCTGACCCGCAACACATGCTGGTGACTCTTCACATCTGTGTTCTGACCCGCAACACATGCTGGTGACTCTTCACACCTGTGTTCTGACCCGCAACACATGCTGGTGACTCTTCACACCTGTGTACTGACCCGAAACTCATGCTGGTGACTCTTCACATCTGTTTACTGACCCGCCACTCATGCTGGTGACTCTTCACATGTGTTCTGACCCGCAACACATGCTGGTGACTCTTCACATCTGTGTTCTGACCCGCAACTCATGCTGGTGACTCTTCACATCTGTGTTTTGACCCGCAACTCATGCTGGTGACTCTTCACATCTGTTTACTGACCCGCAACACATGCTGGTGACTCTTCACATCTATTTACTGACCCGCAACACATGCTGGTGACACTTCACATCTGTGTTCTGACCCGCAACTCATGCTGGTGACTCTTCACATCTGTGTTCTGACCCGCAACTCATGCTGGTGACTCTTCACATCTGCGTACTGACCCGCAACTCATGCTGGTGACTCTTCACACCTGTGTTCTGACCCGCAACACATGCTGGTGACATTTCACACCTGTGTTCTGACCCACAACACATGCTGGTGACTCTTCACACCTGTGTACTGACCCGCAACACATGCTGGTGACTCTTCACACCTTTGTTCTGACCCGCAACTCATGCTGGTGACTCTTTGACCCGCAACACATGCTGGTGACTCTTCACACCTGTGTACTGACCCGCAACACATGCTGGTGACTCTTCACATCTGTTTACTGACACAACACATGCTGGTGACTCTTCACATGTGTTCTGGCCCGCAACACATGCTGGTGACTTTTCAAATCTGTGTTCTGACCCGCAACTCATGCTGGTGACTCTTCATATCTGTGTTCTGATCCGCAACTCATGCTGGTGACTCTTCACATCTGTTTACTGACCCGCAACTCATGCTGGTGACTCTTCACATCTGTGTTCTGACCCGCAACTCATGCTGGTGACTCTTCACACCTGTGTACTGACCCACAACACATGCTGGTGACTTTCACATCTGTGTTCTGACCCACAACACATGCTGGTGACTCCTCACACCTGTGTACTGACCCGCAACACATGCTGGTGACTCTTCACACCTGTGTTTACTGACCCGCAACTCATGCTGGTGACTCTTCACATCTGTGTTCTGACCCGCAACTCATGCTGGTGACTCTTCACACCTGTGTACTGACCCACAACACATGCTGGTGACTTTCACATCTGTGTTCTGACCCACAACACATGCTGGTGACTCCTCACACCTGTGTACTGACCCGCAACACATGCTGGTGACTCTTCACACCTGTGTACTGACCACAACACATGCTGGTGACTCTTCAAATCTGTGTTCTGACCCGCAACACATGCTGGTGACTCTTCACACATGTGTACAGACGGGCAACACATGCTGCTGACTGTTCACACCTGTGTACTGACCCGCAACACATGCTGGTGACTCTTCACACCTGTGTCCTGACCCGCAACACATGCTGGTGACTCTTCACACCTGTGTACTGACCCGCAACACATGCTGGTGACTCTTCACATCTGTTTACTGACCCGCAACTCATGCTGGTGACTCTTCACATGTGTTCTGACCCGCAACACATGCTGGTGACTCTTCACATCTGTTTACTGACACAACACATGCTGGTGACTCTTCACATGTTTTCTGGCCCGCAACACATGCTGGTGACTTTTCAAATCTGTGTTCTGACCCGCAACTCATGCTGGTGACTCTTCATATCTGTGTTCTGATCCGCAACTCATGCTGGTGACTCTTCACATCTGTTTACTGACCCGCAACTCATGCTGGTGACTCTTCACATCTGTGTTCTGACCCGCAACTCATGCTGGTGACTCTTCACACCTGTGTACTGACCCACAACACATGCTGGTGACTTTCACATCTGTGTTCTGACCCACAACACATGCTGGTGACTCCTCACACCTGTGTACTGACCCGCAACACATGCTGGTGACTCTTCACACCTGTGTCCTGACCCGCAACACATGCTGGTGATTCTTCACACCTGTGTACTGACCCGCAAAACATGCTGGTGACTCTTCACATCTGTGTTCTGACCCGCAATACATGCTGGTGACTCTTCACACCTGTGTACTGACCCGAAACTCATGCTGGTGACTCTTCACATCTGTTTACTGACCCGCAACTCATGCTGGTGACTCTTCACATGTGTTCTGACCCGCAACACATGCTGGTGACTCTTCACATCTGTTTACTGACACAACACATGCTGGTGACTCTTCACATGTGTTCTGGCCCGCAACACATGCTGGTGACTTTTCAAATCTGTGTTCTGACCCGCAACTCATGCTGGTGACTCTTCATATCTGTGTTCTGATCCGCAACTCATGCTGGTGACTCTTCACATCTGTTTACTGACCCGCAACTCATGCTGGTGACTCTTCACATCTGTGTTCTGACCCGCAACTCATGCTGGTGACTCTTCACACCTGTGTACTGACCCACAACACATGCTGGTGACTTTCACATCTGTGTTCTGACCCACAACACATGCTGGTGACTCCTCACACCTGTGTACTGACCCGCAACACATGCTGGTGACTCTTCACATCTGTTTACTGACCCGCAACTCATGCTGGTGACTCTTCACATCTGTTTTCTGACCCGCAACTCATGCTGGTGACTCTTCACACCTGTGTACTGACCCACAACACATGCTGGTGACTTTCACATCTGTGTTCTGACCCACAACACATGCTGGTGACTCCTCACACCTGTGTACTGACCCGCAACACATGCTGGTGACTCTTCACACCTGTGTACTGACCACAACACATGCTGGTGACTCTTCACATCTGTGTTCTGACCCGCAACACATGCTGGTGACTCTTCACATCTGTGTTCTGACCCGCGACTCATGCTGGTGACTCGTCACATGTGTTCTGACCCGCAACACGTGCTGGTGACTCTTCACATCTGTTTGTTGACCCGCAACACATGCTGGTGACTCTTCACATGTGTTCTGACCCGCAACACATGCTGGTGACACTTCACATCTGTGTTCTGACCCGCAACTCATGCTGGTGACACTTCACATCTGTGTTCTGACCCGCGACTCATGCTGGTGACTCTTCACATCTGTTTACTGACCCGCAACTCATGCTGGTGACTCTTCACATGTGTTCTGACCCGCAACACATGCTGGTGACTCTTCACATCTGTTTACTGACCCAACACATGCTGGTGACTCTTCACATGTGTTCTGGCCCGCAACACATGCTGGTGACTTTTCAAATCTGTGTTCTGACCCGCAACTCATGCTGGTGACTCTTCATATCTGTGTTCTGATCCGCAACTCATGCTGGTGACTCTTCACATCTGTTTACTGACCCGCAACTCATGCTGGTGACTCTTCACATCTGTGTTCTGACCCGCAACTCATGCTGGTGACTCTTCACACCTGTGTACTGACCCACAACACATGCTGGTGACTTTCACATCTGTGTTCTGACCCACAACACATGCTGATGACTCCTCACACCTTTGTACTGACCCGCAACACATGCTGGTGACTCTTCACATCTGTTTACTGACCCGCAACTCATGCTGGAACTCTTCACATCTGTGTTCTGACCCGCAACTCATGCTGGTGACTCTTCACACCTGTGTACTGACCCACAACACATGCTGGTGACTTTCACATCTGTGTTCTGACCCACAACACATGCTGGTGACTCCTCACACCTGTGTACTGACCCGCAACACATGCTGGTGACTCTTCACACCTGTGTACTGACCACAACACATGCTGGTGACTCTTCACATCTGTGTTCTGACCCGCAACACATGCTGGTGACTCTTCACACATGTGTACAGACGGGCAACACATGCTGCTGACTGTTCACACCTGTGTACTGACCCGCAACACATGCTGGTGACTCTTCACACCTGTGTCCTGACCCGCAACACATGCTGGTGACTCTTCACACCTGTGTACTGACCCGCAACACATGCTGGTGACTCTTCACATCTGTGTTCTGACCCGCAACTCATGCTGGTGACTCTTCACACCTGTGTACTGACCCGCAACACATTCTGGTGACTCTTCAAACCTGTGTACTGACCTGCAACACATGCTGGTGACTCTTCACACCTGTGTACTGACCCGCAACACATGCTGGTGATTCTTCACATCTGTGTTCTGACCCGCAACTCATGCTGGTGACTCTTCACATCTATGTTCTGACCCGCAACACATGCTGGTGACTCTTCATATCTGTGTTCTGACCCGCAACACATGCTGGTGACTCTTCACATCTGTGTTCTGACCCGCAACACATGCTGGTGACTCTTCATATCTGTGTTCTGACCCGCAACACATGCTGGTGACTCTTCACATCTGTGTTCTGACCCGCAACACATGCTGGTGACTCTTCACATCTGTGTTCTGACCCGCAAACCATGCTGGTGACTCTTCACATGTTTTCTGACCCGCAACACATGCTGGTGACTCTTCACATCTGTTTACTGACCCGCAACACATGCTGGTGACACTTCACATGTGTTCTGACCCGCAACACATGCTGGTGACACTTCACACCTGTGTACTGACCCACAACACATGCTGGTGACTTTCACATCTGTGTTCTGACCCACAACACATGCTGGTGACTCCTCACACCTGTGTACTGACCCGCAACACATGCTGGTGACTCTTCACACCTGTGTACTGACCACAACACATGCTGGTGACTCTTCAAATCTGTGTTCTGACCCGCAACACATGCTGGTGACTCTTCACACATGTGTACAGACGGGCAACACATGCTGCTGACTGTTCACACCTGTGTACTGACCCGCAACACATGCTGGTGACTCTTCACACCTGTGTACTGACCCGCAACACATGCTGGTGACTCTTCACATCTGTTTACTGACCCGCAACTCATGCTGGTGACTCTTCACATGTGTTCTGACCCGCAACACATGCTGGTGACTCTTCACATCTGTTTACTGACACAACACATGCTGGTGACTCTTCACATGTTTTCTGGCCCGCAACACATGCTGGTGACTTTTCAAATCTGTGTTCTGACCCGCAACTCATGCTGGTGACTCTTCATATCTGTGTTCTGATCCGCAACTCATGCTGGTGACTCTTCACATCTGTTTACTGACCCGCAACTCATGCTGGTGACTCTTCACATCTGTGTTCTGACCCGCAACTCATGCTGGTGACTCTTCACACCTGTGTACTGACCCACAACACATGCTGGTGACTTTCACATCTGTGTTCTGACCCACAACACATGCTGGTGACTCCTCACACCTGTGTACTGACCCGCAACACATGCTGGTGACTCTTCACACCTGTGTCCTGACCCGCAACACATGCTGGTGATTCTTCACACCTGTGTACTGACCCGCAAAACATGCTGGTGACTCTTCACATCTGTGTTCTGACCCGCAATACATGCTGGTGACTCTTCACACCTGTGTACTGACCCGAAACTCATGCTGGTGACTCTTCACATCTGTTTACTGACCCGCAACTCATGCTGGTGACTCTTCACATGTGTTCTGACCCGCAACACATGCTGGTGACTCTTCACATCTGTTTACTGACACAACACATGCTGGTGACTCTTCACATGTGTTCTGGCCCGCAACACATGCTGGTGACTTTTCAAATCTGTGTTCTGACCCGCAACTCATGCTGAAGACTCTTCATATCTGTGTTCTGATCCGCAACTCATGCTGGTGACTCTTCACATCTGTTTACTGACCCGCAACTCATGCTGGTGACTCTTCACATCTGTGTTCTGACCCGCAACTCATGCTGGTGACTCTTCACACCTGTGTACTGACCCACAACACATGCTGGTGACTTTCACATCTGTGTTCTGACCCACAACACATGCTGGTGACTCCTCACACCTGTGTACTGACCCGCAACACATGCTGGTGACTCTTCACATCTGTTTACTGACCCGCAACTCATGCTGGTGACTCTTCACATCTGTTTTCTGACCCGCAACTCATGCTGGTGACTCTTCACACCTGTGTACTGACCCACAACACATGCTGGTGACTTTCACATCTGTGTTCTGACCCACAACACATGCTGGTGACTCCTCACACCTGTGTACTGACCCGCAACACATGCTGGTGACTCTTCACACCTGTGTACTGACCACAACACATGCTGGTGACTCTTCACATCTGTGTTCTGACCCGCAACACATGCTGGTGACTCTTCACATCTGTGTTCTGACCCGCGACTCATGCTGGTGACTCGTCACATGTGTTCTGACCCGCAACACGTGCTGGTGACTCTTCACATCTGTTTGTTGACCCGCAACACATGCTGGTGACTCTTCACATGTGTTCTGACCCGCAACACATGCTGGTGACACTTCACATCTGTGTTCTGACCCGCAACTCATGCTGGTGACACTTCACATCTGTGTTCTGACCCGCGACTCATGCTGGTGACTCTTCACATCTGTTTACTGACCCGCAACTCATGCTGGTGACTCTTCACATGTGTTCTGACCCGCAACACATGCTGGTGACTCTTCACATCTGTTTACTGACCCAACACATGCTGGTGACTCTTCACATGTGTTCTGGCCCGCAACACATGCTGGTGACTTTTCAAATCTGTGTTCTGACCCGCAACTCATGCTGGTGACTCTTCATATCTGTGTTCTGATCCGCAACTCATGCTGGTGACTCTTCACATCTGTTTACTGACCCGCAACTCATGCTGGTGACTCTTCACATCTGTGTTCTGACCCGCAACTCATGCTGGTGACTCTTCACACCTGTGTACTGACCCACAACACATGCTGGTGACTTTCACATCTGTGTTCTGACCCACAACACATGCTGGTGACTCCTCACACCTTTGTACTGACCCGCAACACATGCTGGTGACTCTTCACATCTGTTTACTGACCCGCAACTCATGCTGGAACTCTTCACATCTGTGTTCTGACCCGCAACTCATGCTGGTGACTCTTCACACCTGTGTACTGACCCACAACACATGCTGGTGACTTTCACATCTGTGTTCTGACCCACAACACATGCTGGTGACTCCTCACACCTGTGTACTGACCCGCAACACATGCTGGTGACTCTTCACACCTGTGTACTGACCACAACACATGCTGGTGACTCTTCACATCTGTGTTCTGACCCGCAACACATGCTGGTGACTCTTCACACATGTGTACAGACGGGCAACACATGCTGCTGACTGTTCACACCTGTGTACTGACCCGCAACACATGCTGGTGACTCTTCACACCTGTGTCCTGACCCGCAACACATGCTGGTGACTCTTCACACCTGTGTACTGACCCGCAACACATGCTGGTGACTCTTCACATCTGTGTTCTGACCCGCAACTCATGCTGGTGACTCTTCACACCTGTGTACTGACCCGCAACACATTCTGGTGACTCTTCAAACCTGTGTACTGACCTGCAACACATGCTGGTGACTCTTCACACCTGTGTACTGACCCGCAACACATGCTGGTGATTCTTCACATCTGTGTTCTGACCCGCAACTCATGCTGGTGACTCTTCACATCTATGTTCTGACCCGCAACACATGCTGGTGACTCTTCATATCTGTGTTCTGACCCGCAACACATGCTGGTGACTCTTCACATCTGTGTTCTGACCCGCAACACATGCTGGTGACTCTTCATATCTGTGTTCTGACCCGCAACACATGCTGGTGACTCTTCACATCTGTGTTCTGACCCGCAACACATGCTGGTGACTCTTCACATCTGTGTTCTGACCCGCAAACCATGCTGGTGACTCTTCACATGTTTTCTGACCCGCAACACATGCTGGTGACTCTTCACATCTGTTTACTGACCCGCAACACATGCTGGTGACACTTCACATGTGTTCTGACCCGCAACACATGCTGGTGACACTTCACATCTGTGTTCTGACCCGCAACTCATGCTGGTGACTCTTCACATCTGTGTTCTGACCCGCAACTCATGCTGGTGACTCTTCACACCTGTGTTCTGACCCGCAACACATGCTGGTGACAATTAACACCTGTGTTCTGACCCGCAACACATGCTGGTGACTCTTCACACCTGTGTTCTGACCCGCAACACATGCTGGTGACTCTTCACACCTGTGTACTGACCCGAAACTCATGCTGGTGACTCTTCACATCTGTTTACTGACCCGCCACTCATGCTGGTGACTCTTCACATGTGTTCTGACCCGCAACACATGCTGGTGACTCTTCACATCTGTGTTCTGACCCGCAACTCATGCTGGTGACTCTTCACAGCTGTGTTTTGACCCGCAACGCATGCTGGTGACTCTTCACATCTGTTTACTGACCCGCAACACATGCTGGTGACTCTTCACATCTATTTACTGACCCGCAACACATGCTGGTGACACTTCACATCTGTGTTCTGACCCGCAACTCATGCTGGTGACTCTTCACATCTGTGTTCTGACCCGCAACTCATGCTGGTGACTCTTCACATCTGCGTACTGACCCGCAACTCATGCTGGTGACTCTTCACACCTGTGTTCTGACCCGCAACACATGCTGGTGACATTTCACACCTGTGTTCTGACCCACAACACATGCTGGTGACTCTTCACACCTGTGTACTGACCCGCAACACATGCTGGTGACTCTTCACACCTGTGTTCTGACCCGCAACTCATGCTGGTGACTCTTTGACCCGCAACACATGCTGGTGACTCTTCACACCTGTGTACTGACCCGCAACACATGCTGGTGACTCTTCACACCTGTGTACTGACCCGCAACACATGCTGGTGACTCTTCACACCTGTGTTCTGACCCGCAACACATGCTGGTGACTCTTCGCATGATTACTGACCCGCAACTCATGCTGGTGACTCTTCACACCTGTGTACTGACCCGCAACACATGCTGGTAACTCTTCACACCTGTGTTCTGACCCGCAACTCATGCTGGTGATTCTTCACACCTGTGTACTGACCCGCAAAACATGCTGGTGACTCTTCACATCTGTGTTCTGACCCGCAATACATGCTGGTGACTCTTCACACCTGTGTACTGACCCGAAACTCATGCTGGTGACTCTTCACATCTGTTTACTGACCCGCAACTCATGCTGGTGACTCTTCACATGTGTTCTGACCCGCAACACATGCTGGTGACTCTTCACATCTGTTTACTGACACAACACATGCTGGTGACTCTTCACATGTGTTCTGGCCCGCAACACATGCTGGTGACTTTTCAAATCTGTGTTCTGACCCGCAACTCATGCTGGTGACTCCTCACACCTGTGTACTGACCCGCAACACATGCTGGTGACTCTTCACACCTGTGTACTGACCACAACACATGCTGGTGACTCTTCACATCTGTGTTCTGACCCGCAACACATGCTGGTGACTCTTCACACATGTGTACAGACGGGCAACACATGCTGCTGACTGTTCACACCTGTGTACTGACCCGCAACACATGCTGGTGACTCTTCACACCTGTGTCCTGACCCGCAACACATGCTGGTGACTCTTCACACCTGTGTACTGACCCGCAACACATGCTGGTGACTCTTCACATCTGTGTTCTGACCCGCAACTCATGCTGGTGACACTTCACACCTGTGTACTGACCCGCAACACATTCTGGTGACTCTTCAAACCTGTGTACTGACCTGCAACACATGCTGGTGACTCTTCACACCTGTGTACTGACCCGCAACACATGCTGGTGACTCTTCACATCTATGTTCTGACCCGCAACTCATGCTGGTGACTCTTCACACCTGTGTACTGACCCGCAACTCATGCTGGTGACTCTTCACATGTGTTTACTGACCCGCAACTCATGCTGGTGACTCTTCACATGTGTTCTGACCCGCAACACATGCTGGTGACTCTTCACATCTGTTTACTGACCCAACACATGCTGGTGACTCTTCACATGTGTTCTGGCCCGCAACACATGCTGGTGACTTTTCAAATCTGTGTTCTGACCCGCAACTCATGCTGGTGTCTCTTCATATCTGTGTTCTGATCCGCAACTCATGCTGGTGACACTTCACATCTGTTTACTGACCCGCAACTCATGCTGGTGACTCTTCACATCTGTGTTCTGACCCGCAACTCATGCTGGTGACTCTTCACACCTGTGTACTGACCCACAACACATGCTGGTGACTTTCACATCTGTGTTCTGACCCACAACACATGCTGGTGACTCCTCACACCTGTGTACTGACCCGCAACACATGCTGGTGACTCTTCACATCTGTTTACTGACCCGCAACTCATGCTGGTGACTCTTCACATCTGTGTTCTGACCCGCAACTCATGCTGGTGACTCTTCACACCTGTGTACTGACCCACAACACATGCTGGTGACTTTCACATCTGTGTTCTGACCCACAACACATGCTGGTGACTCCTCACACCTGTGTACTGACCCGCAACACATGCTGGTGACTCTTCACACCTGTGTACTGACCACAACACATGCTGGTGACTCTTCACATCTGTGTTCTGACCCGCAACACATGCTGGTGACTCTTCACACATGTGTACAGACGGGCAACACATGCTGCTGACTGTTCACACCTGTGTACTGACCCGCAACACATGCTGGTGACTCTTCACACCTGTGTCCTGACCCGCAACACATGCTGGTGACTCTTCACACCTGTGTACTGACCCGCAACACATGCTGGTGACTCTTCACATCTGTGTTCTGACCCGCAACTCATGCTGGTGACTCTTCACACCTGTGTACTGACCCGCAACACATTCTGGTGACTCTTCAAACCTGTGTACTGACCTGCAACACATGCTGGTGACTCTTCACACCTGTGTACTGACCCGCAACACATGCTGGTGACTCTTCACATCTATGTTCTGACCCGCAACTCATGCTGGTGACTCTTCACACCTGTGTACTGACCCGCAACTCATGCTGGTGACTCGTCACATGTGTTCTGACCCGCAACACGTGCTGGTGACTCTTCACATCTGTTTGCTGCCCCCCAACACATGCTGGTGACTCTTCACATGTGTTCTGACCCGCAACAGATGCTGGTGACACTTCACATCTGTGTTCTGACCCGCAACTCATGCTGGTGACTCTTCACATCTGTGTTCTGACCCGCGACTCATGCTGGTGACTCTTCACATCTGTTAACTGACCCGCAACTCATGTTGGTGACTCTTCACATCTGTGTTCTGACCCGCAACACATGCTGGTGACTCTTCACATCTGTGTACTGACCCGCAACTCATGCTGGTGACTCTTCACACCTGTGTTCTGACCCGCAATACATGCTGGTGACTCTTTGACCCACAACACATGCTGGTGACTCTTCACATCTGTGTTCTGACCCGCAACACATGCTGGTGACTCTTCACATCTGCGTACTGACCTGCAACTCATGCTGGTGACTCTTCACACCTGTGTTCTGACCCGCAACACATGCTGGTGACATTTCACACCTGTGTTCTGACCCACAACACATGCTGGTGACTCTTCACACCTGTGTACTGACCCGCAACACATGCTGGTGACTCTTCACATCTGTGTTCTGACACGCAAACCATGCTGGTGACTCTTCACATCTGTGTTCTGACCCGCAACACATGCTGGTGACTCTTCACACCTGTGTTCTGACCCGCAACTCATGCTGGTGACTCTTTGACCCGCACCACATGCTGGTGACCCTTCACACCTGTGTACTGACCCGCAACACATGCTGGTGACTCTTCACACCTGTGTACTGACCCGCAACACATGCTGGTGACTCTTCACATGTTTACTGAACCGCAACTCATGCTGGTGACTCTTCACACCTGTGTACTGACCCGCAACACATGCTGGTGACTCTTCACACCTGTGTTCTGACCCGCAACACATGCTGGTGACTCTTCACACCTGTGTACTGACCCGCAACACATGCTGGTGACTCTTCATATCTGTGTTCTGACCCGCAACACATGCTGGTGACTCTTCACATCTGTGTTCTGACCCGCAACACATGCTGGTGACTCTTCACATCTGTGTTCTGACCCGCAAACCATGCTGGTGACTCTTCACATGTTTTCTGACCCGCAACACATGCTGGTGACTCTTCACATCTGTTTACTGACCCGCAACACATGCTGGTGACAATTCACATGTGTTCTGACCCGCAACACATGCTGGTGACACTTCACATCTGTGTTCTGACCCGCAACTCATGCTGGTGACTCTTCACATCTGTGTTCTGACCCGCAACTCATGCTGGTGACTCTTCACATCTGTTTACTGACCCGCAACACATGCTGGTGACTCTTCACATCTGTTTACTGACCCGCAACACATGCTGGTGACTCTTCACATGTGTTCTGACCCACAACACATGCTGGTGACACTTCACATCTGTGTTCTGACCCACAACTCATGCTGGTGACTCTTCACATCTGTGTTCTGACCCGCAACTCATGCTGGTGACTCTTCACACCTGTGTTCTGACCCGCAACACATGCTGGTGACAATTAACACCTGTGTTCTGACCCGCAACACATGCTGGTGACTCTTCACACCTGTGTTCTGACCCGCAACACATGCTGGTGACTCTTCACACCTGTGTTCTGACCCGCAACACATGCTGGTGACTCTTCACATCTGTGTACTGACCCGCAACTCATGCTGGTGACTCTTCACACCTGTGTTCTGACCCGCAATACATGCTGGTGACTCTTTGACCCACAACACATGCTGGTGACTCTTCACATCTGTGTTCTGACCCGCAACACATGCTGGTGACATTTCACACCTGTGTTCTGACCCACAACACATGCTGGTGACTCTTCACACCTGTGTACTGACCCGCAACACATGCTGGTGACTCTTCACATCTGTGTTCTGACACGCAAACCATGCTGGTGACTCTTCACATCTGTGTTCTGACCCGCAACACATGCTGGTGACTCTTCACACCTGTGTTCTGACCCGAAAGTCATGCTGGTGACTCTTTGACCCGCACCACATGCTGGTGACCCTTCACACCTGTGCACTGACCCGCAACACATGCTGGTGACTCTTCACACCTGTGTACTGACCCGCAACACATGCTGGTGACTCTTCACATGTTTACTGAACCGCAACTCATGCTGGTGACTCTTCACACCTGTGTACTGACCCGCAACACATGCTGGTGACTCTTCACACCTGTGTTCTGACCCGCAACACATGCTGGTGACTCTTCACACCTGTGTACTGACCCGCAACACATGCTGGTGACTCTTCATATCTGTGTTCTGACCCGCAACACATGCTGGTGACTCTTCACATCTGTGTTCTGACCCGCAACACATGCTGGTGACTCTTCACATCTGTGTTCTGACCCGCAAACCATGCTGGTGACTCTTCACATGTTTTCTGACCCGCAACACATGCTGGTGACTCTTCACATCTGTTTACTGACCCGCAACACATGCTGGTGACACTTCACATGTGTTCTGACCCGCAACACATGCTGCTGACACTTCACATCTGTGTTCTGACCCGCAACTCATGCTGGTGACTCTTCACATTTGTGTTCTGACCCGCAACTCATGCTGGTGACTCTTCACATCTGTTTACTGACCCGCAACACATGCTGGTGACTCTTCACATCTGTTTACTGACCCGCAACACATGCTGGTGACTCTTCACATGTGTTCTGACCCACAACACATGCTGGTGACACTTCACATCTGTGTTCTGACCCACAACTCATGCTGGTGACTCTTCACATCTGTGTTCTGACCCGCAACTCATGCTGGTGACTCTTCACACCTGTGTTCTGACCCGCAACACATGCTGGTGACAATTAACACCTGTGTTCTGACCCGCAACACATGCTGGTGACTCTTCACACCTGTGTTCTGACCCGCAACACATGCTGGTGACTCTTCACACCTGTGTACTGACCCGAAACTCATGCTGGTGACTCTTCACATCTGTTTACTGACCCGCCACTCATGCTGGTGACTCTGCACATGTGTTCTGACCCGCAACACATGCTGGTGACTCTTCACATCTGTGTTCTGACCCGTAACTCATGCTGGTGACTCTTCACATCTGTGTTCTGACCCGCAACTCATGCTGGTGACTCTTCACATCTGTTTACTGACCCGCAACACATGCTGGTGACTCTTCACATCTGTTTACTGACCCGCAACACATGCTGGTGACACTTCACATCTGTGTTCTGACCCGCAACTCATGCTGGTGACTCTTCACATCTGTGTTCTGACCCGCAACTCATGCTGGTGACTCTTCACATCTGCGTACTGACCCGCAACTCATGCTGGTGACTCTTCACACCTGTGTTCTGACCCGCAACACATGCTGGTGACATTTCACACCTGTGTTCTGACCCACAACACATGCTGGTGACTCTTCACACCTGTGTACTGACCCGCAACACATGCTGGTGACTCTTCACACCTGTGTTCTGACCCGCAACTCATGCTGGTGACTCTTTGACCCGCAACACATGCTGGTGACTCTTCACATCTGTGTAGTGACCCGCAACACATGCTGGTGACTCTTCACACCTGTGTACTGACCCGCAACACATGCTGGTGACTCTTCACACCTGTGTTCTGACCCGCAACACATGCTGGTGACTCTTCGCATGTTTACTGACCCGCAACTCATGCTGGTGACTCTTCATACCTGTGTACTGACCCGCAACACATGCTGGTGACTCTTCACACCTGTGTTCTGACCCGCAACACATGCTGGTGATTCTTCACACCTGTGTACTGACCCGCAAAACATGCTGGTGACTCTTCACATCTGTGTTCTGACCCGCAATACATGCTGGTGACTCTTCACACCTGTGTACTGACCCGAAACTCATGCTGGTGACTCTTCACATCTGTTTACTGACCCGCAACTCATGCTGGTGACTCTTCACATGTGTTCTGACCCGCAACACATGCTGGTGACTCTTCACATCTGTTTACTGACCCAACTCATGCTGGTGACTCTTCATATCTGTGTTCTGATCCGCAACTCATGATGGTGACTCTTCACATCTGTTTACTGACCCGCAACTCATGCTGGTGACTCTTCACATCTGTGTTCTGACCCGCAACTCATGCTGGTGACTCTTCACACCTGTGTACTGACCCACAACACATGCTGGTGACTTTCACATCTGTGTTCTGACCCACAACACATGCTGGTGACTCCTCACACCTGTGTACTGACCCGCAACACATGCTGGTGACTCTTCACATCTGTTTACTGACCCGCAACTCATGCTGGTGACTCTTCACATCTGTGTTCTGACCCGCAACTCATGCTGGTGACTCTTCACACCTGTGTACTGACCCACAACACATGCTGGTGACTTTCACATCTGTGTTCTGACCCACAACACATGCTGGTGACTCCTCACACCTGTGTACTGACCCGCAACACATGCTGGTGACTCGTCACACCTGTGTACTGACCACAACACATGCTGGTGACTCTTCACATCTGTGTTTTGACCCGCAACACATGCTGGTGACTCTTCACACATGTGTACAGACGGGCAACACATGCTGCTGGCTGTTCACACCTGTGTACTGACCCGCAACACATGCTGGTGACTCTTCACACCTGTGTCCTGACCCGCAACACATGCTGGTGACTCTTCACACCTGTGTACTGACCCGCAACACATGCTGGTGACTCTTCACATCTGTGTTCTGACCCGCAACTCATGCTGGTGACTCTTCTCAACCTGTGTACTGACCCGCAACACATTCTGGTGACTCTTCAAACCTGTGTACTGACATGCAACACATGCTGGTGACTCTTCACACCTGTGTACTGACCCGCAACACATGCTGGTGACTCTTCACATCTATGTTCTGACCCGCAACTCATGCTGGTGACTCTTCACACCTGTGTACTGACCCGCCACTCATGCTGGTGACTCTTCACATGTGTTCTGACCCGCAACACATGCTGGTGACTCTTCACATCTGTGTTCTGACCCGCAACACATGCTGGTGACTCTTCACATCTGTGTTCTGACCCGCAACTCATGCTGGTGACTCTTCACATCTGTTTACTGACCCGCAACACATGCTGGTGACTCTTCACATCTGTTTACTGACCCGCAACACATGCTGGTGACACTTCACATCTGTGTTCTGACCCGCAACTCATGCTGGTGACTCTTCACATCTGTGTTCTGACCCGCAACTCATGCTGGTGACTCTTCACATCTGCGTACTGACCCGCAACTCATGCTGGTGACTTTTCACACCTGTGTTCTGACCCGCAACACATGCTGGTGACATTTCACACCAGTGTTCTGACCCACAACACATGCTGGTGACTCTTCACACCTGTGTACTGACCCGCAACACATGCTGGTGACTCTTCACACCTGTGTTCTGACCCGCAACTCATGCTGGTGACTCTTTGACCCGCAACACATGCTGGTGACTCTTCACACCTGTGTAGTGATCCGCAACACATGCTGGTGACTCTTCACACCTGTGTACTGACCCGCAACACATGCTGGTGACTCTTCACAATCTGTGTTCTGACCCGCAACACATGCTGGTGACTCTTCGCATGTTTACTGACCCGCAACTCATGCTGGTGACTCTTCACATGTGTTCTGACCCGCAACACATGCTGGTGACTCTTCACATCTGTTTACTGACCCAACACATGCTGGTGACTCTTCACATGTGTTCTGGCCCGCAACACATGCTGGTGACTTTTCAAATCTGTGTTCTGACCCGCAACTCATGCTGGTGACTCTTCATATCTGTGTTCTGATCCGCAACTCATGCTGGTGACTCTTCACATCTGTTTAATGACCCGCAACTCATGCTGGTGACTCTTCACATGTTTACTGACCCGCAACTCATGCTGGTGACTCTTCACACCTGTGTACTGACCCACAACACATGCTGGTGACTTTCACATCTGTGTTCTGACCCACAACACATGCTGGTGACTCCTCACACCTGTGTACTGACCCGCAACACATGCTGGTGACTCTTCACATCTGTTTACTGACCCGCAACTCATGCTGGTGACTCTTCACATCTGTGTTCTGACCCGCAACTCATGCTGGTGACTCTTCACACCTGTGTACTGACCCACAACACATGCTGGTGACTTTCACATCTGTGTTCTGACCCACAACACATGCTGGTGACTCCTCACACCTGTGTACTGACCCGCAACACATGCTGGTGACTCTTCACACCTGTGTACTGACCACAACACATGCTGGTGACTCTTCACATCTGTGTTCTGACCCGCAACACATGCTGGTGACTCTTCACACATGTGTACAGACGGGCAACACATGCTGCTGACTGTTCACACCTGTGTACTGACCCGCAACACATGCTGGTGACTCTTCACACCTGTGTCCTGACCCGCAACACATGCTGGTGACTCTTCACACCTGTGTACTGACCCGCAACACATGCTGGTGACTCTTCACATCTGTGTTCTGACCCGCAACTCATGCTGGTGACTCTTCTCAACCTGTGTACTGACCCGCAACACATTCTGGTGACTCTTCAAACCTGTGTACTGACCTGCAACACATGCTGGTGACTCTTCACACCTGTGTACTGACCCGCAAGACATGCTGGTGATTCTTCACATCTATGTTCTGACCCGCAACTCATGCTGGTGACTCTTCACACCTGTGTACTGACCCGCAACTCATGCTGGTGACTCGTCACATGTGTTCTGACCCGCAACACGTGCTGGTGACTCTTCACATCTGTTTGCTGACCCGCAACACATGCGGGTGACTCTTCACATGTGTTCTGACCCGCAACACATGCTGGTGACACTTCACATCTGTGTTCTGACCCGCAACTCATGCTGGTGACTCTTCACATCTGTGTTCTGACCCGCGACTCATGCTGGTGACTCTTCACATCTGTTAACTGACCCGCAACTCATGCTGGTGACTCTTCACATCTGTGTTCTGACCCGCAACTCATGCTGGTGACTCTTCACACCTGTGTTCTGACCCGCAATACATGCTGGTGACTCTTTGACCCACAACACATGCTGGTGACTCTTCACATCTGTGTTCTGACCCGCAACACATGCTGGTGACTCTTCACATCTGCGTACTGACCTGCAACTCATGCTGGTGACTCTTCACACCTGTGTTCTGACCCGCAACACATGCTGGTGACATTTCACACCTGTGTTCTGACCCACAACACATGCTGGTGACTCTTCACACCTGTGTACTGACCCGCAACACATGCTGGTGACTCTTCACATCTGTGTTCTGACACGCAAACCATGCTGGTGACTCTTCACATCTGTGTTCTGACCCGCAACACATGCTGGTGACTCTTCACACCTGTGTATTGACCCGCAACACATGCTGGTGACTCTTCACACCTGTGTTCTGACCCGCAACTCATGCTGGTGACTCTTCACATCTGTGTTCTGACCCGCAACTCATGCTGGTGACTCTTCACATCTGCGTACTGACCCGCAACTCATGCTGGTGACTCTTCACACCTGTGTTCTGACCCGCAACACATGCTGGTGACATTTCACACCTGTGTTCTGACCCACAACACATGCTGGTGACTCTTCACACCTGTGTACTGACCCGCAACACATGCTGGTGACTCTTCACACCTGTGTTCTGACCCGCAACTCATGCTGGTGACTCTTTGACCCGCAACACATGCTGGTGACTCTTCACATCTGTGTAGTGACCCGCAACACATGCTGGTGACTCTTCACACCTGTGTACTGACCCGCAACACATGCTGGTGACTCTTCACACCTGTGTTCTGACCCGCAACACATGCTGGTGACTCTTCGCATGTTTACTGACCCGCAACTCATGCTGGTGACTCTTCATACCTGTGTACTGACCCGCAACACATGCTGGTGACTCTTCACACCTGTGTTCTGACCCGCAACACATGCTGGTGATTCTTCACACCTGTGTACTGACCCGCAAAACATGCTGGTGACTCTTCACATCTGTGTTCTGACCCGCAATACATGCTGGTGACTCTTCACACCTGTGTACTGACCCGAAACTCATGCTGGTGACTCTTCACATCTGTTTACTGACCCGCAACTCATGCTGGTGACTCTTCACATGTGTTCTGACCCGCAACACATGCTGGTGACTCTTCACATCTGTTTACTGACCCAACTCATGCTGGTGACTCTTCATATCTGTGTTCTGATCCGCAACTCATGATGGTGACTCTTCACATCTGTTTACTGACCCGCAACTCATGCTGGTGACTCTTCACATCTGTGTTCTGACCCGCAACTCATGCTGGTGACTCTTCACACCTGTGTACTGACCCACAACACATGCTGGTGACTTTCACATCTGTGTTCTGACCCACAACACATGCTGGTGACTCCTCACACCTGTGTACTGACCCGCAACACATGCTGGTGACTCTTCACATCTGTTTACTGACCCGCAACTCATGCTGGTGACTCTTCACATCTGTGTTCTGACCCGCAACTCATGCTGGTGACTCTTCACACCTGTGTACTGACCCACAACACATGCTGGTGACTTTCACATCTGTGTTCTGACCCACAACACATGCTGGTGACTCCTCACACCTGTGTACTGACCCGCAACACATGCTGGTGACTCTTCACACCTGTGTACTGACCACAACACATGCTGGTGACTCTTCACATCTGTGTTTTGACCCGCAACACATGCTGGTGACTCTTCACACATGTGTACAGACGGGCAACACATGCTGCTGGCTGTTCACACCTGTGTACTGACCCGCAACACATGCTGGTGACTCTTCACACCTGTGTCCTGACCCGCAACACATGCTGGTGACTCTTCACACCTGTGTACTGACCCGCAACACATGCTGGTGACTCTTCACATCTGTGTTCTGACCCGCAACTCATGCTGGTGACTCTTCTCAACCTGTGTACTGACCCGCAACACATTCTGGTGACTCTTCAAACCTGTGTACTGACATGCAACACATGCTGGTGACTCTTCACACCTGTGTACTGACCCGCAACACATGCTGGTGACTCTTCACATCTATGTTCTGACCCGCAACTCATGCTGGTGACTCTTCACACCTGTGTACTGACCCGCCACTCATGCTGGTGACTCTTCACATGTGTTCTGACCCGCAACACATGCTGGTGACTCTTCACATCTGTGTTCTGACCCGCAACTCATGCTGGTGACTCTTCACATCTGTTTACTGACCCGCAACACATGCTGGTGACTCTTCACATCTGTTTACTGACCCGCAACACATGCTGGTGACACTTCACATCTGTGTTCTGACCCGCAACTCATGCTGGTGACTCTTCACATCTGTGTTCTGACCCGCAACTCATGCTGGTGACTCTTCACATCTGCGTACTGACCCGCAACTCATGCTGGTGACTCTTCACACCTGTGTTCTGACCCGCAACACATGCTGGTGACATTTCACACCAGTGTTCTGACCCACAACACATGCTGGTGACTCTTCACACCTGTGTACTGACCCGCAACACATGCTGGTGACTCTTCACACCTGTGTTCTGACCCGCAACTCATGCTGGTGACTCTTTGACCCGCAACACATGCTGGTGACTCTTCACACCTGTGTAGTGATCCGCAACACATGCTGGTGACTCTTCACACCTGTGTACTGACCCGCAACACATGCTGGTGACTCTTCACAATCTGTGTTCTGACCCGCAACACATGCTGGTGACTCTTCGCATGTTTACTGACCCGCAACTCATGCTGGTGACTCTTCACATGTGTTCTGACCCGCAACACATGCTGGTGACTCTTCACATCTGTTTACTGACCCAACACATGCTGGTGACTCTTCACATGTGTTCTGGCCCGCAACACATGCTGGTGACTTTTCAAATCTGTGTTCTGACCCGCAACTCATGCTGGTGACTCTTCATATCTGTGTTCTGATCCGCAACTCATGCTGGTGACTCTTCACATCTGTTTAATGACCCGCAACTCATGCTGGTGACTCTTCACATGTTTACTGACCCGCAACTCATGCTGGTGACTCTTCACACCTGTGTACTGACCCACAACACATGCTGGTGACTTTCACATCTGTGTTCTGACCCACAACACATGCTGGTGACTCCTCACACCTGTGTACTGACCCGCAACACATGCTGGTGACTCTTCACATCTGTTTACTGACCCGCAACTCATGCTGGTGACTCTTCACATCTGTGTTCTGACCCGCAACTCATGCTGGTGACTCTTCACACCTGTGTACTGACCCACAACACATGCTGGTGACTTTCACATCTGTGTTCTGACCCACAACACATGCTGGTGACTCCTCACACCTGTGTACTGACCCGCAACACATGCTGGTGACTCTTCACACCTGTGTACTGACCACAACACATGCTGGTGACTCTTCACATCTGTGTTCTGACCCGCAACACATGCTGGTGACTCTTCACACATGTGTACAGACGGGCAACACATGCTGCTGACTGTTCACACCTGTGTACTGACCCGCAACACATGCTGGTGACTCTTCACACCTGTGTCCTGACCCGCAACACATGCTGGTGACTCTTCACACCTGTGTACTGACCCGCAACACATGCTGGTGACTCTTCACATCTGTGTTCTGACCCGCAACTCATGCTGGTGACTCTTCTCAACCTGTGTACTGACCCGCAACACATTCTGGTGACTCTTCAAACCTGTGTACTGACCTGCAACACATGCTGGTGACTCTTCACACCTGTGTACTGACCCGCAACACATGCTGGTGACTCTTCACATCTATGTTCTGACCCGCAACTCATGCTGGTGACTCTTCACACCTGTGTACTGACCCGCAACTCATGCTGGTGACTCGTCACATGTGTTCTGACCCGCAACACGTGCTGGTGACTCTTCACATCTGTTTGCTGACCCGCAACACATGCGGGTGACTCTTCACATGTGTTCTGACCCGCAACACATGCTGGTGACACTTCACATCTGTGTTCTGACCCGCAACTCATGCTGGTGACTCTTCACATCTGTGTTCTGACCCGCGACTCATGCTGGTGACTCTTCACATCTGTTAACTGACCCGCAACTCATGCTGGTGACTCTTCACATCTGTGTTCTGACCCGCAACTCATGCTGGTGACTCTTCACACCTGTGTTCTGACCCGCAATACATGCTGGTGACTCTTTGACCCACAACACATGCTGGTGACTCTTCACATCTGTGTTCTGACCCGCAACACATGCTGGTGACTCTTCACATCTGCGTACTGACCTGCAACTCATGCTGGTGACTCTTCACACCTGTGTTCTGACCCGCAACACATGCTGGTGACATTTCACACCTGTGTTCTGACCCACAACACATGCTGGTGACTCTTCACACCTGTGTACTGACCCGCAACACATGCTGGTGACTCTTCACATCTGTGTTCTGACACGCAAACCATGCTGGTGACTCTTCACATCTGTGTTCTGACCCGCAACACATGCTGGTGACTCTTCACACCTGTGTATTGACCCGCAACACATGCTGGTGACTCTTCACACCTGTGTTCTGACCCGCAACACATGCTGGTGACTCTTCACACCTGTGTACTGACCCGCAACACATGCTGGTGACTCTTCACACCTGTGTCCTGACCCGCAACACATGCTGGTGACTCTTCACACCTGTGTACTGACCCGCAACACATGCTGGTGACTCTTCACATCTGTGTTCTGACCCGCAACTCATGCTGGTGACTCTTCACACCTGTGTACTGACCCGCAACACATTCTGGTGACTCTTGAAACCTGTGTACTGACCCGCAACACATGCTGGTGACTCTTCACACCTGTGTACTGACCCGCAACACATGCTGGTGACTCTTCACATCTATGTTCTGACCCGCAACTCATGCTGGTGACTCTTCACACCTGTGTACTGACCCGCAACTCATGCTGGTGACTCGTCACATGTGTTCTGACCCGCAACACGTGCTGGTGACTCTTCACATATGTTTGCTGACCCGCAACACATGCTGGTGACTCTTCACATGTGTTCTGACCCGCAACACATGCTGGTGACACTACACATCTGTGTTCTGACCCGCAACTCATGCTGGTGACTCTTCACATCTGTGTTCTGACCCGCGACTCATGCTGGTGACTCTTCACATCTGTTAACTGACCCGCAACTCATGCTGGTGACTCTTCACATCTGTGTTCTGACCCGCAACACATGCTGGTGACTCTTCACATCTGTGTACTGACCCGCAACTCATGCTGGTGACTCTTCACACCTGTGTTCTGACCCGCAATACATGCTGGTGACTCTTTGACCCACAACACATGCTGGTGACTCTTCACATCTGTGTTCTGACCCGCAACACATGCTGGTGACTCTTCACATCTGCGTACTGACCTGCAACTCATGCTGGTGACTCTTCACACCTGTGTTCTGACCCGCAACACATGCTGGTGACATTTCACACCTGTGTTCTGACCCACAACACATGCTGGTGACTCTTCACACCTGTGTACTGACCCGCAACACATGCTGGTGACTCTTCACATCTGTGTTCTGACACGCAAACCATGCTGGTGACTCTTCACATCTGTGTTCTGACCCCCAACACATGCTGGTGACTCTTCACACCTGTGTTCTGACCCGCAACTCATGCTGGTGACTCTTTGACCCGCGACTCATGCTGGTGACTCTTCACATCTGTTAACTGACCCGCAACTCATGCTGGTGACTCTTCACATCTGTGTTCTGACCCGCAACTCATGCTGGTGACTCTTCACACCTGTGTTCTGACCCGCAATACATGCTGGTGACTCTTTGACCCACAACACATGCTGGTGACTCTTCACATCTGTGTTCTGACCCGCAACACATGCTGGTGACTCTTCACATCTGCGTACTGACCTGCAACTCATGCTGGTGACTCTTCACACCTGTGTTCTGACCCGCAACACATGCTGGTGACATTTCACACCTGTGTTTTGACCCAGAACACATGCTGGTGACTCTTCACACCTGTGTACTGACCCGCAACACATGCTGGTGACTCTTCACATCTGTGTTCTGACACGCAAACCATGCTGGTGACTCTTCACATCTGTGTTCTGACCCGCAACACATGCTGGTGACTCTTCACACCTGTGTTCTGACCCGCAACTCATGCTGGTGACTCTTTGACCCGCAACACATGCTGGTGACCCTTCACACCTGTGTACTGACCCGCAACACATGCTGGTGACTCATCACACCTGTGTACTGACCCGCAACACATGCTGGTGACTCTTCACATGTTTACTGAACCGCAACTCATGCTGGTGACTCTTCACACCTGTGTACTGACCCGCAACACATGCTGGTGACTCTTCACACCTGTGTTCTGACCCGCAACACATGCTGGTGACTCTTCACACCTGTGTACTGACCCGCAACACATGCTGGTGACTCTTCACACCTGTGTCCTGACCCGCAACACATGCTGGTGACTCTTCACACCTGTGTACTGACCCGCAACACATGCTGGTGACTCTTCACATCTGTGTTCTGACCCGCAACTCATGCTGGTGACTCTTCACACCTGTGTACTGACCCGCAACACATTCTGGTGACTCTTCAAACCTGTGTACTGACCCGCAACACATGCTGGTGACTCTTCACACCTGTGTACTGACCTGCAACACATGCTGGTGACTCTTCACACCTGTGTACTGACCCGCAACACATGCTGGTGACTCTTCACATCTATGTTCTGACCCGCAACTCATGCTGGTGACTCTTCACACCTGTGTACTGACCCGCAACTCATGCTGGTGACTCGTCACATGTGTTCTGACCCGCAACACGTGCTGGTGACTCTTCACATCTGTTTGCTGACCCGCAACACATGCTGGTGACTCTTCACATGTGTTCTGACCCGCAACACATGCTGGTGACACTTCACATCTGTGTTCTGACCCGCAACTCATGCTGGTGACTCTTCACATCTGTGTTCTGACCCGCGACTCATGCTGGTGACTCTTCACATCTGTTAACTGACCCGCAACTCATGCTGGTGACTCTTCACATCTGTGTTCTGACCCGCAACACATGCTGGTGACTCTTCACATCTGTGTACTGACCCGCAACTCATGCTGGTGACTCTTCACACCTGTGTTCTGACCCGCAATACATGCTGGTGACTCTTTGACCCACAACACATGCTGGTGACTCTTCACATCTGTGTTCTGACCCGCAACACATGCTGGTGACTCTTCACATCTGCGTACTGACCTGCAACTCATGCTGGTGACTCTTCACACCTGTGTTCTGACCCGCAACACATGCTGGTGACATTTCACACCTGTGTTTTGACCCAGAACACATGCTGGTGACTCTTCACACCTGTGTACTGACCCGCAACACATGCTGGTGACTCTTCACATCTGTGTTCTGACACGCAAACCATGCTGGTGACTCTTCACATCTGTGTTCTGACCCGCAACACATGCTGGTGACTCTTCACACCTGTGTTCTGACCCGCAACTCATGCTGGTGACTCTTTGACCCGCAACACATGCTGGTGACCCTTCACACCTGTGTACTGACCCGCAACACATGCTGGTGACTCATCACACCTGTGTACTGACCCGCAACACATGCTGGTGACTCTTCACATGTTTACTGAACCGCAACTCATGCTGGTGACTCTTCACACCTGTGTACTGACCCGCAACACATGCTGGTGACTCTTCACACCTGTGTTCTGACCTGCAACACATGCTGGTGACTCTTCACACCTGTGTACTGACCCGCAACACATGCTGGTGACTCTTCACACCTGTGTCCTGACCCGCAACACATGCTGGTGACTCTTCACACCTGTGTACTGACCCGCAACACATGCTGGTGACTCTTCACATCTGTGTTCTGACCCGCAACTCATGCTGGTGACTCTTCACACCTGTGTACTGACCCGCAACACATTCTGGTGACTCTTCAAACCTGTGTACTGACCCGCAACACATGCTGGTGACTCTTCACACCTGTGTACTGACCTGCAACACATGCTGGTGACTCTTCACACCTGTGTACTGACCCGCAACACATGCTGGTGACTCTTCACATCTATGTTCTGACCCGCAACTCATGCTGGTGACTCTTCACACCTGTGTACTGACCCGCAACTCATGCTGGTGACTCGTCACATGTGTTCTGACCCGCAACACGTGCTGGTGACTCTTCACATCTGTTTGCTGACCCGCAACACATGCTGGTGACTCTTCACATGTGTTCTGACCCGCAACACATGCTGGTGACACTTCACATCTGTGTTCTGACCCGCAACTCATGCTGGTGACTCTTCACATCTGTGTTCTGACCCGCGACTCATGCTGGTGACTCTTCACATCTGTTAACTGACCCGCAACTCATGCTGGTGACTCTTCACATCTGTGTTCTGACCCGCAACACATGCTGGTGACTCTTCACATCTGTGTACTGACCCGCAACTCATGCTGGTGACTCTTCACACCTGTGTTCTGACCCGCAATACATGCTGGTGACTCTTTGACCCACAACACATGCTGGTGACTCTTCACATCTGTGTTCTGACCCGCAACACATGCTGGTGACTCTTCACATCTGCGTACTGACCTGCAACTCATGCTGGTGACTCTTCACACCTGTGTTCTGACCCGCAACACATGCTGGTGACATTTCACACCTGTGTTCTGACCCACAACACATGCTGGTGACTCTTCACACCTGTGTACTGACCCCCAACACATGCTGGTGACTCTTCACATCTGTGTTCTGACACGCAAACCATGCTGGTGACTCTTCACATCTGTGTTCTGACCCGCAACACATGCTGGTGACTCTTCACACCTGTGTTCTGACCCGCAACTCATGCTGGTGACTCTTTGACCCGCAACACATGCTGGTGACCCTTCACACCTGTGTACTGACCCGCAACTCATGCTGGTGACTCTTCACATCTGTGTTCTGACCCGCAACACATGCTGGTGACTCTTCACATGTGTTCTGACCCGCAACACATGCTGGTGACACTTCACATCTGTGTTCTGACCCGCAACTCATGCTGGTGACTCTTCACATCTGTGTTCTGACCCGCGACTCACGCTGGTGACTCTTCACATCTGTTAACTGACCCGCAACTCATGCTGGTGACTCTTCACATCTGTGTTCTGACCCGCAACACATGCTGGTGACTCTTCACATCTGTGTACTGACCCGCAACTCATGCTGGTGACTCTTCACACCTGTGTTCTGACCCGCAATACATGCTGGTGACTCTTTGACCCACAACACATGCTGGTGACTCTTCACATCTGTGTTCTGACCCGCAACACATGCTGGTGACTCTTCACATCTGCGTACTGACCTGCAACTCATGCTGGTGACTCTTCACACCTGTGTTCTGACCCGCAACACATGCTGGTGACATTTCACACCTGTGTTCTGACCCACAACACATGCTGGTGACTCTTCACACCTGTGTACTGACCCCCAACACATGCTGGTAACTCTTCACATCTGTGTTCTGACACGCAAACCATGCTGGTGACTCTTCACATCTGTGTTCTGACCCGCAACACATGCTGGTGACTCTTCACACCTGTGTTTTGACCCGCAACTCATGCTGGTGACTCTTTGACCCGCGACTCATGCTGGTGACTCTTCACATCTGTTAACTGACCCGCAACTCATGCTGGTGACTCTTCACATCTGTGTTCTGACCCGCAACACATGCTGGTGACTCTTCACATCTGTGTACTGACCCGCAACTCATGCTGGTGACTCTTCACACCTGTGTTCTGACCCGCAATACATGCTGGTGACTCTTTGACCCACAACACATGCTGGTGACTCTTCACATCTGTGTTCTGACCCGCAACACATGCTGGTGACTCTTCACATCTGCGTACTGACCTGCAACTCATGCTGGTGACTCTTCACACCTGTGTTCTGACCCGCAACACATGCTGGTGACATTTCACACCTGTGTTCTGACCCACAACACATGCTGGTGACTCTTCACACCTGTGTACTGACCCCCAACACATGCTGGTGACTCTTCACATCTGTGTTCTGACACGCAAACCATGCTGGTGACTCTTCACATC
Organism: Lampris megalopsis; assembly: GCA_022114975.2. NCBI lineage: Eukaryota > Metazoa > Chordata > Actinopteri > Lampriformes > Lampridae > Lampris > Lampris megalopsis. The sequence continues at coordinate 133,628 of JAJHIY020001246.1, forward strand.
TGTGTTCTGACCCGCAACACATGCTGGTGACTCTTCACACCTGTGTTCTGACCCGCAACACATGCTGGTGACTCTTCACATCTGTGTTCTGACCAGCAACTCATGCTGGTGACTCTTCACATCTGTGTTCTGAACCGCAACACATGCTGGTGACTCTTCACATCTCTGTACAGACCCGCAACTCATGCTGGTGACTCTTCACACCTGTGTTCTGACCCACAACACATGCTGGTGACTCTTCACACCTGTGTTCTGACACACAACACATGCTGGTGACTCTTCACACCTGTATACTGACCCGCAACACATGCTGGTGACTCTTCACACCTGTGTACTGACCCGCAACACATGCTGGTGACTCTTCACATCTGTGTTCTGACCTGCAACTCAGGCTGGTGACACTTCACTCCTGTGTACTGACCCGCAACACATGCTGGTGACTCTTCACACCTGTGTACTGACCCGCAACACATGCTGGTGACTCTTCACACCTGTGTTCTGACCCGCAACACATGCTGGTGACTCTTCACACCTGTGTTCTGACCCGCAACACATGCTGGTGACTCTTCACACCTGTGTACTGACCCGAAACTCATGCTGGTGACTCTTCACATCTGTTTACTGACCCGCAACTTATGCTGGTGACTCTTCACACCTGTGTACTGACCCGCAACACATGCTGGTGACTCTTCACATCTGTGTTCAGACCTGCAACTCATGCTGGTGACTCTTCACATCTGTGTTCTGACCCGCAACACATGCTGGTGACTCTTCACATCTGTGTACTGACCCGCAACTCATGCTGGTGACTCTTCACACCTGTGTTCTGACCCGCAATACATGCTGGTGACTCTTTGACCCACAACACATGCTGGTGACTCTTCACATCTGTGTTCTGACCCGCAACACATGCTGGTGACTCTTCACATCTGTGTACTGACCCGCAACTCATGCTGGTGACTCTTCACATCTGTGTTCTGACCCGCAACACATGCTGGTGACTCTTCACATCTGTGTACTGACCCGCAACTCATGCTGGTGACTCTTCACACCTGTGTTCTGACCCGCAATACATGCTGGTGACTCTTTGACCCACAACACATGCTGGTGACTCTTCACATCTGTGTTCTGACCCGCAACACATGCTGGTGACTCTTCACATCTGCGTACTGACCTGCAACTCATGCTGGTGACTCTTCATACCTGTGTTCTGACCCGCAACACATGCTGGTGACATTTCACACCTGTGTTCTGACCCACAACACATGCTGGTGACTCTTCACACCTGTGTACTGACCCCCAACACATGCTGGTGACTCTTCACATCTGTGTTCTGACACGCAAACCATGCTGGTGACTCTTCACATCTGTGTTCTGACCCGCAACACATGCTGGTGACTCTTCACACCTGTGTTCTGACCCGCAACTCATGCTGGTGACTCTTTGACCCGCAACACATGCTGGTGACCCTTCACACCTGTGTACTGACCCGCAACACATGCTGGTGACTCTTCACACCTGTGTACTGACCCGCAACACATGCTGGTGACTCTTCACATGTTTACTGAACCGCAACTCATGCTGGTGACTCTTCACACCTGTGTACTGACCCGCAACACATGCTGGTGACTCTTCACACCTGTGTTCTGACCCGCAACACATGCTGGTGACTCTTCACACCTGTGTACTGACCCGCAACACATGCTGGTGACTCTTCATATCTGTGTTCTGACCCGCAACACATGCTGGTGACTCTTCACATCTGTGTTCTGACCCGCAACACATGCTGGTGACTCTTCACATCTGTGTTCTGACCCGCAAACCATGCTGGTGACTCTTCACATGTTTTCTGACCCGCAACACATGCTGGTGACTCTTCACATCTGTTTACTGACCCGCAACACATGCTGGTGACACTTCACATGTGTTCTGACCCGCAACACATGCTGGTGACACTTCACATCTGTGTTCTGACCCGCAACTCATGCTGGTGACTCTTCACATCTGTGTTCTGACCCGCAACTCATGCTGGTGACTCTTCACATCTGTGTTCTGACCTGCAACTCAGGCTGGTGACACTTCACTCCTGTGTACTGACCCGCAACACATGCTGGTGACTCTTCACACCTGTGTACTGACCCGCAACACATGCTGGTGACTCTTCACACCTGTTCTGACCCGCAACACATGCTGGTGACTCTTCACACCTGTGTTCTGACCCGCAACACATGCTGGTGACTCTTCACACCTGTGTACTGACCCGAAACTCATGCTGGTGACTCTTCACATCTGTTTACTGACCCGCAACTTATGCTGGTGACTCTTCACACCTGTGTACTGACCCGCAACACATGCTGGTGACTCTTCACATCTGTGTTCTGACCTGCAACTCATGCTGGTGACTCTTCACATCTGTGTTCTGACCCGCAACACATGCTGGTGACTCTTCACATCTGTGTACTGACCCGCAACTCATGCTGGTGACTCTTCACACCTGTGTTCTGACCCGCAATACATGCTGGTGACTCTTTGACCCACAACACATGCTGGTGACTCTTCACATCTGTGTTCTGACCCGCAACACATGCTGGTGACTCTTCACATCTGTGTACTGACCCGCAACTCATGCTGGTGACTCTTCACATCTGTGTTCTGACCCGCAACACATGCTGGTGACTCTTCACATCTGTGTACTGACCCGCAACTCATGCTGGTGACTCTTCACACCTGTGTTCTGACCCGCAATACATGCTGGTGACTCTTTGACCCACAACACATGCTGGTGACTCTTCACATCTGTGTTCTGACCCGCAACACATGCTGGTGACTCTTCACATCTGCGTACTGACCTGCAACTCATGCTGGTGACTCTTCATACCTGTGTTCTGACCCGCAACACATGCTGGTGACATTTCACACCTGTGTTCTGACCCACAACACATGCTGGTGACTCTTCACACCTGTGTACTGACCCCCAACACATGCTGGTGACTCTTCACATCTGTGTTCTGACACGCAAACCATGCTGGTGACTCTTCACATCTGTGTTCTGACCCGCAACACATGCTGGTGACTCTTCACACCTGTGTTCTGACCCGCAACTCATGCTGGTGACTCTTTGACCCGCAACACATGCTGGTGACCCTTCACACCTGTGTACTGACCCGCAACACATGCTGGTGACTCTTCACACCTGTGTACTGACCCGCAACACATGCTGGTGACTCTTCACATGTTTACTGAACCGCAACTCATGCTGGTGACTCTTCACACCTGTGTACTGACCCGCAACACATGCTGGTGACTCTTCACACCTGTGTTCTGACCCGCAACACATGCTGGTGACTCTTCACACCTGTGTACTGACCCGCAACACATGCTGGTGACTCTTCATATCTGTGTTCTGACCCGCAACACATGCTGGTGACTCTTCACATCTGTGTACTGACCCGCAACACATGCTGGTGACTCTTCACACCTGTGTTCTGACCCGCAAACCATGCTGGTGACTCTTCACATGTTTTCTGACCCGCAACACATGCTGGTGACTCTTCACATCTGTTTACTGACCCGCAACACATGCTGGTGACACTTCACATGTGTTCTGACCCGCAACACATGCTGGTGACACTTCACATCTGTGTTCTGACCCGCAACTCATGCTGGTGACTCTTCACATCTGTGTTCTGACCCGCAACTCATGCTGGTGACTCTTCACATCTGTTTACTGACCCGCAACACATGCTGGTGACTCTTCACATCTGTTTACTGACCCGCAACACATGCTGGTGACTCTTCACACCTGTGTTCTGACCCGCAATACATGCTGGTGACTCTTCACACCTGTGTACTGACCCGCAACACATGCTGGTGACTCTTCACATCTGTGTTCTGACACGCAAACCATGCTGGTGACTCTTCACATCTGTGTTCTGACACGCAAACCATGCTGGTGACTCTTCACACCTGTGTTCTGACCCGCAACTCATGCTGGTGACTCTTTTACCCGCAACACATGCTGGTGACTCTTCAAACCTGTGTACTGACCCGCAACACATGCTGGTGACTCATCACACCTGTGTACTGACCCGCAACACATGCTGGTGACTCTTCACATGTTTACTGAACCGCAACACATGCTGGTGACTCTTCACACCTGTGTCCTGACCCGCAACACATGCTGGTAACTCTTCACACCTGTGTACTGACCCGCAACACATGCTGGTGACTCTTCACATCTGTGTTCTGACCCGCAACTCATGCTGGTGACTCTTCACACCTGTGAACTGACCCGCAACACATTCTGGTGACTCTTCAAACCTGTGTACTGACCCGCAACACATGCTGGTGACTCTTCACACCTGTGTACTGACCTGCAACACATGCTGGTGACTCTTCACACCTGTGTACTGACCCGCAACACATGCTGGTGACTCTTCACATCTATGTTCTGACCCGCAACTCATGCTGGTGACTCTTCACACCTGTGTACTGACCCGCAACTCATGCTGGTGACTCGTCACATGTGTTCTGACCCGCAACACGTGCTGGTGACTCTTCACATCTGTTTGCTGACCCGCAACACATGCTGGTGACTCTTCACATGTGTTCTGACCCGCAACACATGCTGGTGACACTTCACATCTGTGTTCTGACCTGCAACTCATGCTGGTGACTCTTCACATCTGTTAACTGACCCGCAACTCATGCTGGTGACTCTTCACATCTGTGTTCTGACCCGCAACACATGCTGGTGACTCTTCACATCTGTGTACTGACCCGCAACTCATGCTGGTGACTCTTCACACCTGTGTTCTGACCCGCAATACATGCTGGTGACTCTTTGACCCACAACACATGCTGGTGACACTTCACATCTGTGTTCTGACCCGCAACACATGCTGGTGACTCTTCACATCTGCGTACTGACCTGCAACTCATGCTGGTGACTCTTCACACCTGTGTTCTGACCCGCAACACATGCTGGTGACATTTCACACCTGTGTTCTGACCCACAACACATGCTGGTGACTCTTCACACCTGTGTACTGACCCGCAACACATGCTGGTGACTCTTCACATCTGTGTTCTGACACGCAAACCATGCTGGTGACTCTTCACATCTGTGTTCTGACCCGCAACACATGCTGGTGATTCTTCACACCTGTGTTCTGACCCGCAACTCATGCTGGTGACTCTTTGACCCGCAACACATGCTGGTGACCCTTCACACCTGTGTACTGACCCGCAACACATGCTGGTGACTCTTCACACCTGTGTACTGACCCGCAACACATGCTGGTGACTCTTCACATGTTTACTGAACCGCAACTCATGCTGGTGACTCTTCACACCTGTGTACTGACCCGCAACACATGCTGGTGACTCTTCACACCTGTGTTCTGACCCGCAACACATGCTGGTGACTCTTCACACCTGTGTACTGACCCGCAACACATGCTGGTGACTCTTCATATCTGTGTTCTGACCCGCAACACATGCTGGTGACTCTTCACATGTTTTCTGACCCGCAACACATGCTGGTGACTCTTCACATCTGTTTACTGACCCGCAACACATGCTGGTGACACTTCACATGTGTTCTGACCCGCAACACATGCTGGTGACACTTCACATCTGTGTTCTGACCCGCAACTCATGCTGGTGACTCTTCACATCTGTGTTCTGACCCGCAACTCATGCTGGTGACTCTTCACATCTGTTTACTGACCCGCAACACATGCTGGTGACTCTTCACATCTGTTTACTGACCCGCAACACATGCTGGTGACTCTTCACATGTGTTCTGACCCACAACACATGCTGGTGACACTTCACATCTGTGTTCTGACCCACAACTCATGCTGGTGACTCTTCACATCTGTGTTCTGACCCGCAACTCATGCTGGTGACACTTCACACCTGTGTTCTGACCCGCAACACATGCTGGTGACAATTAACACCTGTGTTCTGACCCGCAACACATGCTGGTGACTCTTCACACCTGTGTTCTGACCCGCAACACATGCTGGTGACTCTTCACACCTGTGTACTGACCCAAAACTCATGCTGGTGACTCTTCACATCTGTTTACTGACACGCCACTCATGCTGGTGACTCTTCACATGTGTTCTGACCCGCAACACATGCTGGTGACATTTCACACCTGTGTTCTGACCCACAACACATGCTGGTGACTCTTCACACCTGTGTACTGATCCGAAACTCATGCTGGTGACTCTTCACATCTGTTTACTGACCCGCAACTCATGCTGGTGACTCTTCACATCTGTTTACTGACCCATCACATGCTGGTGACTCTTCATATGTGTTCTGGCCCGCAACACATGCTGGTGACTTTTCAAATCTGTGTTCTGACCCGCAACTCATGCTGGTGACTCTTCATATCTGTGTTCTGATCCGCAACTCATGCTGGTGACTCTTCACATCTGTTTACTGACCCGCAACTCATGCTGGTGACTCTTCACATCTGTGTTCTGACCCGCAACTCATGCTGGTGACTCTTCACACCTGTGTACTGACCCACAACACATGCTGGTGACTTTCACATCTGTGTTCTGACCCACAACACATGCTGGTGACTCCTCACACCTGTGTACCGACCCGCAACACATGCTGGTGACTCTTCACATCTGTTTACTGACCCGCAACTGATGCTGGTGACTCTTCACATCTGTGTTCTGACCCGCAACTCATGCTGGTGACTCTTCACACCTGTGTACTGACCCACAACACATGCTGGTGACTTTCACATCTGTGTTCTGACCCACAACACATGCTGGTGACTCCTCACACCTGTGTACTGACCCGCAACACATGCTGGTGACTCTTCACACCTGTGTTCTGACCCGCAACTCATGCTGGTGACTCTTCACACCTGTGTACTGACCCACAACACATGCTGGTGACTTTCACATCTGTGTTCTGACCCACAACACATGCTGGTGACTCCTCACACCTGTGTACTGACCCGCAACACATGCTGGTGACTCTTCACACCTGTGTACTGACCACAACACATGCTGGTGACTCTTCACATCTGTGTTCTGACCCGCAACACATGCTGGTGACTCTTCACACATGTGTACAGACGGGCAACACATGCTGCTGACTGTTCACACCTGTGTACTGACCCGCAACACATGCTGGTGACTCTTCACACCTGTGTCCTGACCCGCAACACATGCTGGTGACTCTTCACACCTGTGTACTGACCCGCAACACATACTGGTGACTCTTCACATCTGTGTTCTGACCCGCAACTCATGCTGGTGACTCTTCTCAACCTGTGTACTGACCCGCAACACATTCTGGTGACTCCTCAAACCTGTGTACTGACCTGCAACACATGCTGGTGACTCTTCACACCTGTGTACTGACCCGCAACACATGCTGGTGACTCTTCACATCTATGTTCTGACCCGCAACTCATGCTGGTGACTCTTCACAACTGTGTACTGACCCGCAACTCATGCTGGTGACTCGTCACATGTGTTCTGACCCGCAACACGTGCTGGTGACTCTTCACATCTGTTTGCTGACCCGCAACACATGCTGGTGACTCTTCACATGTGTTCTGACCCGCAACACATGCTGGTGACACTTCACATCTGTGTTCTGACCCGCAACTCATGCTGGTGACTCTTCACATCTGTGTTCTGACCCGCGACTCATGCTGGTGACTCTTCACATCTGTTAACTGACCCGCAACTCATGCTGGTGACTCTTCACATCTGTGTTCTGACCCGCAACTCATGCTGGTGACTCTTCACACCTGTGTTCTGACCCGCAATACATGCTGGTGACTCTTTGACCCACAACACATGCTGGTGACTCTTCACATCTGTGTTCTGACCCGCAACACATGCTGGTGACTCTTCACATCTGCGTACTGACCTGCAACTCATGCTGGTGACTCTTCACACCTGTGTTCTGACCCGCAACACATGCTGGTGACATTTCACACCTGTGTTCTGACCCACAACACATGCTGGTGACTCTTCACACCTGTGTACTGACCCGAAACACATGCTGGAGACTCTTCACATCTGTGTTCTGACACGCAAACCATGCTGGTGACTTTTCACATCTGTGTTCTGACCCGCAACACATGCTGGTGACTCTTCACACCTGTGTTCTGACCCGCAACTCATGCTGGTGACTCTTTGACCCGCAACACATGCTGGTGACCCTTCACACCTGTGTACTGACCCGCAACACATGCTGGTGACTCTTCACACCTGTGTACTGACCCGCAACACATGCTGGTGACTCTTCACATGTTTACTGAACCGCAACTCATGCTGGTGACTCTTCACACCTGTGTACTGACCCGCAACACATGCTGGTGACTCTTCACACCTGTGTTCTGACCCGCAACACATGCTGGTGACTCTTCACACCTGTGTACTGACCCGCAACACATGCTGGTGACTCTTCATATCTGTGTTCTGACCCGCAACACATGCTGGTGACTCTTCACATGTTTTCTGACCCGCAACACATGCTGGTGACTCTTCACATCTGTTTACTGACCCGCAACACATGCTGGTGACACTTCACATGTGTTCTGACCCGCAACACATGCTGGTGACACTTCACATCTGTGTTCTGACCCGCAACTCATGCTGGTGACTCTTCACATCTGTGTTCTGACCCGCAACTCATGCTGGTGACTCTTCACATCTGTTTACTGACCCGCAACACATGCTGGTGACTCTTCACATCTGTTTACTGACCCGCAACACATGCTGGTGACTCTTCACATGTGTTCTGACCCACAACACATGCTGGTGACACTTCACATCTGTGTTCTGACCCACAACTCATGCTGGTGACTCTTCACATCTGTGTTCTGACCCGCAACTCATGCTGGTGACTCTTCACACCTGTGTTCTGACCCGCAACACATGCTGGTAACAATTAACACCTGTGTTCTGACCCGCAACACATGCTGGTGACTCTTCACACCTGTGTTCTGACCCGCAACACATGCTGGTGACTCTTCACACCTGTGTACTGACCCAAAACTCATGCTGGTGACTCTTCACATCTGTTTACTGACACGCCACTCATGCTGGTGACTCTTCACATGTGTTCTGACCCGCAACACATGCTGGTGACATTTCACACCTGTGTTCTGACCCACAACACATGCTGGTGACTCTTCACACCTGTGTACTGATCCGAAACTCATGCTGGTGACTCTTCACATCTGTTTACTGACCCGCAACTCATGCTGGTGACTCTTCACATCTGTTTACTGACCCATCACATGCTGGTGACTCTTCACATGTGTTCTGGCCCGCAACACATGCTGGTGACTTTTCAAATCTGTGTTCTGACCCGCAACTCATGCTGGTGACTCTTCATATCTGTGTTCTGATCCGCAACTCATGCTGGTGACTCTTCACATCTGTTTACTGACCCGCAACTCATGCTGGTGACTCTTCACATCTGTGTTCTGACCCGCAACTCATGCTGGTGACTCTTCACACCTGTGTACTGACCCACAACACATGCTGGTGACTTTCACATCTGTGTTCTGACCCACAACACATGCTGGTGACTCCTCACACCTGTGTACCGACCCGCAACACATGCTGGTGACTCTTCACATCTGTTTACTGACCCGCAACTGATGCTGGTGACTCTTCACATCTGTGTTCTGACCCGCAACTCATGCTGGTGACTCTTCACACCTGTGTACTGACCCACAACACATGCTGGTGACTTTCACATCTGTGTTCTGACCCACAACACATGCTGGTGACTCCTCACACCTGTGTACTGACCCGCAACACATGCTGGTGACTCTTCACACCTGTGTTCTGACCCGCAACTCATGCTGGTGACTCTTCACACCTGTGTACTGACCCACAACACATGCTGGTGACTTTCACATCTGTGTTCTGACCCACAACACATGCTGGTGACTCCTCACACCTGTGTACTGACCCGCAACACATGCTGGTGACTCTTCACACCTGTGTACTGACCACAACACATGCTGGTGACTCTTCACATCTGTGTTCTGACCCGCAACACATGCTGGTGACTCTTCACACATGTGTACAGACGGGCAACACATGCTGCTGACTGTTCACACCTGTGTACTGACCCGCAACACATGCTGGTGACTCTTCACACCTGTGTCCTGACCCGCAACACATGCTGGTGACTCTTCACACCTGTGTACTGACCCGCAACACATACTGGTGACTCTTCACATCTGTGTTCTGACCCGCAACTCATGCTGGTGACTCTTCTCAACCTGTGTACTGACCCGCAACACATTCTGGTGACTCCTCAAACCTGTGTACTGACCTGCAACACATGCTGGTGACTCTTCACACCTGTGTACTGACCCGCAACACATGCTGGTGACTCTTCACATCTATGTTCTGACCCGCAACTCATGCTGGTGACTCTTCACAACTGTGTACTGACCCGCAACTCATGCTGGTGACTCGTCACATGTGTTCTGACCCGCAACACGTGCTGGTGACTCTTCACATCTGTTTGCTGACCCGCAACACATGCTGGTGACTCTTCACATGTGTTCTGACCCGCAACACATGCTGGTGACACTTCACATCTGTGTTCTGACCCGCAACTCATGCTGGTGACTCTTCACATCTGTGTTCTGACCCGCGACTCATGCTGGTGACTCTTCACATCTGTTAACTGACCCGCAACTCATGCTGGTGACTCTTCACATCTGTGTTCTGACCCGCAACTCATGCTGGTGACTCTTCACACCTGTGTTCTGACCCGCAATACATGCTGGTGACTCTTTGACCCACAACACATGCTGGTGACTCTTCACATCTGTGTTCTGACCCGCAACACATGCTGGTGACTCTTCACATCTGCGTACTGACCTGCAACTCATGCTGGTGACTCTTCACACCTGTGTTCTGACCCGCAACACATGCTGGTGACATTTCACACCTGTGTTCTGACCCACAACACATGCTGGTGACTCTTCACACCTGTGTACTGACCCGAAACACATGCTGGAGACTCTTCACATCTGTGTTCTGACACGCAAACCATGCTGGTGACTCTTCACATCTGTGTTCTGACCCGCAACACATGCTGGTGACTCTTCACACCTGTGTTCTGACCCGCAACTCATGCTGGTGACTCTTTGACCCGCAACACATGCTGGTGACCCTTCACACCTGTGTACTGACCCGCAACACATGCTGGTGACTCTTCACACCTGTGTACTGACCCGCAACACATGCTGGTGACTCTTCACATGTTTACTGAACCGCAACTCATGCTGGTGACTATTCACACCTGTGTACTGACCCGCAACACATGCTGGTGACTCTTCACATCTGTGTTCTGACACGCAAACCATGCTGGTGACTCTTCACATCTGTGTTCTGACCCGCAACACATGCTGGTGATTCTTCACACCTGTGTTCTGACCCGCAACTCATGCTGGTGACTCTTTGACCCGCAACACATGCTGGTGACCCTTCACACCTGTGTACTGACCCGCAACACATGCTGGTGACTCTTCACACCTGTGTACTGACCCGCAACACATGCTGGTGACTCTTCACATGTTTACTGAACCGCAACTCATGCTGGTGACTCTTCACACCTGTGTACTGACCCGCAACACATGCTGGTGACTCTTCACACCTGTGTTCTGACCCGCAACACATGCTGGTGACTCTTCACACCTGTGTACTGACCCGCAACACATGCTGGTGACTCTTCATATCTGTGTTCTGACCCGCAACACATGCTGGTGACTCTTCACATGTTTTCTGACCCGCAACACATGCTGGTGACTCTTCACATCTGTTTACTGACCCGCAACACATGCTGGTGACACTTCACATGTGTTCTGACCCGCAACACATGCTGGTGACACTTCACATCTGTGTTCTGACCCGCAACTCATGCTGGTGACTCTTCACATCTGTGTTCTGACCCGCAACTCATGCTGGTGACTCTTCACATCTGTTTACTGACCCGCAACACATGCTGGTGACTCTTCACATCTGTTTACTGACCCGCAACACATGCTGGTGACTCTTCACATGTGTTCTGACCCACAACACATGCTGGTGACACTTCACATCTGTGTTCTGACCCACAACTCATGCTGGTGACTCTTCACATCTGTGTTCTGACCCGCAACTCATGCTGGTGACACTTCACACCTGTGTTCTGACCCGCAACACATGCTGGTGACAATTAACACCTGTGTTCTGACCCGCAACACATGCTGGTGACTCTTCACACCTGTGTTCTGACCCGCAACACATGCTGGTGACTCTTCACACCTGTGTACTGACCCAAAACTCATGCTGGTGACTCTTCACATCTGTTTACTGACACGCCACTCATGCTGGTGACTCTTCACATGTGTTCTGACCCGCAACACATGCTGGTGACATTTCACACCTGTGTTCTGACCCACAACACATGCTGGTGACTCTTCACACCTGTGTACTGATCCGAAACTCATGCTGGTGACTCTTCACATCTGTTTACTGACCCGCAACTCATGCTGGTGACTCTTCACATCTGTTTACTGACCCATCACATGCTGGTGACTCTTCATATGTGTTCTGGCCCGCAACACATGCTGGTGACTTTTCAAATCTGTGTTCTGACCCGCAACTCATGCTGGTGACTCTTCATATCTGTGTTCTGATCCGCAACTCATGCTGGTGACTCTTCACATCTGTTTACTGACCCGCAACTCATGCTGGTGACTCTTCACATCTGTGTTCTGACCCGCAACTCATGCTGGTGACTCTTCACACCTGTGTACTGACCCACAACACATGCTGGTGACTTTCACATCTGTGTTCTGACCCACAACACATGCTGGTGACTCCTCACACCTGTGTACCGACCCGCAACACATGCTGGTGACTCTTCACATCTGTTTACTGACCCGCAACTGATGCTGGTGACTCTTCACATCTGTGTTCTGACCCGCAACTCATGCTGGTGACTCTTCACACCTGTGTACTGACCCACAACACATGCTGGTGACTTTCACATCTGTGTTCTGACCCACAACACATGCTGGTGACTCCTCACACCTGTGTACTGACCCGCAACACATGCTGGTGACTCTTCACACCTGTGTTCTGACCCGCAACTCATGCTGGTGACTCTTCACACCTGTGTACTGACCCACAACACATGCTGGTGACTTTCACATCTGTGTTCTGACCCACAACACATGCTGGTGACTCCTCACACCTGTGTACTGACCCGCAACACATGCTGGTGACTCTTCACACCTGTGTACTGACCACAACACATGCTGGTGACACTTCACATCTGTGTTCTGACCCGCAACACATGCTGGTGACTCTTCACACATGTGTACAGACGGGCAACACATGCTGCTGACTGTTCACACCTGTGTACTGACCCGCAACACATGCTGGTGACTCTTCACACCTGTGTCCTGACCCGCAACACATGCTGGTGACTCTTCACACCTGTGTACTGACCCGCAACACATACTGGTGACTCTTCACATCTGTGTTCTGACCCGCAACTCATGCTGGTGACTCTTCTCAACCTGTGTACTGACCCGCAACACATTCTGGTGACTCCTCAAACCTGTGTACTGACCTGCAACACATGCTGGTGACTCTTCACACCTGTGTACTGACCCGCAACACATGCTGGTGACTCTTCACATCTATGTTCTGACCCGCAACTCATGCTGGTGACTCTTCACAACTGTGTACTGACCCGCAACTCATGCTGGTGACTCGTCACATGTGTTCTGACCCGCAACACGTGCTGGTGACTCTTCACATCTGTTTGCTGACCCGCAACACATGCTGGTGACTCTTCACATGTGTTCTGACCCGCAACACATGCTGGTGACTCCTCACACCTGTGTACTGACCCGCAACACATGCTGGTGACTCTTCACACCTGTGTTCTGACCCGCAACTCATGCTGGTGACTCTTCACACCTGTGTACTGACCCACAACACATGCTGGTGACTTTCACATCTGTGTTCTGACCCACAACACATGCTGGTGACTCCTCACACCTGTGTACTGACCCGCAACACATGCTGGTGACTCTTCACACCTGTGTACTGACCACAACACATGCTGGTGACACTTCACATCTGTGTTCTGACCCGCAACACATGCTGGTGACTCTTCACACATGTGTACAGACGGGCAACACATGCTGCTGACTGTTCACACCTGTGTACTGACCCGCAACACATGCTGGTGACTCTTCACACCTGTGTCCTGACCCGCAACACATGCTGGTGACTCTTCACACCTGTGTACTGACCCGCAACACATACTGGTGACTCTTCACATCTGTGTTCTGACCCGCAACTCATGCTGGTGACTCTTCTCAACCTGTGTACTGACCCGCAACACATTCTGGTGACTCCTCAAACCTGTGTACTGACCTGCAACACATGCTGGTGACTCTTCACACCTGTGTACTGACCCGCAACACATGCTGGTGACTCTTCACATCTATGTTCTGACCCGCAACTCATGCTGGTGACTCTTCACAACTGTGTACTGACCCGCAACTCATGCTGGTGACTCGTCACATGTGTTCTGACCCGCAACACGTGCTGGTGACTCTTCACATCTGTTTGCTGACCCGCAACACATGCTGGTGACTCTTCACATGTGTTCTGACCCGCAACACATGCTGGTGACACTTCACATCTGTGTTCTGACCCGCAACTCATGCTGGTGACTCTTCACATCTGTGTTCTGACCCGCGACTCATGCTGGTGACTCTTCACATCTGTTAACTGACCCGCAACTCATGCTGGTGACTCTTCACATCTGTGTTCTGACCCGCAACTCATGCTGGTGACTCTTCACACCTGTGTTCTGACCCGCAATACATGCTGGTGACTCTTTGACCCACAACACATGCTGGTGACTCTTCACATCTGTGTTCTGACCCGCAACACATGCTGGTGACTCTTCACATCTGCGTACTGACCTGCAACTCATGCTGGTGACTCTTCACACCTGTGTTCTGACCCGCAACACATGCTGGTGACATTTCACACCTGTGTTCTGACCCACAACACATGCTGGTGACTCTTCACACCTGTGTACTGACCCGAAACACATGCTGGAGACTCTTCACATCTGTGTTCTGACACGCAAACCATGCTGGTGACTCTTCACATCTGTGTTCTGACCCGCAACACATGCTGGTGACTCTTCACACCTGTGTTCTGACCCGCAACTCATGCTGGTGACTCTTTGACCCGCAACACATGCTGGTGACCCTTCACACCTGTGTACTGACCCGCAACACATGCTGGTGACTCTTCACACCTGTGTACTGACCCGCAACACATGCTGGTGACTCTTCACATGTTTACTGAACCGCAACTCATGCTGGTGACTCTTCACACCTGTGTACTGACCCGCAACACATGCTGGTGACTCTTCACACCTGTGTTCTGACCCGCAACACATGCTGGTGACTCTTCACACCTGTGTACTGACCCGCAACACATGCTGGTGACTCTTCATATCTGTGTTCTGACCCGCAACACATGCTGGTGACTCTTCACATGTTTTCTGACCCGCAACACATGCTGGTGACTCTTCACATCTGTTTACTGACCCGCAACACATGCTGGTGACACTTCACATGTGTTCTGACCCGCAACACATGCTGGTGACACTTCACATCTGTGTTCTGACCCGCAACTCATGCTGGTGACTCTTCACATCTGTGTTCTGACCCGCAACTCATGCTGGTGACTCTTCACATCTGTTTACTGACCCGCAACACATGCTGGTGACTCTTCACATCTGTTTACTGACCCGCAACACATGCTGGTGACTCTTCACATGTGTTCTGACCCACAACACATGCTGGTGACACTTCACATCTGTGTTCTGACCCACAACTCATGCTGGTGACTCTTCACATCTGTGTTCTGACCCGCAACTCATGCTGGTGACTCTTCACACCTGTGTTCTGACCCGCAACACATGCTGGTAACAATTAACACCTGTGTTCTGACCCGCAACACATGCTGGTGACTCTTCACACCTGTGTTCTGACCCGCAACACATGCTGGTGACTCTTCACACCTGTGTACTGACCCAAAACTCATGCTGGTGACTCTTCACATCTGTTTACTGACACGCCACTCATGCTGGTGACTCTTCACATGTGTTCTGACCCGCAACACATGCTGGTGACATTTCACACCTGTGTTCTGACCCACAACACATGCTGGTGACTCTTCACACCTGTGTACTGATCCGAAACTCATGCTGGTGACTCTTCACATCTGTTTACTGACCCGCAACTCATGCTGGTGACTCTTCACATCTGTTTACTGACCCATCACATGCTGGTGACTCTTCACATGTGTTCTGGCCCGCAACACATGCTGGTGACTTTTCAAATCTGTGTTCTGACCCGCAACTCATGCTGGTGACTCTTCATATCTGTGTTCTGATCCGCAACTCATGCTGGTGACTCTTCACATCTGTTTACTGACCCGCAACTCATGCTGGTGACTCTTCACATCTGTGTTCTGACCCGCAACTCATGCTGGTGACTCTTCACACCTGTGTACTGACCCACAACACATGCTGGTGACTTTCACATCTGTGTTCTGACCCACAACACATGCTGGTGACTCCTCACACCTGTGTACCGACCCGCAACACATGCTGGTGACTCTTCACATCTGTTTACTGACCCGCAACTGATGCTGGTGACTCTTCACATCTGTGTTCTGACCCGCAACTCATGCTGGTGACTCTTCACACCTGTGTACTGACCCACAACACATGCTGGTGACTTTCACATCTGTGTTCTGACCCACAACACATGCTGGTGACTCCTCACACCTGTGTACTGACCCGCAACACATGCTGGTGACTCTTCACACCTGTGTTCTGACCCGCAACTCATGCTGGTGACTCTTCACACCTGTGTACTGACCCACAACACATGCTGGTGACTTTCACATCTGTGTTCTGACCCACAACACATGCTGGTGACTCCTCACACCTGTGTACTGACCCGCAACACATGCTGGTGACTCTTCACACCTGTGTACTGACCACAACACATGCTGGTGACTCTTCACATCTGTGTTCTGACCCGCAACACATGCTGGTGACTCTTCACACATGTGTACAGACGGGCAACACATGCTGCTGACTGTTCACACCTGTGTACTGACCCGCAACACATGCTGGTGACTCTTCACACCTGTGTCCTGACCCGCAACACATGCTGGTGACTCTTCACACCTGTGTACTGACCCGCAACACATACTGGTGACTCTTCACATCTGTGTTCTGACCCGCAACTCATGCTGGTGACTCTTCTCAACCTGTGTACTGACCCGCAACACATTCTGGTGACTCCTCAAACCTGTGTACTGACCTGCAACACATGCTGGTGACTCTTCACACCTGTGTACTGACCCGCAACACATGCTGGTGACTCTTCACATCTATGTTCTGACCCGCAACTCATGCTGGTGACTCTTCACAACTGTGTACTGACCCGCAACTCATGCTGGTGACTCGTCACATGTGTTCTGACCCGCAACACGTGCTGGTGACTCTTCACATCTGTTTGCTGACCCGCAACACATGCTGGTGACTCTTCACATGTGTTCTGACCCGCAACACATGCTGGTGACACTTCACATCTGTGTTCTGACCCGCAACTCATGCTGGTGACTCTTCACATCTGTGTTCTGACCCGCGACTCATGCTGGTGACTCTTCACATCTGTTAACTGACCCGCAACTCATGCTGGTGACTCTTCACATCTGTGTTCTGACCCGCAACTCATGCTGGTGACTCTTCACACCTGTGTTCTGACCCGCAATACATGCTGGTGACTCTTTGACCCACAACACATGCTGGTGACTCTTCACATCTGTGTTCTGACCCGCAACACATGCTGGTGACTCTTCACATCTGCGTACTGACCTGCAACTCATGCTGGTGACTCTTCACACCTGTGTTCTGACCCGCAACACATGCTGGTGACATTTCACACCTGTGTTCTGACCCACAACACATGCTGGTGACTCTTCACACCTGTGTACTGACCCGAAACACATGCTGGAGACTCTTCACATCTGTGTTCTGACACGCAAACCATGCTGGTGACTCTTCACATCTGTGTTCTGACCCGCAACACATGCTGGTGACTCTTCACACCTGTGTTCTGACCCGCAACTCATGCTGGTGACTCTTTGACCCGCAACACATGCTGGTGACCCTTCACACCTGTGTACTGACCCGCAACACATGCTGGTGACTCTTCACACCTGTGTACTGACCCGCAACACATGCTGGTGACTCTTCACATGTTTACTGAACCGCAACTCATGCTGGTGACTATTCACACCTGTGTACTGACCCGCAACACATGCTGGTGACTCTTCACACCTGTGTTCTGACCCGCAACACATGCTGGTGACTCTTCACACCTGTGTACTGACCCGCAACACATGCTGGTGACTCTTCATATCTGTGTTCTGACCCGCAACACATGCTGGTGACTCTTAACATGTTTTCTGACCCGCAACACATGCTGGTGACTCTTCACATCTGTTTACTGACCCGCAACACATGCTGGTGACACTTCACATGTGTTCTGATCCGCAACACATGCTGGTGACACTTCACATCTGTGTTCTGACCCGCAACTCATGCTGGTGACTCTTCACATCTGTGTTCTGACCCGCAACTCATGCTGGTGACTCTTCACATCTGTTTACTGACCCGCAACACATGCTGGTGACTCTTCACATCTGTTTACTGACCCGCAACACATGCTGGTGACTCTTCACATGTGTTCTGACCCACAACACATGCTGGTGACACTTCACATCTGTGTTCTGACCCACAACTCATGCTGGTGACTCTTCACATCTGTGTTCTGACCCGCAACTCATGCTGGTGACTCTTCACACCTGTGTTCTGACCCGCAACACATGCTGGTGACAATTAACACCTGTGTTCTGACCCGCAACACATGCTGGTGACTCTTCACACCTGTGTTCTGACCCGCAACACATGCTGGTGACTCTTCACACCTGTGTACTGACCCAAAACTCATGCTGGTGACTCTTCACATCTGTTTACTGACACGCCACTCATGCTGGTGACTCTTCACATGTGTTCTGACCCGCAACACATGCTGGTGACATTTCACACCTGTGTTCTGACCCACAACACATGCTGGTGACTCTTCACACCTGTGTACTGACCCGAAACTCATGCTGGTGACTCTTCACATCTGCGTACTGACCTGCAACTCATGCTGGTGACTCTTCACACCTGTGTTCTGACCCGCAACACATGCTGGTGACATTTCACACCTGTGTTCTGACCCACAACACATGCTGGTGACTCTTCACACCTGTGTACTGACCCGCAACACATGCTGGTGACACTTCACATCTGTGTTCTGACACGCAAACCATGCTGGTGACTCTTCACATCTGTGTTCTGACCCGCAACACATGCTGGTGACTCTTCACACCTGTGTTCTGACCCGCAACTCATGCTGGTGACTCTTTGACCCGCAACACATGCTGGTGACCCTTCACACCTGTGTACTGACCCGCAACACATGCTGGTGACTCTTCACACCTGTGTACTGACCCGCAACACATGCTGGTGACTCTTCACATGTTTACTGAACCGCAACTCATGCTGGTGACTCTTCACACCTGTGTACTGACCCGCAACACATGCTGGTGACTCTTCACACCTGTGTTCTGACCCGCAACACA
This sequence comes from Lampris megalopsis, assembly GCA_022114975.2. Classification (NCBI taxonomy): domain Eukaryota; kingdom Metazoa; phylum Chordata; class Actinopteri; order Lampriformes; family Lampridae; genus Lampris; species Lampris megalopsis. Next base: position 153,451 of record JAJHIY020001246.1, read on the forward strand.
TGCTGGTGACTCTTCACACCTGTGTACTGACCCGCAACACATGCTGGTGACTCTTCATATCTGTGTTCTGACCCGCAACACATGCTGGTGACTCTTCACATGTTTTCTGACCCGCAACACATGCTGGTGACTCTTCACATCTGTTTACTGACCCGCAACACATGCTGGTGACACTTCACATGTGTTCTGACCCGCAACACATGCTGGTGACACTTCACATCTGTGTTCTGACCCGCAACTCATGCTGGTGACTCTTCACATCTGTGTTCTGACCCGCAACTCATGCTGGTGACTCTTCACATCTGTTTACTGACCCGCAACACATGCTGGTGACTCTTCACATCTGTTTACTGACCCGCAACACATGCTGGTGACTCTTCACATGTGTTTTGACCCACAACACATGCTGGTGACACTTCACATCTGTGTTCTGACCCACAACTCATGCTGGTGACTCTTCACATCTGTGTTCTGACTCGCAACTCATGCTGGTGACTCTTCACACCTGTGTTCTGACCCGCAACACATGCTGGTGACAATTAACACCTGTGTTCTGACCCGCAACACATGCTGGTGACTCTTCACACTTGTGTTCTGACCCGCAACACATGCTGGTGACTCTTCACACCTGTGTACTGACCCGAAACTCATGCTGGTGACTCTTCACATCTGTTTACTGACACGCCACTCATGCTGGTGACTCTTCACATGTGTTCTGACCCGCAACACATGCTGGTAACTCTTCACATCTGTGTTCTGACCCGCAACTCATGCTGGTGACTCTTCACATCTGTGTTCTGACCCGCAACTCATGCTGGTGACACTTCACATCTGTTTACTGACCCGCAACACATGCTGGTGACTCTTCACATCTGTTTACTGACCCGCAACTGATGCTGGTGACTCTTCACATCTGTGTTCTGACCCGCAACTCATGCTGGTGACTCTTCACACCTGTGTACTGACCCACAACACATGCTGGTGACTTTCACATCTGTGTTCTGACCCACAACACATGCTGGTGACTCCTCACACCTGTGTACTGACCCGCAACACATGCTGGTGACTCTTCACACCTGTGTACTGACCACAACACATGCTGGTGACTCTTCACATCTGTGTTCTGACCCGCAACACATGCTGGTGACACTTCACATCTGTGTTCTGACCCGCAACTCATGCTGGTGACTCTTCACATCTGTGTTCTGACCCGCGACTCATGCTGGTGACTCTTCACATCTGTTAACTGACCCGCAACTCATGCTGGTGACTCTTCACATCTGTGTTCTGACCCGCAACTCATGCTGGTGACTCTTCACACCTGTGTTCTGACCCGCAATACATGCTGGTGACTCTTTGACCCACAACACATGCTGGTGACTCTTCACATCTGTGTTCTGACCCGCAACACATGCTGGTGACTCTTCACATCTGCGTACTGACCTGCAGCTCATGCTGGTGACTCTTCACACCTGTGTTCTGACCCGCAACACATGCTGGTGACATTTCACACCTGTGTTCTGACCCACAACACATGCTGGTGACTCTTCACACCTGTGTACTGACCCGAAACACATGCTGGTGACTCTTCACATCTGTGTTCTGACACGCAAACCATGCTGGTGACTCTTCACATCTGTGTTCTGACCCGCAACACATGCTGGTGACTCTTCACACCTGTGTTCTGACCCGCAACTCATGCTGGTGACTCTTTGACCCGCAACACATGCTGGTGACCCTTCACACCTGTGTACTGACCCGCAACACATGCTGGTGACTCTTCACACCTGTGTACTGACCCGCAACACATGCTGGTGACTCTTCACATGTTTACTGAACCGCAACTCATGCTGGTGACTCTTCACACCTGTGTACTGACCCGCAACACATGCTGGTGACTCTTCACACCTGTGTTCTGACCCGCAACACATGCTGGTGACTCTTCACACCTGTGTACTGACCCGCAACACATGCTGGTGACTCTTCATATCTGTGTTCTGACCCGCAACACATGCTGGTGACTCTTCACATGTTTTCTGACCCGCAACACATGCTGGTGACTCTTCACATCTGTTTACTGACCCGCAACACATGCTGGTGACACTTCACATGTGTTCTGATCCGCAACACATGCTGGTGACACTTCACATCTGTGTTCTGACCCGCAACTCATGCTGGTGACTCTTCACATCTGTGTTCTGACCCGCAACTCATGCTGGTGACTCTTCACATCTGTTTACTGACCCGCAACACATGCTGGTGACTCTTCACATCTGTTTACTGACCCGCAACACATGCTGGTGACTCTTCACATGTGTTCTGACCCACAACACATGCTGGTGACACTTCACATCTGTGTTCTGACCCACAACTCATGCTGGTGACTCTTCACATCTGTGTTCTGACCCGCAACTCATGCTGGTGACTCTTCACACCTGTGTTCTGACCCGCAACACATGCTGGTGACAATTAACACCTGTGTTCTGACCCGCAACACATGCTGGTGACTCTTCACACCTGTGTTCTGACCCGCAACACATGCTGGTGACTCTTCACACCTGTGTACTGACCCAAAACTCATGCTGGTGACTCTTCACATCTGTTTACTGACACGCCACTCATGCTGGTGACTCTTCACATGTGTTCTGACCCGCAACACATGCTGGTGACATTTCACACCTGTGTTCTGACCCACAACACATGCTGGTGACTCTTCACACCTGTGTACTGACCCGAAACTCATGCTGGTGACTCTTCACATCTGCGTACTGACCTGCAACTCATGCTGGTGACTCTTCACACCTGTGTTCTGACCCGCAACACATGCTGGTGACATTTCACACCTGTGTTCTGACCCACAACACATGCTGGTGACTCTTCACACCTGTGTACTGACCCGCAACACATGCTGGTGACACTTCACATCTGTGTTCTGACACGCAAACCATGCTGGTGACTCTTCACATCTGTGTTCTGACCCGCAACACATGCTGGTGACTCTTCACACCTGTGTTCTGACCCGCAACTCATGCTGGTGACTCTTTGACCCGCAACACATGCTGGTGACCCTTCACACCTGTGTACTGACCCGCAACACATGCTGGTGACTCTTCACACCTGTGTACTGACCCGCAACACATGCTGGTGACTCTTCACATGTTTACTGAACCGCAACTCATGCTGGTGACTCTTCACACCTGTGTACTGACCCGCAACACATGCTGGTGACTCTTCACACCTGTGTTCTGACCCGCAACACATGCTGGTGACTCTTCACACCTGTGTACTGACCCGCAACACATGCTGGTGACTCTTCATATCTGTGTTCTGACCCGCAACACATGCTGGTGACTCTTCACATGTTTTCTGACCCGCAACACATGCTGGTGACTCTTCACATCTGTTTACTGACCCGCAACACATGCTGGTGACACTTCACATGTGTTCTGACCCGCAACACATGCTGGTGACACTTCACATCTGTGTTCTGACCCGCAACTCATGCTGGTGACTCTTCACATCTGTGTTCTGACCCGCAACTCATGCTGGTGACTCTTCACATCTGTTTACTGACCCGCAACACATGCTGGTGACTCTTCACATCTGTGTTCTGACTCGCAACTCATGCTGGTGACTCTTCACACCTGTGTTCTGAGCCGCAACACATGCTGGTGACAATTAACACCTGTGTTCTGACCCGCAACACATGCTGGTGACTCTTCACACTTGTGTTCTGACCCGCAACACATGCTGGTGACTCTTCACACCTGTGTACTGACCCGAAACTCATGCTGGTGACTCTTCACATCTGTTTACTGACACGCCACTCATGCTGGTGACTCTTCACATGTGTTCTGACCCGCAACACATGCTGGTAACTCTTCACATCTGTGTTCTGACCCGCAACTCATGCTGGTGACTCTTCACATCTGTGTTCTGACCCGCAACTCATGCTGGTGACACTTCACATCTGTTTACTGACCCGCAACACATGCTGGCTACTCTTCACATCTGTTTACTGACCCGCAACTGATGCTGGTGACTCTTCACATCTGTGTTCTGACCCGCAACTCATGCTGGTGACTCTTCACACCTGTGTACTGACCCACAACACATGCTGGTGACTTTCACATCTGTGTTCTGACCCACAACACATGCTGGTGACTCCTCACACCTGTGTACTGACCCGCAACACATGCTGGTGACTCTTCACACCTGTGTACTGACCACAACACATGCTGGTGACTCTTCACATCTGTGTTCTGACCCGCAACACATGCTGGTGACTCTTCACACATGTGTACAGACGGGCAACACATGCTGCTGACTGTTCACACCTGTGTACTGACCCGCAACACATGCTGGTGACTCTTCACACCTGTGTCCTGACCCGCAACACATGTTGGTGACTCTTCACACCTGTGTACTGACCCGCAACTCATACTGGTGACTCTTCACATCTGTGTTCTGACCCGCAACTCATGCTGGTGACTCTTCTCAACCTGTGTACTGACCCGCAACACATTCTGGTGACTCCTCAAACCTGTGTACTGACCTGCAACACATGCTGGTGACTCTTCACACCTGTGTACTGACCCGCAACACATGCTGGTGACTCTTCACATCTATGTTCTGACCCGCAACTCATGCTGGTGACTCTTCACAACTGTGTACTGACCCGCAACTCATGCTGGTGACTCGTCACATGTGTTCTGACCCGCAACACGTGCTGGTGACTCTTCACATCTGTTTGCTGACCCGCAACACATGCTGGTGACTCTTCACATGTGTTCTGACCCGCAACACATGCTGGTGACACTTCACATCTGTGTTCTGACCCGCAACTCATGCTGGTGACTCTTCACATCTGTGTTCTGACCCGCGACTCATGCTGGTGACTCTTCACATCTGTTAACTGACCCGCAACTCATGCTGGTGACTCTTCACATCTGTGTTCTGGCCCGCAACTCATGCTGGTGACTCTTCACACCTGTGTTCTGACCCGCAATACATGCTGGTGACTCTTTGACCCACAACACATGCTGGTGACTCTTCACATCTGTGTTCTGACCCGCAACTCATTCTGGTGACTCTTCACATCTGCGTACTGACCTGCAACTCATGCTGGTGACTCTTCACACCTGTGTTCTGACCCGCAACACATGCTGGTGACATTTCACACCTGTGTTCTGACCCACAACACATGCTGGTGACTCTTCACACCTGTGTACTGACCCGCAACACATGCTGGTGACTCTTCACATCTGTGTTCTGACACGCAAACCATGCTGGTGACTCTTCACATCTGTGTTCTGACCCGCAACACATGCTGGTGACTCTTCACACCTGTGTTCTGACCCGCAACTCATGCTGGTGACTCTTCACATCTGTGTTCTGACCCGCGACTCGTGCTGGTGACTCTTCACATCTGTTAACTGACCCGCAACTCATGCTGGTGACTCTTCACATCTGTGTTCTGACCCGCAACTCATGCTGGTGACTCTTCACACCTGTGTTCTGACCCGCAATACATGCTGGTGACTCTTTGACCCACAACACATGCTGGTGACTCTTCACATCTGTGTTCTGACCCACAACTCATGCTGGTGACTCTTCACATCTGTGTTCTGACCCGCAACTCATGCTGGTGACTCTTCACACCTGTGTTCTGACCCGCAACAAATGCTGGTGACAATTAACACCTGTGTTCTGACCCGCAACACATGCTGGTGACTCTTCACACCTGTGTTCTGACCCGCAACACATGCTGGTGACTCTTCACACCTGTGTACTGACCCAAAACTCATGCTGGTGACTCTTCACATCTGTTTACTGACACGCCACTCATGCTGGTGACTCTTCACATGTGTTCTGACCCGCAACACATGCTGGTGACATTTCACACCTGTGTTCTGACCCACAACACATGCTGGTGACTCTTCACACCTGTGTACTGACCCGAAACTCATGCTGGTGACTCTTCACATCTGCGTACTGACCTGCAACTCATGCTGGTGACTCTTCACACCTGTGTTCTGACCCGCAACACATGCTGGTGACATTTCACACCTGTGTTCTGACCCACAACACATGCTGGTGACTCTTCACACCTGTGTACTGACCCGCAACACATGCTGGTGACTCTTCACATCTGTGTTCTGACACGCAAACCATGCTGGTGACTCTTCACATCTGTGTTCTGACCCGCAACACATGCTGGTGACTCTTCACACCTGTGTTCTGACCCGCAACTCATGCTGGTGACTTTTCACATCTGTGTTCTGACCCGCGACTCATGCTGGTGACTCTTCACATCTGTTAACTGACCCGCAACTCATGCTGGTGACTCTTCACATCTGTGTTCTGACCCGCAACTCATGCTGGTGACTCTTCACACCTGTGTTCTGACCCGCAATACATGCTGGTGACTCTTTGACCCACAACACATGCTGGTGACTCTTCACATCTGTGTTCTGACCCGCAACACATGCTGGTGACTCTTCACATCTGCGTACTGACCTGCAACTCATGCTGGTGACTCTTCACACCTGTGTTCTGACCCGCAACACATGCTGGTGACATTTCACACCTGTGTTCTGACCCACAACACATGCTGGTGACTCTTCACACCTGTGTACTGACCCGAAACACATGCTGGTGACTCTTCACATCTGTGTTCTGACACGCAAACCATGCTGGTGACTCTTCACATCTGTGTTCTGACCCGCAACACATGCTGGTGACTCTTCACACCTGTGTTCTGACCCGCAACTCATGCTGGTGACTCTTTGACCCGCAACACATGCTGGTGACCCTTCACACCTGTGTACTGACCCGCAACACATGCTGGTGACTCTTCACACCTGTGTACTGACCCGCAACACATGCTGGTGACTCTTCACATGTTTACTGAACCGCAACTCATGCTGGTGACTCTTCACACCTGTGTACTGACCCGCAACACATGCTGGTGACTCTTCACACCTGTGTTCTGACCCGCAACACATGCTGGTGACTCTTCACACCTGTGTACTAACCCGCAACACATGCTGGTGACTCTTCATATCTGTGTTCTGACCCGCAACACATGCTGGTGACTCTTCACATGTTTTCTGACCCGCAACACATGCTGGTGACTCTTCACACCTGTGTTCTGACCCGCAACACATGCTGGTGACAATTAACACCTGTGTTCTGACCCGCAACACATGCTGGTGACTCTTCACACCTGTGTTCTGACCCGCAACACATGCTGGTGACTCTTCACACCTGTGTACTGACCCAAAACTCATGCTGGTGACTCTTCACATCTGTTTACTGACACGCCACTCATGCTGGTGACTCTTCACATGTGTTCTGACCCGCAACACATGCTGGTGACATTTCACACCTGTGTTCTGACCCACAACACATGCTGGTGACTCTTCACACCTGTGTACTGACCCGAAACTCATGCTGGTGACTCTTCACATCTGCGTACTGACCTGCAACTCATGCTGGTGACTCTTCACACCTGTGTTCTGACCCGCAACACATGCTGGTGACATTTCACACCTGTGTTCTGACCCACAACACATGCTGGTGACTCTTCACACCTGTGTACTGACCCGCAACACATGCTGGTGACACTTCACATCTGTGTTCTGACACGCAAACCATGCTGGTGACTCTTCACATCTGTGTTCTGACCCGCAACACATGCTGGTGACTCTTCACACCTGTGTTCTGACCCGCAACTCATGCTGGTGACTCTTTGACCCGCAACACATGCTGGTGACCCTTCACACCTGTGTACTGACCCGCAACACATGCTGGTGACTCTTCACACCTGTGTACTGACCCGCAACACATGCTGGTGACTCTTGACATGTTTACTGAACCGCAACTCATGCTGGTGACTCTTCACACCTGTGTACTGACCCGCAACACATGCTGGTGACTCTTCACACCTGTGTTCTGACCCGCAACACATGCTGGTGACTCTTCACACCTGTGTACTGACCCGCAACACATGCTGGTGACTCTTCATATCTGTGTTCTGACCCGCAACACATGCTGGTGACTCTTCACATGTTTTCTGACCCGCAACACATGCTGGTGACTCTTCACATCTGTTTACTGACCCGCAACACATGCTGGTGACACTTCACATGTGTTCTGACCCGCAACACATGCTGGTGACACTTCACATCTGTGTTCTGACCCGCAACTCATGCTGGTGACTCTTCACATCTGTGTTCTGACCCGCAACTCATGCTGGTGACTCTTCACATCTGTGTTCTGACCCGCAACACATGCTGGTGACTCTTCACACCTGTGTTCTGACCCGCAACTCATGCTGGTGACTTTTCACATCTGTGTTCTGACCCGCGACTCATGCTGGTGACTCTTCACATCTGTTAACTGACCCGCAACTCATGCTGGTGACTCTTCACATCTGTGTTCTGACCCGCAACTCATGCTGGTGACTCTTCACACCTGTGTTCTGACCCGCAATACATGCTGGTGACTCTTTGACCCACAACACATGCTGGTGACTCTTCACATCTGTGTTCTGACCCGCAACACATGCTGGTGACTCTTCACATCTGCGTACTGACCTGCAACTCATGCTGGTGACTCTTCACACCTGTGTTCTGACCCGCAACACATGCTGGTGACATTTCACACCTGTGTTCTGACCCACAACACATGCTGGTGACTCTTCACACCTGTGTACTGACCCGAAACACATGCTGGTGACTCTTCACATCTGTGTTCTGACACGCAAACCATGCTGGTGACTCTTCACATCTGTGTTCTGACCCGCAACACATGCTGGTGACTCTTCACACCTGTGTTCTGACCCGCAACTCATGCTGGTGACTCTTTGACCCGCAACACATGCTGGTGACCCTTCACACCTGTGTACTGACCCGCAACACATGCTGGTGACTCTTCACACCTGTGTACTGACCCGCAACACATGCTGGTGACTCTTCACATGTTTACTGAACCGCAACTCATGCTGGTGACTCTTCACACCTGTGTACTGACCCGCAACACATGCTGGTGACTCTTCACACCTGTGTTCTGACCCGCAACACATGCTGGTGACTCTTCACACCTGTGTACTAACCCGCAACACATGCTGGTGACTCTTCATATCTGTGTTCTGACCCGCAACACATGCTGGTGACTCTTCACATGTTTTCTGACCCGCAACACATGCTGGTGACTCTTCACACCTGTGTTCTGACCCGCAACACATGCTGGTGACAATTAACACCTGTGTTCTGACCCGCAACACATGCTGGTGACTCTTCACACCTGTGTTCTGACCCGCAACACATGCTGGTGACTCTTCACACCTGTGTACTGACCCAAAACTCATGCTGGTGACTCTTCACATCTGTTTACTGACACGCCACTCATGCTGGTGACTCTTCACATGTGTTCTGACCCGCAACACATGCTGGTGACATTTCACACCTGTGTTCTGACCCACAACACATGCTGGTGACTCTTCACACCTGTGTACTGACCCGAAACTCATGCTGGTGACTCTTCACATCTGCGTACTGACCTGCAACTCATGCTGGTGACTCTTCACACCTGTGTTCTGACCCGCAACACATGCTGGTGACATTTCACACCTGTGTTCTGACCCACAACACATGCTGGTGACTCTTCACACCTGTGTACTGACCCGCAACACATGCTGGTGACACTTCACATCTGTGTTCTGACACGCAAACCATGCTGGTGACTCTTCACATCTGTGTTCTGACCCGCAACACATGCTGGTGACTCTTCACACCTGTGTTCTGACCCGCAACTCATGCTGGTGACTCTTTGACCCGCAACACATGCTGGTGACCCTTCACACCTGTGTACTGACCCGCAACACATGCTGGTGACTCTTCACACCTGTGTACTGACCCGCAACACATGCTGGTGACTCTTCACATGTTTACTGAACCGCAACTCATGCTGGTGACTCTTCACACCTGTGTACTGACCCGCAACACATGCTGGTGACTCTTCACACCTGTGTTCTGACCCGCAACACATGCTGGTGACTCTTCACACCTGTGTACTGACCCGCAACACATGCTGGTGACTCTTCATATCTGTGTTCTGACCCGCAACACATGCTGGTGACTCTTCACATGTTTTCTGACCCGCAACACATGCTGGTGACTCTTCACATCTGTTTACTGACCCGCAACACATGCTGGTGACACTTCACATGTGTTCTGACCCGCAACACATGCTGGTGACACTTCACATCTGTGTTCTGACCCGCAACTCATGCTGGTGACTCTTCACATCTGTGTTCTGACCCGCAACTCATGCTGGTGACTCTTCACATCTGTTTACTGACCCGCAACACATGCTGGTGACTCTTCACATCTGTTTACTGACCCGCAACACATGCTGGTGACTCTTCACATGTGTTTTGACCCACAACACATGCTGGTGACACTTCACATCTGTGTTCTGACCCACAACTCATGCTGGTGACTCTTCACATCTGTGTTCTGACTCGCAACTCATGCTGGTGACTCTTCACACCTGTGTTCTGACCCGCAACACATGCTGGTGACAATTAACACCTGTGTTCTGACCCGCAACACATGCTGGTGACTCTTCACACTTGTGTTCTGACCCGCAACACATGCTGGTGACTCTTCACACCTGTGTACTGACCCGAAACTCATGCTGGTGACTCTTCACATCTGTTTACTGACACGCCACTCATGCTGGTGACTCTTCACATGTGTTCTGACCCGCAACACATGCTGGTGACATTTCACACCTGTGTTCTGACCCACAACACATGCTGGTGACTCTTCACACCTGTGTACTGACCCGAAACTCATGCTGGTGACTCTTCACATCTGCGTACTGACCTGCAACTCATGCTGGTGACTCTTCACACCTGTGTTCTGACCCGCAACACATGCTGGTGACATTTCACACCTGTGTTCTGACCCACAACACATGCTGGTGACTCTTCACACCTGTGTACTGACCCGCAACACATGCTGGTGACACTTCACATCTGTGTTCTGACACGCAAACCATGCTGGTGACTCTTCACATCTGTGTTCTGACCCGCAACACATGCTGGTGACTCTTCACACCTGTGTTCTGACCCGCAACTCATGCTGGTGACTCTTTGACCCGCAACACATGCTGGTGACCCTTCACACCTGTGTACTGACCCGCAACACATGCTGGTGACTCTTCACACCTGTGTACTGACCCGCAACACATGCTGGTGACTCTTCACATGTTTACTGAACCGCAACTCATGCTGGTGACTCTTCACACCTGTGTACTGACCCGCAACACATGCTGGTGACTCTTCACACCTGTGTTCTGACCCGCAACACATGCTGGTGACTCTTCACACCTGTGTACTGACCCGCAACACATGCTGGTGACTCTTCATATCTGTGTTCTGACCCGCAACACATGCTGGTGACTCTTCACATGTTTTCTGACCCGCAACACATGCTGGTGACTCTTCACATCTGTTTACTGACCCGCAACACATGCTGGTGACACTTCACATGTGTTCTGACCCGCAACACATGCTGGTGACACTTCACATCTGTGTTCTGACCCGCAACTCATGCTGGTGACTCTTCACATCTGTGTTCTGACCCGCAACTCATGCTGGTGACTCTTCACATCTGTTTACTGACCCGCAACACATGCTGGTGACTCTTCACATCTGTTTACTGACCCGCAACACATGCTGGTGACTCTTCACATGTGTTTTGACCCACAACACATGCTGGTGACACTTCACATCTGTGTTCTGACCCACAACTCATGCTGGTGACTCTTCACATCTGTGTTCTGACTCGCAACTCATGCTGGTGACTCTTCACACCTGTGTTCTGACCCGCAACACATGCTGGTGACAATTAACACCTGTGTTCTGACCCGCAACACATGCTGGTGACTCTTCACACTTGTGTTCTGACCCGCAACACATGCTGGTGACTCTTCACACCTGTGTACTGACCCGAAACTCATGCTGGTGACTCTTCACATCTGTTTACTGACACGCCACTCATGCTGGTGACTCTTCACATGTGTTCTGACCCGCAACACATGCTGGTAACTCTTCACATCTGTGTTCTGACCCGCAACTCATGCTGGTGACTCTTCACATCTGTGTTCTGACCCGCAACTCATGCTGGTGACACTTCACATCTGTTTACTGACCCGCAACACATGCTGGTGACTCTTCACATCTGTTTACTGACCCGCAACTGATGCTGGTGACTCTTCACATCTGTGTTCTGACCCGCAACTCATGCTGGTGACTCTTCACACCTGTGTACTGACCCACAACACATGCTGGTGACTTTCACATCTGTGTTCTGACCCACAACACATGCTGGTGACTCCTCACACCTGTGTACTGACCCGCAACACATGCTGGTGACTCTTCACACCTGTGTACTGACCACAACACATGCTGGTGACTCTTCACATCTGTGTTCTGACCCGCAACACATGCTGGTGACACTTCACATCTGTGTTCTGACCCGCAACTCATGCTGGTGACTCTTCACATCTGTGTTCTGACCCGCGACTCATGCTGGTGACTCTTCACATCTGTTAACTGACCCGCAACTCATGCTGGTGACTCTTCACATCTGTGTTCTGACCCGCAACTCATGCTGGTGACTCTTCACACCTGTGTTCTGACCCGCAATACATGCTGGTGACTCTTTGACCCACAACACATGCTGGTGACTCTTCACATCTGTGTTCTGACCCGCAACACATGCTGGTGACTCTTCACATCTGCGTACTGACCTGCAGCTCATGCTGGTGACTCTTCACACCTGTGTTCTGACCCGCAACACATGCTGGTGACATTTCACACCTGTGTTCTGACCCACAACACATGCTGGTGACTCTTCACACCTGTGTACTGACCCGAAACACATGCTGGTGACTCTTCACATCTGTGTTCTGACACGCAAACCATGCTGGTGACTCTTCACATCTGTGTTCTGACCCGCAACACATGCTGGTGACTCTTCACACCTGTGTTCTGACCCGCAACTCATGCTGGTGACTCTTTGACCCGCAACACATGCTGGTGACCCTTCACACCTGTGTTCTGACCCGCAACACATGCTGGTGACTCTTCACACCTGTGTACTGACCCGCAACACATGCTGGTGACTCTTCACATGTTTACTGAACCGCAACTCATGCTGGTGACTCTTCACACCTGTGTACTGACCCGCAACACATGCTGGTGACTCTTCACACCTGTGTTCTGACCCGCAACACATGCTGGTGACTCTTCACACCTGTGTACTGACCCGCAACACATGCTGGTGACTCTTCATATCTGTGTTCTGACCCGCAACACATGCTGGTGACTCTTCACATGTTTTCTGACCCGCAACACATGCTGGTGACTCTTCACATCTGTTTACTGACCCGCAACACATGCTGGTGACACTTCACATGTGTTCTGATCCGCAACACATGCTGGTGACACTTCACATCTGTGTTCTGACCCGCAACTCATGCTGGTGACTCTTCACATCTGTGTTCTGACCCGCAACTCATGCTGGTGACTCTTCACATCTGTTTACTGACCCGCAACACATGCTGGTGACTCTTCACATCTGTTTACTGACCCGCAACACATGCTGGTGACTCTTCACATGTGTTCTGACCCACAACACATGCTGGTGACACTTCACATCTGTGTTCTGACCCACAACTCATGCTGGTGACTCTTCACATCTGTGTTCTGACCCGCAACTCATGCTGGTGACTCTTCACACCTGTGTTCTGACCCGCAACACATGCTGGTGACAATTAACACCTGTGTTCTGACCCGCAACACATGCTGGTGACTCTTCACACCTGTGTTCTGACCCGCAACACATGCTGGTGACTCTTCACACCTGTGTACTGACCCAAAACTCATGCTGGTGACTCTTCACATCTGTTTACTGACACGCCACTCATGCTGGTGACTCTTCACATGTGTTCTGACCCGCAACACATGCTGGTGACATTTCACACCTGTGTTCTGACCCACAACACATGCTGGTGACTCTTCACACCTGTGTACTGACCCGAAACTCATGCTGGTGACTCTTCACATCTGCGTACTGACCTGCAACTCATGCTGGTGACTCTTCACACCTGTGTTCTGACCCGCAACACATGCTGGTGACATTTCACACCTGTGTTCTGACCCACAACACATGCTGGTGACTCTTCACACCTGTGTACTGACCCGCAACACATGCTGGTGACACTTCACATCTGTGTTCTGACACGCAAACCATGCTGGTGACTCTTCACATCTGTGTTCTGACCCGCAACACATGCTGGTGACTCTTCACACCTGTGTTCTGACCCGCAACTCATGCTGGTGACTCTTTGACCCGCAACACATGCTGGTGACCCTTCACACCTGTGTACTGACCCGCAACACATGCTGGTGACTCTTCACACCTGTGTACTGACCCGCAACACATGCTGGTGACTCTTCACATGTTTACTGAACCGCAACTCATGCTGGTGACTCTTCACACCTGTGTACTGACCCGCAACACATGCTGGTGACTCTTCACACCTGTGTTCTGACCCGCAACACATGCTGGTGACTCTTCACACCTGTGTACTGACCCGCAACACATGCTGGTGACTCTTCATATCTGTGTTCTGACCCGCAACACATGCTGGTGACTCTTCACATGTTTTCTGACCCGCAACACATGCTGGTGACTCTTCACATCTGTTTACTGACCCGCAACACATGCTGGTGACACTTCACATGTGTTCTGACCCGCAACACATGCTGGTGACACTTCACATCTGTGTTCTGACCCGCAACTCATGCTGGTGACTCTTCACATCTGTGTTCTGACCCGCAACTCATGCTGGTGACTCTTCACATCTGTTTACTGACCCGCAACACATGCTGGTGACTCTTCACATCTGTGTTCTGACTCGCAACTCATGCTGGTGACTCTTCACACCTGTGTTCTGAGCCGCAACACATGCTGGTGACAATTAACACCTGTGTTCTGACCCGCAACACATGCTGGTGACTCTTCACACTTGTGTTCTGACCCGCAACACATGCTGGTGACTCTTCACACCTGTGTACTGACCCGAAACTCATGCTGGTGACTCTTCACATCTGTTTACTGACACGCCACTCATGCTGGTGACTCTTCACATGTGTTCTGACCCGCAACACATGCTGGTAACTCTTCACATCTGTGTTCTGACCCGCAACTCATGCTGGTGACTCTTCACATCTGTGTTCTGACCCGCAACTCATGCTGGTGACACTTCACATCTGTTTACTGACCCGCAACACATGCTGGCTACTCTTCACATCTGTTTACTGACCCGCAACTGATGCTGGTGACTCTTCACATCTGTGTTCTGACCCGCAACTCATGCTGGTGACTCTTCACACCTGTGTACTGACCCACAACACATGCTGGTGACTTTCACATCTGTGTTCTGACCCACAACACATGCTGGTGACTCCTCACACCTGTGTACTGACCCGCAACACATGCTGGTGACTCTTCACACCTGTGTACTGACCACAACACATGCTGGTGACTCTTCACATCTGTGTTCTGACCCGCAACACATGCTGGTGACTCTTCACACATGTGTACAGACGGGCAACACATGCTGCTGACTGTTCACACCTGTGTACTGACCCGCAACACATGCTGGTGACTCTTCACACCTGTGTCCTGACCCGCAACACATGTTGGTGACTCTTCACACCTGTGTACTGACCCGCAACTCATACTGGTGACTCTTCACATCTGTGTTCTGACCCGCAACTCATGCTGGTGACTCTTCTCAACCTGTGTACTGACCCGCAACACATTCTGGTGACTCCTCAAACCTGTGTACTGACCTGCAACACATGCTGGTGACTCTTCACACCTGTGTACTGACCCGCAACACATGCTGGTGACTCTTCACATCTATGTTCTGACCCGCAACTCATGCTGGTGACTCTTCACAACTGTGTACTGACCCGCAACTCATGCTGGTGACTCGTCACATGTGTTCTGACCCGCAACACGTGCTGGTGACTCTTCACATCTGTTTGCTGACCCGCAACACATGCTGGTGACTCTTCACATGTGTTCTGACCCGCAACACATGCTGGTGACACTTCACATCTGTGTTCTGACCCGCAACTCATGCTGGTGACTCTTCATATCTGTGTTCTGACCCGCGACTCATGCTGGTGACTCTTCACATCTGTTAACTGACCCGCAACTCATGCTGGTGACTCTTCACATCTGTGTTCTGGCCCGCAACTCATGCTGGTGACTCTTCACACCTGTGTTCTGACCCGCAATACATGCTGGTGACTCTTTGACCCACAACACATGCTGGTGACTCTTCACATCTGTGTTCTGACCCGCAACTCATTCTGGTGACTCTTCACATCTGCGTACTGACCTGCAACTCATGCTGGTGACTCTTCACACCTGTGTTCTGACCCGCAACACATGCTGGTGACATTTCACACCTGTGTTCTGACCCACAACACATGCTGGTGACTCTTCACACCTGTGTACTGACCCGCAACACATGCTGGTGACTCTTCACATCTGTGTTCTGACACGCAAACCATGCTGGTGACTCTTCACATCTGTGTTCTGACCCGCAACACATGCTGGTGACTCTTCACACCTGTGTTCTGACCCGCAACTCATGCTGGTGACTCTTCACATCTGTGTTCTGACCCGCGACTCGTGCTGGTGACTCTTCACATCTGTTAACTGACCCGCAACTCATGCTGGTGACTCTTCACATCTGTGTTCTGACCCGCAACTCATGCTGGTGACTCTTCACACCTGTGTTCTGACCCGCAATACATGCTGGTGACTCTTTGACCCACAACACATGCTGGTGACTCTTCACATCTGTGTTCTGACCCACAACTCATGCTGGTGACTCTTCACATCTGTGTTCTGACCCGCAACTCATGCTGGTGACTCTTCACACCTGTGTTCTGACCCGCAACAAATGCTGGTGACAATTAACACCTGTGTTCTGACCCGCAACACATGCTGGTGACTCTTCACACCTGTGTTCTGACCCGCAACACATGCTGGTGACTCTTCACACCTGTGTACTGACCCAAAACTCATGCTGGTGACTCTTCACATCTGTTTACTGACACGCCACTCATGCTGGTGACTCTTCACATGTGTTCTGACCCGCAACACATGCTGGTGACATTTCACACCTGTGTTCTGACCCACAACACATGCTGGTGACTCTTCACACCTGTGTACTGACCCGAAACTCATGCTGGTGACTCTTCACATCTGCGTACTGACCTGCAACTCATGCTGGTGACTCTTCACACCTGTGTTCTGACCCGCAACACATGCTGGTGACATTTCACACCTGTGTTCTGACCCACAACACATGCTGGTGACTCTTCACACCTGTGTACTGACCCGCAACACATGCTGGTGACTCTTCACATCTGTGTTCTGACACGCAAACCATGCTGGTGACTCTTCACATCTGTGTTCTGACCCGCAACACATGCTGGTGACTCTTCACACCTGTGTTCTGACCCGCAACTCATGCTGGTGACTTTTCACATCTGTGTTCTGACCCGCGACTCATGCTGGTGACTCTTCACATCTGTTAACTGACCCGCAACTCATGCTGGTGACTCTTCACATCTGTGTTCTGACCCGCAACTCATGCTGGTGACTCTTCACACCTGTGTTCTGACCCGCAATACATGCTGGTGACTCTTTGACCCACAACACATGCTGGTGACTCTTCACATCTGTGTTCTGACCCGCAACACATGCTGGTGACTCTTCACATCTGCGTACTGACCTGCAACTCATGCTGGTGACTCTTCACACCTGTGTTCTGACCCGCAACACATGCTGGTGACATTTCACACCTGTGTTCTGACCCACAACACATGCTGGTGACTCTTCACACCTGTGTACTGACCCGAAACACATGCTGGTGACTCTTCACATCTGTGTTCTGACACGCAAACCATGCTGGTGACTCTTCACATCTGTGTTCTGACCCGCAACACATGCTGGTGACTCTTCACACCTGTGTTCTGACCCGCAACTCATGCTGGTGACTCTTTGACCCGCAACACATGCTGGTGA
The DNA here is from genome assembly GCA_022114975.2 of Lampris megalopsis. NCBI lineage: Eukaryota > Metazoa > Chordata > Actinopteri > Lampriformes > Lampridae > Lampris > Lampris megalopsis. Next base: position 171,645 of record JAJHIY020001246.1, read on the forward strand.
CCCTTCACACCTGTGTACTGACCCGCAACACATGCTGGTGACTCTTCACACCTGTGTACTGACCCGCAACACATGCTGGTGACTCTTCACATGTTTACTGAACCGCAACTCATGCTGGTGACTCTTCACACCTGTGTACTGACCCGCAACACATGCTGGTGACTCTTCACACCTGTGTTCTGACCCGCAACACATGCTGGTGACTCTTCACACCTGTGTACTAACCCGCAACACATGCTGGTGACTCTTCATATCTGTGTTCTGACCCGCAACACATGCTGGTGACTCTTCACATGTTTTCTGACCCGCAACACATGCTGGTGACTCTTCACATCTGTTTACTGACCCGCAACACATGCTGGTGACACTTCACATGTGTTCTGACCCGCAACACATGCTGGTGACACTTCACATCTGTGTTCTGACCCGCAACTCATGCTGGTGACTCTTCACATCTGTGTTCTGACCCGCAACTCATGCTGGTGACTCTTCACATCTGTTTACTGACCCGCAACACATGCTGGTGACTCTTCACATCTGTTTACTGACCCGCAACACATGCTGGTGACTCTTCACATGTGTTCTGACCCACAACACATGCTGGTGACACTTCACATCTGTGTTCTGACCCACAACTCATGCTGGTGACTCTTCACATCTGTGTTCTGACCCGCAACTCATGCTGGTGACTCTTCACACCTGTGTTCTGACCTGCAACACATGCTGGTGACAATTAACACCTGTGTTCTGACCCGCAACACATGCTGGTGACTCTTCACACCTGTGTTCTGACCCGCAACACATGCTGGTGACTCTTCACACCTGTGTACTGACCCAAAACTCATGCTGGTGACTCTTCACATCTGTTTACTGACACGCCACTCATGCTGGTGACTCTTCACATGTGTTCTGACCCGCAACACATGCTGGTGACATTTCACACCTGTGTTCTGACCCACAACACATGCTGGTGACTCTTCACACCTGTGTACTGACCCGAAACTCATGCTGGTGACTCTTCACATCTGCGTACTGACCTGCAACTCATGCTGGTGACTCTTCACACCTGTGTTCTGACCCGCAACACATGCTGGTGACATTTCACACCTGTGTTCTGACCCACAACACATGCTGGTGACTCTTCACACCTGTGTACTGACCCGAAACACATGCTGGTGACTCTTCACATCTGTGTTCTGACACGCAAACCATGCTGGTGACTCTTCACATCTGTGTTCTGACCCGCAACACATGCTGGTGACTCTTCACACCTGTGTTCTGACCCGCAACTCATGCTGGTGACTCTTTGACCCGCAACACATGCTGGTGACCCTTCACACCTGTGTACTGACCCGCAACACATGCTGGTGACTCTTCACACCTGTGTACTGACCCGCAACACATGCTGGTGACTCTTCACATGTTTACTGAACCGCAACTCATGCTGGTGACTCTTCACACCTGTGTACTGACCCGCAACACATGCTGGTGACTCTTCACACCTGTGTTCTGACCCGCAACACATGCTGGTGACTCTTCACACCTGTGTACTGACCCGCAACACATGCTGGTGACTCTTCATATCTGTGTTCTGACCCGCAACACATGCTGGTGACTCTTCACATGTTTTCTGACCCGCAACACATGCTGGTGACTCTTCACATCTGTTTACTGACCCGCAACACATGCTGGTGACACTTCACATGTGTTCTGACCCGCAACACATGCTGGTGACACTTCACATCTGTGTTCTGACCCGCAACTCATGCTGGTGACTCTTCACATCTGTGTTCTGACCCGCAACTCATGCTGGTGACTCTTCACATCTGTTTACTGACCCGTAACACATGCTGATGACTCTTCACATCTGTTTACTGACCCGCAACACATGCTGGTGACTCTTCACATGTGTTCTGACCCACAACACATGCTGGTGACACTTCACATCTGTGTTCTGACCCACAACTCATGCTGGTGACTCTTCACATCTGTGTTCTGACCCGCAACTCATGCTGGTGACTCTTCACACCTGTGTTCTGACCCGCAACACATGCTGGTGACAATTAACACCTGTGTTCTGACCCGCAACACATGCTGGTGACTCTTCACACCTGTGTTCTGACCCGCAACACATGCTGGTGACTCCTCACACCTGTGTACTGACCCAAAACTCATGCTGGTGACTCTTCACATCTGTTTACTGACACGCCACTCATGCTGGTGACTCTTCACATGTGTTCTGACCCGCAACACATGCTGGTGACATTTCACACCTGTGTTCTGACCCACAACACATGCTGGTGACTCTTCACACCTGTGTACTGACCCGAAACTCATGCTGGTGACTCTTCACATCTGCGTACTGACCTGCAACTCATGCTGGTGACTCTTCACACCTGTGTTCTGACCCGCAGCACATGCTGGTGACATTTCACACCTGTGTTCTGACCCACAACACATGCTGGTGACTCTTCACACCTGTGTACTGACCCGCAACACATGCTGGTGACTCTTCACATCTGTGTTCTGACACGCAAACCATGCTGGTGACTCTTCACATCTGTGTTCTGACCCGCAACACATGCTGGTGACTCTTCACACCTGTGTTCTGACCCGCAACTCATGCTGGTGACTCTTTGACCCGCAACACATGCTGGTGACCCTTCACACCTGTGTACTGACCCGCAACACATGCTGGTGACTCTTCACACCTGTGTACTGACCCGCAACATATGCTGGTGACTCTTCACATGTTTACTGAACCGCAACTCATGCTGGTGACTCTTCACACCTGTGTACTGACCCGCAACACATGCTGGTGACTCTTCACACCTGTGTTCTGACCCGCAACACATGCTGGTGACTCTTCACACCTGTGTACTGACCCGCAACACATGCTGGTGACTCTTCATATCTGTGTTCTGACCCGCAACACATGCTGGTGACTCTTCACATGTTTTCTGACCCGCAACACATGCTGGTGACTCTTCACATCTGTTTACTGACCCGCAACACATGCTGGTGACACTTCACATGTGTTCTGACCCGCAACACATGCTGGTGACACTTCACATCTGTGTTCTGACCCGCAACTCATGCTGGTGACTCTTCACATCTGTGTTCTGACCCGCAACTCATGCTGGTGACTCTTCACATCTGTTTACTGACCCGCAACACATGCTGGTGACTCTTCACATCTGTTTACTGACCCGCAACACATGCTGGTGACTCTTCACATGTGTTCTGACCCACAACACATGCTGGTGACACTTCACATCTGTGTTCTGACCCACAACTCATGCTGGTGACTCTTCACATCTGTGTTCTGACTCGCAACTCATGCTGGTGACTCTTCACACCTGTGTTCTGACCCGCAACACATGCTGGTGACAATTAACACCTGTGTTCTGACCCGCAACACATGCTGGTGACTCTTCACACCTGTGTTCTGACCCGCAACACATGCTGGTGACTCTTCACACCTGTGTACTGACCCGAAACTCATGCTGGTGACTCTTCACATCTGTTTACTGACACGCCACTCATGCTGGTGACTCTTCACATCTGTGTTCTGACCCGCAACTCATGCTGGTGACTCTTCACATCTGTTTACTGACCCGCAACACATGCTGGTGACTCTTCACATCTGTTTACTGACCCGCAACACATGCTGGTGACACTTCACATCTGTGTTCTGACCCGCAACTCATGCTGGTGACTCTTCACATCTGTGTTCTGACCCGCAACTCATGCTGGTGACTCTTCACATCTGCGTACTGACCCGCAACTCATGCTGGTGACTCTTCACACCTGTGTACTGACCCGCAACACATGCTGGTGACTCTTCACACCTGTGTTCTGACCCGCAACTCATGCTGGTGACTCTTTGACCCGCAACACATGCTGGTGACTCTTCACATCTGTATTCTGACCCGCAACACACGCTGGTGACTCTTCAAACCTGTATACTGACCCGCAACACATGCTGGTGACTCTTCACACCTGTGTTCTGACCCGCAACACATGCTGGTGACTCTTCGCATGTTTACTGACCCGCAACTCATGCTGGTGACTCTTCACACCTGTGTACTGACCCGCAACACATGCTGGTGACTCTTCACACCTGTGTTCTGATCCGCAACACATGCTGGTGATTCTTCACACCTGTGTACTGACCCGCAAAACATGCTGGTGACTCTTCACATCTGTGTTCTGACCCGCAATACATGCTGGTGACTCTTCACACCTGTGTACTGACCCGAAACTCATGCTGGTGACTCTTCACATCTGTTTACTGACCCGCAACTCATGCTGGTGACTCTTCACATGTGTTCTGACCCGCAACACATGCTGGTGACTCTTCACATCTGTTTACTGACCCAACACATGCTGGTGACTCTTCACATGTTTTCTGGCCCGCAACACATGCTGGTGACTTTTCAAATCTGTGTTCTGACCCGCAACTCATGCTGGTGACTCTTCATATCTGTGTTCTGATCCGCAACTCATGCTGGTGACTCTTCACATCTGTTTACTGACCCGCAACTCATGCTGGTGACTCTTCACATCTGTGTTCTGACCCGCAACTCATGCTGGTGACTCTTCACACCTGTGTACTGACCCACAACACATGCTGGTGACTTTCACATCTGTGTTCTGACCCACAACTCATGCTGGTGACTCCTCACACCTGTGTACTGACCCGCAACACATGCTGGTGACTCTTCACATCTGTTTACTGACCCGCAACTGATGCTGGTGACTCTTCACATCTGTGTTCTGACCCGCAACTCATGCTGGTGACTCTTCACATCTGTGTTCTGACCCGCAACTCATGCTGGTGACTCTTCACACCTGTGTACTGACCCACAACACATGCTGGTGACTTTCACATCTGTGTTCTGACCCACAACACATGCTGGTGACTCTTCACACCTGTGTACTGACCACAACACATGCTGGTGACTCTTCACATCTGTGTTCTGACCCGCAACACATGCTGGTGACTCTTCACACATGTGTACAGACGGGCAACACATGCTGCTGACTGTTCACACCTGTGTACTGACCCGCAACACATGCTGGTGACTCTTCACACCTGTGTCCTGACACGCAACACATGCTGGTGACTCTTCACACCTGTGTACTGACTCGCAACACATACTGGTGACTCTTCACATCTGTGTTCTGACCCGCAACTCATGCTGGTGACTCTTCTCAACCTGTGTACTGACCCGCAACACATTCTGGTGACTCCTCAAACCTGTGTACTGACCCGCAACACATGCTGGTGACTCTTCACACCTGTGTACTGACCCGCAACACATGCTGGTGACTCTTCACATCTATGTTCTGACCCGCAACTCATGCTGGTGACTCTTCACAACTGTGTACTGACCCGCAACTCATGCTGGTGACTCGTCACATGTGTTCTGACCCGCAACACGTGCTGGTGACTCTTCACATCTGTTTGCTGACCCGCAACACATGCTGGTGACTCTTCACACCTGTGTACTGACCACAACACATGCTGGTGACTCTTCACACCTGTGTTCTGACCCGCAACTCATGCTGGTGACTCTTTGACCCGCAACACATGCTGGTGACTCTTCACATCTGTATTCTGACCCGCAACACACGCTGGTGACTCTTCAAACCTGTATACTGACCCGCAACACATGCTGGTGACTCTTCACACCTGTGTTCTGACCCGCAACACATGCTGGTGACTCTTCGCATGTTTACTGACCCGCAACTCATGCTGGTGACTCTTCACACCTGTGTACTGACCCGCAACACATGCTGGTGACTCTTCACACCTGTGTTCTGATCCGCAACACATGCTGGTGATTCTTCACACCTGTGTACTGACCCGCAAAACATGCTGGTGACTCTTCACATCTGTGTTCTGACCCGCAATACATGCTGGTGACTCTTCACACCTGTGTACTGACCCGAAACTCATGCTGGTGACTCTTCACATCTGTTTACTGACCCGCAACTCATGCTGGTGACTCTTCACATGTGTTCTGACCCGCAACACATGCTGGTGACTCTTCACATCTGTTTACTGACCCAACACATGCTGGTGACTCTTCACATGTTTTCTGGCCCGCAACACATGCTGGTGACTTTTCAAATCTGTGTTCTGACCCGCAACTCATGCTGGTGACTCTTCATATCTGTGTTCTGATCCGCAACTCATGCTGGTGACTCTTCACATCTGTTTACTGACCCGCAACTCATGCTGGTGACTCTTCACATCTGTGTTCTGACCCGCAACTCATGCTGGTGACTCTTCACACCTGTGTACTGACCCACAACACATGCTGGTGACTTTCACATCTGTGTTCTGACCCACAACACATGCTGGTGACTCCTCACACCTGTGTACTGACCAGCAACACATGCTGGTGACTCTTCACATCTGTTTACTGACCCGCAACTGATGCTGGTGACTCTTCACATCTGTGTTCTGACCCGCAACTCATGCTGGTGACTCTTCACATCTGTGTTCTGACCCGCAACTCATGCTGGTGACTCTTCACACCTGTGTACTGACCCACAACACATGCTGGTGACTTTCACATCTGTGTTCTGACCCACAACACATGCTGGTGACTCTTCACACCTGTGTACTGACCACAACACATGCTGGTGACTCTTCACATCTGTGTTCTGACCCGCAACACATGCTGGTGACTCTTCACACATGTGTACAGACGGGCAACACATGCTGCTGACTGTTCACACCTGTGTACTGACCCGCAACACATGCTGGTGACTCTTCACACCTGTGTCCTGACCCGCAACACATGCTGGTGACTCTTCACACCTGTGTACTGACCCGCAACACATACTGGTGACTCTTCACATCTGTGTTCTGACCCGCAACTCATGCTGGTGACTCTTCTCAACCTGTGTACTGACCCGCAACACATTCTGGTGACTCCTCAAACCTGTGTACTGACCCGCAACACATGCTGGTGACTCTTCACACCTGTGTACTGACCCGCAACACATGCTGGTGACTCGTCACATGTGTTCTGACCCGCAACACGTGCTGGTGACTCTTCACATCTGTTTGCTGACCCGCAACACATGCTGGTGACTCTTCACATGTGTTCTGACCCGCAACACATGCTGGTGACACTTCACATCTGTGTTCTGACCCGCAACTCATGCTGGTGACTCTTCACATCTGTGTTCCGACCCGCGACTCATGCTGGTGACTCTTCACATCTGTTAACTGACCCGCAACTCATGCTGGTGACTCTTCACATCTGTGTTCTGACCCGCAACTCATGCTGGTGACTCTTCACACCTGTGTTCTGACCCGCAATACATGCTGGTGACTCTTTGACCCACAACACATGCTGGTGACTCTTCACATCTGTGTTCTGACCCGCACCACATGCTGGTGACTCTTCACATCTGCGTACTGACCTGCAACTCATGCTGGTGACTCTTCACACCTGTGTTCTGACCCGCAACACATGCTGGTGACATTTCACACCTGTGTTCTGACCCACAACACATGCTGGTGACTCTTCACACCTGTGTACTGACCCGCAACACATGCTGGTGACTCTTCACATCTGTGTTCTGACACGCAAACCATGCTGGTGACTCTTCACATCTGTGTTCTGACCCGCAACACATGCTGGTGACTCTTCACACCTGTGTTCTGACCCGCAACTCATGCTGGTGACTCTTTGACCCGCAACACATGCTGGTGACCCTTCACACCTGTGTACTGACCCGCAACACATGCTGGTGACTCTTCACATGTTTACTGAACCGCAACTCATGCTGGTGACTCTTCACACCTGTGTACTGACCCGCAACACATGCTGGTGACTCTTCACACCTGTGTACTGACCACAACACATGCTGGTGACTCTTCACATCTGTGTTCTGACCCGCAACACATGCTGGTGACTCTTCACACATGTGTACAGACGGGCAACACATGCTGCTGACTGTTCACACCTGTGTACTGACCCGCAACACATGCTGGTGACTCTTCACACCTGTGTCCTGACCCGCAACACATGCTGGTGACTCTTCACACCTGTGTACTGACCCGCAACACATACTGGTGACTCTTCACATCTGTGTTCTGACCCGCAACTCATGCTGGTGACTCTTCTCAACCTGTGTACTGACCCGCAACACATTCTGGTGACTCCTCAAACCTGTGTACTGACCCGCAACACATGCTGGTGACTCTTCACACCTGTGTACTGACCCGCAACACATGCTGGTGACTCTTCACATCTATGTTCTGACCCGCAACTCATGCTGGTGACTCTTCACAACTGTGTACTGACCCGCAACTCATGCTGGTGACTCGTCACATGTGTTCTGACCCGCAACACGTGCTGGTGACTCTTCACATCTGTTTGCTGACCCGCAACACATGCTGGTGACTCTTCACATGTGTTCTGACCCGCAACACATGCTGGTGACACTTCACATCTGTGTTCTGACCCGCAACTCATGCTGGTGACTCTTCACATCTGTGTTCCGACCCGCGACTCATGCTGGTGACTCTTCACATCTGTTAACTGACCCGCAACTCATGCTGGTGACTCTTCACATCTGTGTTCTGACCCGCAACTCATGCTGGTGACTCTTCACACCTGTGTTCTGACCCGCAATACATGCTGGTGACTCTTTGACCCACAACACATGCTGGTGACTCTTCACATCTGTGTTCTGACCCGCACCACATGCTGGTGACTCTTCACATCTGCGTACTGACCTGCAACTCATGCTGGTGACTCTTCACACCTGTGTTCTGACCCGCAACACATGCTGGTGACATTTCACACCTGTGTTCTGACCCACAACACATGCTGGTGACTCTTCACACCTGTGTACTGACCCGCAACACATGCTGGTGACTCTTCACATCTGTGTTCTGACACGCAAACCATGCTGGTGACTCTTCACATCTGTGTTCTGACCCGCAACACATGCTGGTGACTCTTCACACCTGTGTTCTGACCCGCAACTCATGCTGGTGACTCTTTGACCCGCAACACATGCTGGTGACCCTTCACACCTGTGTACTGACCCGCAACACATGCTGGTGACTCTTCACATGTTTACTGAACCGCAACTCATGCTGGTGACTCTTCACACCTGTGTACTGACCCGCAACACATGCTGGTGACTCTTCACACCTGTGTTCTGACCCGCAACTCATGCTGGTGACTCTTTGACCCGCAACACATGCTGGTGACCCTTCACACCTGTGTACTGACCCGCAACACATGCTGGTGACTCTTCACACCTGTGTACTGACCCGCAACACATGCTGGTGACTCTTCACATGTTTACTGAACCGCAACTCATGCTGGTGACTCTTCACACCTGTGTACTGACCCGCAACACATGCTGGTGACTCTTCACACCTGTGTTCTGACCCGCAACACATGCTGGTGACTCTTCACACCTGTGTACTGACCCGCAACACATGCTGGTGACTCTTCATATCTGTGTTCTGACCCGCAACACATGCTGGTGACTCTTCACATCTGTGTTCTGACCCGCAACACATGCTGGTGACTCTTCATATCTGTGTTCTGACCCGCAACACATGCTGGTGACTCTTCACATCTGTTTACTGACCCGCAACACATGCTGGTGACACTTCACATGTGTTCTGACCCGCAACACATGCTGGTGACACTTCACATCTGTGTTCTGACCCGCAACTCATGCTGGTGACTCTTCACATCTGTCTTCTGACCCACAACTCATGCTGGTGACTCTTCACATCTGTTTACTGACCCGCAACACATGCTGGTGACTCTTCACATCTGTTTACTGACCCGCAACACATGCTGGTGACTCTTCACACCTGTGTTCTGACCCGCAATACATGCTGGTGACTCTTCACACCTGTGTACTGACCCGCAACACATGCTGGTGACTCTTCACATCTGTGTTCTGACACGCAAACCATGCTGGTGACTCTTCACATCTGTGTTCTGACCCACAACACATGCTGGTGACTCTTCACACCTGTGTTCTGACCCGCAACACATGCTGCTGACTGTTCACACCTGTGTTCTGACCCACAACACATGCTGGTGACTCTTCACACCTGTGTACTGACCCGCAACACATGCTGGTGACTCTTCACATCTGCGTACTGACCTGCAACTCATGCTGGTGACTCTTCACATCTGTGTTCTGACCCGCAACACATGCTGGTGACATTTCACACCTGTGTTCTGACCCACAACACATGCTGGTGACTCTTCACACCTGTGTACTGACCCGCAACACATGCTGGTGACTCTTCACACCTGTGTTCTGACCCGCAACTCATGCTGGTGACTCTTTGACCCGCAACACATGCTGGTGACCCTTCACACCTGTGTCCTGACCCGCAACACATGCTGGTGACTCTTCACATGTTTACTGACCCGCAACACATGCTGGTGACTCTTCACATCTGTGTTCTGACCCGCAACTCATGCTGGTGACTCTTCACACCTGTGTACTGACCCACAACACATGCTGGTGACTCTTCACATCTGTGTTCTGACCCGCAACTCATGCTGGTGACTCTTCACACCTGTGTACTGACCCACAACACATGCTGGTGACTCTTCACATCTGTTTACTGACCCGCAACTGATGCTGGTGACTCTTCACATCTGTGTTCTGACCCACAACTCATGCTGGTGACTCCTCACACCTGTGTACTGACCCGCAACACATGCTGGTGACTCTTCACACCTGTGTACTGACCACAACACATGCTGGTGACTCTTCACATCTGTGTTCTGACCCGCAACACATGCTGGTGACTCTTCACACATGTGTACAGACGGGCAACACATGCTGCTGACTGTTCACACCTGTGTACTGACCCGCAACACATGCTGGTGACTCTTCACACCTGTGTCCTGACCCGCAACACATGCTGGTGACTCTTCACACCTGTGTACTGACCCGCAACACATACTGGTGACTCTTCACATCTGTGTTCTGACCCGCAACTCATGCTGGTGACTCTGCCCAACCTGTGTACTGACCCGCAACACATTCTGGTGACTCCTCAAACCTGTGTACTGACCTGCAAAACATGCTGGTGACTCTTCACACCTGTGTACTGACCCGCAACACATGCTGGTGACTCTTCACATCTATGTTCTGACCCGCAACTCATACTGGTGACTCTTCACAACTGTGTACTGACCCGCAACTCATGCTGGTGACTCGTCACATGTGTTCTGACCCGCAACACGTGCTGGTGACTCTTCACATCTGTTTGCTGACCCGCAACACATGCTGGTGACACTTCACATGTGTTCTGACCCGCAACACATGCTGGTGACACTTCACATCTGTGTTCTGACCCGCAACTCATGCTGGTGACTCTTCACATCTGTGTTCTGACCCGCGACTCATGCTGGTGACTCTTCACATCTGTTAACTGACCCGCAACTCATGCTGGTGACTCTTCACATCTGTGTTCTGACCCGCAACTCATGCTGGTGACTCTTCACACCTGTGTTCTGACCCGCAATACATGCTGGTGACTCTTTGACCCACAACACATGCTGGTGACTCTTCACATCTGTGTTCTGACCCGCAACACATGCTGGTGACTCTTCACATCTGCGTACTGACCTGCAACTCATGCTGGTGACTCTTCACATCTGTGTTCTGACCCGCAACACATGCTGGTGACATTTCACACCTGTGTTCTGACCCACAACACATGCTGGTGACTCTTCACACCTGTGTACTGACCCGCAACACATGCTGGTGACTCTTCACACCTGTGTTCTGACCCGCAACTCATGCTGGTGACTCTTTGACCCGCAACACATGCTGGTGACCCTTCACACCTGTGTCCTGACCCGCAACACATGCTGGTGACTCTTCACATGTTTACTGACCCGCAACACATGCTGGTGACTCTTCACACCTGTGTACTGACCCGCAACACATGCTGGTGACTCTTCACACCTGTGTTCTGACCCGCAACTTATGCTGGTGACTCTTTGACCCGCAACACATGCTGGTGACCCTTCACACCTGTGTACTGACCCGCAACACATGCTGGTGACTCTTCACACCTGTGTACTGACCCGCAACACATGCTGGTGACTCTTCACATGTTTACTGAACCGCAACTCATGCTGGTGACTCTTCACACCTGTGTACTGACCCGCAACACATGCTGGTGACTCTTCACACCTGTGTTCTGACCCGCAACACATGCTGGTGACTCTTCACATCTGTTAACTGACCCGCAACTCATGCTGGTGACTCTTCACATCTGTGTTCTGACCCGCAACTCATGCTGGTGACTCTTCACACCTGTGTTCTGACCCGCAATACATGCTGGTGACTCTTTGACCCACAACACATGCTGGTGACTCTTCACATCTGTGTTCTGACCCGCAACACATGCTGGTGACTCTTCACATCTGCGTACTGACCTGCAACTCATGCTGGTGACTCTTCACATCTGTGTTCTGACCCGCAACACATGCTGGTGACATTTCACACCTGTGTTCTGACCCACAACACATGCTGGTGACTCTTCACACCTGTGTACTGACCCGCAACACATGCTGGTGACTCTTCACACCTGTGTTCTGACCCGCAACTCATGCTGGTGACTCTTTGACCCGCAACACATGCTGGTGACCCTTCACACCTGTGTCCTGACCCGCAACACATGCTGGTGACTCTTCACATGTTTACTGACCCGCAACACATGCTGGTGACTCTTCACACCTGTGTACTGACCCGCAACACATGCTGGTGACTCTTCACACCTGTGTTCTGACCCGCAACTTATGCTGGTGACTCTTTGACCCGCAACACATGCTGGTGACCCTTCACACCTGTGTACTGACCCGCAACACATGCTGGTGACTCTTCACACCTGTGTACTGACCCGCAACACATGCTGGTGACTCTTCACATGTTTACTGAACCGCAACTCATGCTGGTGACTCTTCACACCTGTGTACTGACCCGCAACACATGCTGGTGACTCTTCACACCTGTGTTCTGACCCGCAACACATGCTGGTGACTCTTCACACCTGTGTACTGACCCGCAACACATGCTGGTGACTCTTCATATCTGTGTTCTGACCCGCAACACATGCTGGTGACTCTTCACATCTGTGTTCTGACCCGCAACACATGCTGGTGACTCTTCACATCTGTGTTCTGACCCGCAAACCATGCTGGTGACACTTCACATGTGTTCTGACCCGCAACACATGCTGGTGACACTTCACATCTGTGTTCTGACCCGCAACTCATGCTGGTGACTCTTCACATCTGTTTACTGACCCGCAACACATGCTGGTGACTCTTCACACCTGTGTTCTGACCCGCAACACATGCTGGTGACTCTTCACACCTGTGTTCTGACCCGCAATACATGCTGGTGACTCTTCACACCTGTGTACTGACCCGCAACACATGCTGGTGACTCTTCACATCTGTGTTCTGACACGCAAATCATGCTGGTGACTCTTCACATCTGTGTTCTGACCCGCAACACATGCTGGTGACTCTTCACACCTGTGTTCTGACCCGCAACTCATGCTGGTGACTCTTTGACCCGCAACACATGCTGGTGACTCTTCACATGTTTACTGAACCGCAACACATGCTGGTGACTCTTCACACCTGTGTCCTGACCCGCAACACATGCTGGTGACTCTTCACACCTGTGTTCTGACCCGCAATACATGCTGGTGACTCTTCACACCTGTGTACTGACCCGCAACACATGCTGGTGACTCTTCACATCTGTGTTCTGACACGCAAATCATGCTGGTGACTCTTCACATCTGTGTTCTGACCCGCAACTCATGCTGGTGACTCTTTGACCTGCAACACATGCTGGTGACTCTTCACATCTGTATTCTGACCCGCAACACACGCTGGTGACTCTTCAAACCTGTATACTGACCCGCAACACATGCTGGTGACTCTTCACACCTGTGTTCTGACCGTCAACACATGCTGGTGACTCTTCGCATGTTTACTGACCCGCAACTCATGCTGGTGACTCTTCACACCTGTGTACTGACCCGCAACACATGCTGGTGACTCTTCACACCTGTGTTCTGATCCGCAACACATGCTGGTGATTCTTCACACCTGTGTACTGACCCGCAAAACATGCTGGTGACTCTTCACATCTGTGTTCTGACCCGCAATACATGCTGGTGACTCTTCACACCTGTGTACTGACCCGAAACTCATGCTGGTGACTCTTCACATCTGTTTACTGACCCGCAACTCATGCTGGTGACTCTTCACATGTGTTCTGACCCGCAACACATGCTGGTGACTCTTCACATCTGTTTACTGACCCAACACATGCTGGTGACTCTTCACATGTTTTCTGGCCCGCAACACATGCTGGTGACTTTTCAAATCTGTGTTCTGACCCGCAACTCATGCTGGTGACTCTTCATATCTGTGTTCTGATCCGCAACTCATGCTGGTGACTCTTCACATCTGTTTACTGACCCGCAACTCATGCTGGTGACTCTTCACATCTGTGTTCTGACCCGCAACTCATGCTGGTGACTCTTCACACCTGTGTACTGACCCACAACACATGCTGGTGACTTTCACATCTGTGTTCTGACCCACAACACATGCTGGTGACTCCTCACACCTGTGTACTGACCCGCAACACATGCTGGTGACTCTTCACATCTGTTTACTGACCCGCAACTGATGCTGGTGACTCTTCACATCTGTGTTCTGACCCGCAACTCATGCTGGTGACTCTTCACATCTGTGTTCTGACCCGCAACTCATGCTGGTGACTCTTCACACCTGTGTACTGACCCACAACACATGCTGGTGACTTTCACATCTGTGTTCTGACCCACAACACATGCTGGTGACTCTTCACACCTGTGTACTGACCACAACACATGCTGGTGACTCTTCACATCTGTGTTCTGACCCGCAACACATGCTGGTGACTCTTCACACATGTGTACAGACGGGCAACACATGCTGCTGACTGTTCACACCTGTGTACTGACCCGCAACACATGCTGGTGACTCTTCACACCTGTGTCCTGACCCGCAACACATGCTGGTGACTCTTCACACCTGTGTACTGACCCGCAACACATACTGGTGACTCTTCACATCTGTGTTCTGACCCGCAACTCATGCTGGTGACTCTTCTCAACCTGTGTACTGACCCGCAACACATTCTGGTGACTCCTCAAACCTGTGTACTGACCCGCAACACATGCTGGTGACTCTTCACACCTGTGTACTGACCCGCAACACATGCTGGTGACTCTTCACATCTATGTTCTGACCCGCAACTCATGCTGGTGACTCTTCACAACTGTGTACTGACCCGCAACTCATGCTGGTGACTCGTCACATGTGTTCTGACCCGCAACACGTGCTGGTGACTCTTCACATCTGTTTGCTGACCCGCAACACATGCTGGTGACTCTTCACATGTGTTCTGACCCGCAACACATGCTGGTGACACTTCACATCTGTGTTCTGACCCGCAACTCATGCTGGTGACTCTTCACATCTGTGTTCTGACCCGCGACTCATGCTGGTGACTCTTCACATCTGTTAACTGACCCGCAACTCATGCTGGTGACTCTTCACATCTGTGTTCTGACCCGCAACTCATGCTGGTGACTCTTCACACCTGTGTTCTGACCCGCAATACATGCTGGTGACTCTTTGACCCACAACACATGCTGGTGACTCTTCACATCTGTGTTCTGACCCGCACCACATGCTGGTGACTCTTCACATCTGCGTACTGACCCGCAACACATGCTGGTGACTCTTCACACCTGTGTTCTGACCCGCAACACATGCTGGTGACATTTCACACCTGTGTTCTGACCCACAACACATGCTGGTGACTCTTCACACCTGTGTACTGACCCGCAACACATGCTGGTGACTCTTCACATCTGTGTTCTGACACGCAAACCATGCTGGTGACTCTTCACATCTGTGTTCTGACCCGCAACACATGCTGGTGACTCTTCACACCTGTGTTCTGACCCGCAACTCATGCTGGTGACTCTTTGACCCGCAACACATGCTGGTGACCCTTCACACCTGTGTACTGACCCGCAACACATGCTGGTGACTCTTCACATGTTTACTGAACCGCAACTCATGCTGGTGACTCTTCACACCTGTGTACTGACCCGCAACACATGCTGGTGACTCTTCACACCTGTGTTCTGACCCGCAACTCATGCTGGTGACTATTTGACCCGCAACACATGCTGGTGACCCTTCACACCTGTGTACTGACCCGCAACACATGCTGGTGACTCTTCACACCTGTGTACTGACCCGCAACACATGCTGGTGACTCTTCACATGTTTACTGAACCGCAACTCATGCTGGTGACTCTTCACACCTGTGTACTGACCCGCAACACATGCTGGTGACTCTTCACACCTGTGTTCTGACCCGCAACACATGCTGGTGACTCTTCACACCTGTGTACTGACCCGCAACACATGCTGGTGACTCTTCATATCTGTGTTCTGACCCGCAACACATGCTGGTGACTCTTCACATCTGTGTTCTGACCCGCAACACATGCTGGTGACTCTTCATATCTGTGTTCTGACCCGCAACACATGCTGGTGACTCTTCACATCTGTTTACTGACCCGCAACACATGCTGGTGACACTTCACATGTGTTCTGACCCGCAACACATGCTGGTGACACTTCACATCTGTGTTCTGACCCGCAACTCATGCTGGTGACTCTTCACATCTGTCTTCTGACCCGCAACTCATGCTGGTGACTCTTCACATCTGTTTACTGACCCGCAACACATGCTGGTGACTCTTCACATCTGTTTACTGACCCGCAACACATGCTGGTGACTCTTCACACCTGTGTTCTGACCCGCAATACATGCTGGTGACTCTTCACACCTGTGTACTGACCCGCAACACATGCTGGTGACTCTTCACATCTGTGTTCTGACACGCAAACCATGCTGGTGACTCTTCACATCTGTGTTCTGACCCACAACACATGCTGGTGACTCTTCACACCTGTGTTCTGACCCGCAACACATGCTGCTGACTGTTCACACCTGTGTTCTGACCCACAACACATGCTGGTGACTCTTCACACCTGTGTACTGACCCGCAACACATGCTGGTGACTCTTCACATCTGCGTACTGACCTGCAACTCATGCTGGTGACTCTTCACATCTGTGTTCTGACCCGCAACACATGCTGGTGACATTTCACACCTGTGTTCTGACCCACAACACATGCTGGTGACTCTTCACACCTGTGTACTGACCCGCAACACATGCTGGTGACTCTTCACACCTGTGTTCTGACCCGCAACTCATGCTGGTGACTCTTTGACCCGCAACACATGCTGGTGACCCTTCACACCTGTGTCCTGACCCGCAACACATGCTGGTGACTCTTCACATGTTTACTGACCCGCAACACATGCTGGTGACTCTTCACATCTGTGTTCTGACCCGCAACTCATGCTGGTGACTCTTCACACCTGTGTACTGACCCACAACACATGCTGGTGACTCTTCACATCTGTGTTCTGACCCGCAACTCATGCTGGTGACTCTTCACACCTGTGTACTGACCCACAACACATGCTGGTGACTCTTCACATCTGTTTACTGACCCGCAACTGATGCTGGTGACTCTTCACATCTGTGTTCTGACCCGCAACACATGCTGGTGACCCTTCACACCTGTGTACTGACCCGCAACACATGCTGGTGACTCTTCACACCTGTGTACTGACCCGCAACACATGCTGGTGACTCTTCACATGTTTACTGAACCGCAACTCATGCTGGTGACTCTTCACACCTGTGTACTGACCCGCAACACATGCTGGTGACTCTTCACACCTGTGTTCTGACCCGCAACACATGCTGGTGACTCTTCACACCTGTGTACTGACCCGCAACACATGCTGGTGACTCTTCATATCTGTGTTCTGACCCGCAACACATGCTGGTGACTCTTCACATCTGTGTTCTGACCCGCAACACATGCTGGTGACTCTTCATATCTGTGTTCTGACCCGCAACACATGCTGGTTACTCTTCACATCTGTTTACTGACCCGCAACACATGCTGGTGACACTTCACATGTGTTCTGACCCGCAACACATGCTGGTGACACTTCACATCTGTGTTCTGACCCGCAACTCATGCTGGTGACTCTTCACATCTGTCTTCTGACCCGCAACTCATGCTGGTGACTCTTCACATCTGTTTACTGACCCGCAACACATGCTGGTGACTCTTCACATCTGTTTACTGACCCGCAACACATGCTGGTGACTCTTCACACCTGTGTTCTGACCCGCAATACATGCTGGTGACTCTTCACACCTGTGTACTGACCCGCAACACATGCTGGTGACTCTTCACATCTGTGTTCTGACACGCAAACCATGCTGGTGACTCTTCACATCTGTGTTCTGACCCACAACACATGCTGGTGACTCTTCACACCTGTGTTCTGACCCGCAACACATGCTGCTGACTGTTCACACCTGTGTTCTGACCCACAACACATGCTGGTGACTCTTCACACCTGTGTACTGACCCGCAACACATGCTGGTGACTCTTCACATCTGCGTACTGACCTGCAACTCATGCTGGTGACTCTTCACATCTGTGTTCTGACCCGCAACACATGCTGGTGACATTTCACACCTGTGTTCTGACCCACAACACATGCTGGTGACTCTTCACACCTGTGTACTGACCCGCAACACATGCTGGTGACTCTTCACACCTGTGTTCTGACCCGCAACTCATGCTGGTGACTCTTTGACCCGCAACACATGCTGGTGACCCTTCACACCTGTGTCCTGACCCGCAACACATGCTGGTGACTCTTCACATGTTTACTGACCCGCAACACATGCTGGTGACTCTTCACATCTGTGTTCTGACCCGCAACTCATGCTGGTGACTCTTCACACCTGTGTACTGACCCACAACACATGCTGGTGACTCTTCACATCTGTGTTCTGACCCGCAACTCATGCTGGTGACTCTTCACACCTGTGTACTGACCCACAACACATGCTGGTGACTCTTCACATCTGTTTACTGACCCGCAACTGATGCTGGTGACTCTTCACATCTGTGTTCTGACCCACAACTCATGCTGGTGACTCCTCACACCTGTGTACTGACCCGCAACACATGCTGGTGACTCTTCACACCTGTGTACTGACCACAACACATGCTGGTGACTCTTCACATCTGTGTTCTGACCCGCAACACATGCTGGTGACTCTTCACACATGTGTACAGACGGGCAACACATGCTGCTGACTGTTCACACCTGTGTACTGACCCGCAACACATGCTGGTGACTCTTCACACCTGTGTTCTGACCCGCAACACATGCTGGTGACTCTTCACACCTGTGTACTGACCCGCAACACATACTGGTGACTCTTCACATCTGTGTTCTGACCCGCAACTCATGCTGGTGACTCTGCCCAACATGTGTACTGACCCGCAACACATTCTGGTGACTCCTCAAACATGTGTACTGACCTGCAAAACATGCTGGTGACTCTTCACACCTGTGTACTGACCCGCAACACATGCTGGTGACTCTTCACATCTATGTTCTGACCCGCAACTCATGCTGGTGACTCTTCACAACTGTGTACTGACCCGCAACTCATGCTGGTGACTCGTCACATGTGTTCTGACCCGCAACACGTGCTGGTGACTCTTCACATCTGTTTGCTGACCCGCAACACATGCTGGTGACACTTCACATGTGTTCTGACCCGCAACACATGCTGGTGACACTTCACATCTGTGTTCTGACCCGCAACTCATGCTGGTGACTCTTCACATCTGTGTTCTGACCCGCGACTCATGCTGGTGACTCTTCACATCTGTTAACTGACCCGCAACTCATGCTGGTGACTCTTCACATCTGTGTTCTGACCCGCAACTCATGCTGGTGACTCTTCACACCTGTGTTCTGACCCGCAATACATGCTGGTGACTCTTTGACCCACAACACATGCTGGTGACTCTTCACATCTGTGTTCTGACCCGCAACACATGCTGGTGACTCTTCACATCTGCGTACTGACCTGCAACTCATGCTGGTGACTCTTCACATCTGTGTTCTGACCCGCAACACATGCTGGTGACATTTCACACCTGTGTTCTGACCCACAACACATGCTGGTGACTCTTCACAACTGTGTTCTGACCCGCAATTCATGCTGGTGACTCTTTGACCCGCAACACATGCTGGTGACCCTTCACACCTGTGTCCTGACCCGCAACACATGCTGGTGACTCTTCACATGTTTACTGACCCGCAACACATGCTGGTGACTCTTCACACCTGTGTACTGACCCGCAACACATGCTGGTGACTCTTCACACCTGTGTTCTGACCCGCAACTTATGCTGGTGACTCTTTGACCCGCAACACATGCTGGTGACCCTTCACACCTGTGTACTGACCCGCAACACATGCTGGTGACTCTTCACACCTGTGTACTGACCCGCAACACATGCTGGTGACTCTTCACATGTTTACTGAACCGCAACTCATGCTGGTGACTCTTCACACCTGTGTACTGACCCGCAACACATGCTGGTGACTCTTCACACCTGTGTTCTGACCCGCAACACATGCTGGTGACTCTTCACACCTGTGTACTGACCCGCAACACATGCTGGTGACTCTTCATATCTGTGTTCTGACCCGCAACACATGCTGGTGACTCTTCACATCTGTGTTCTGACCCGCAACACATGCTGGTGACTCTTCACATCTGTGTTCTGACCCGCAAACCATGCTGGTGACACTTCACATGTGTTCTGACCCGCAACACATGCTGGTGACACTTCACATCTGTGTTCTGACCCGCAACTCATGCTGGTGACTCTTCACATCTGTTTACTGACCCGCAACACATGCTGGTGACTCTTCACACCTGTGTTCTGACCCGCAACACATGCTGGTGACTCTTCACACCTGTGTTCTGACCCGCAATACATGCTGGTGACTCTTCACACCTGTGTACTGACCCGCAACACATGCTGGTGACTCTTCACATCTGTGTTCTGACACGCAAATCATGCTGGTGACTCTTCACATCTGTGTTCTGACCCGCAACACATGCTGGTGACTCTTCACACCTGTGTTCTGACCCGCAACTCATGCTGGTGACTCTTTGACCCGCAACACATGCTGGTGACTCTTCACATGTTTACTGAACCGCAACACATGCTGGTGACTCTTCACACCTGTGTCCTGACCCGCAACACATGCTGGTGACTCTTCACACCTGTGTTCTGACCCGCAATACATGCTGGTGACTCTTCACACCTGTGTACTGACCCGCAACACATGCTGGTGACTCTTCACATCTGTGTTCTGACACGCAAATCATGCTGGTGACTCTTCACATCTGTGTTCTGACCCGCAACACATGCTGGTGACTCTTCACACCTGTGTTCTGACCCGCAACTCATGCTGGTGACTCTTTGACCCGCAACACATGCTGGTGACTCTTCACATGTTTACTGAACCGCAACACATGCTGGTGACTCTTCACACCTGTGTCCTGACCCGCAACACATGCTGGTGACTCTTCACACCTGTGTACTGACCCGCAACACATGCTGGTGACTCTTCACATCTGTGTTCTGACCCGCAACTCATGCTGGTGACTCTTCACACCTGTGTACTGACCCGCAACACATTCTGGTGACTCTTCAAACCTGTGTACTGACCCGCAACACATGCTGGTGACTCTTCACACCTGTGTACTGACCTGCAACACATGCTGGTGACTCTTCACACCTGTGTACTGACCCGCAACACATGCTGGTGACTCTTCACATCTATGTTCTGACCCGCAACTCATGCTGGTGATTCTTCACACCTGTGTACTGACCCGCAACACATGCTGGTGACTCTTCACATGTTTACTGAACCGCAACTCATGCTGGTGACTCTTCACACCTGTGTACTGACCCGCAACACATGCTGGTGACTCTTCACACCTGTGTTCTGACCCGCAACACATGCTGGTGACTCTTCACACCTGTGTACTGACCCGCAACACATGCTGGTGACTCTTCATATCTGTGTTCTGACCCGCAACACATGCTGGTGACTCTTCACATCTGTGTTCTGACCCGCAACACATGCTGGTGACTCTTCATATCTGTGTTCTGACCCGCAACACATGCTGGTGACTCTTCACATGTTTACTGAACCGCAACTCATGCTGGTGACTCTTCACACCTGTGTACTGACCCGCAACACATGCTGGTGACTCTTCACACCTGTGTTCTGACCCGCAACACATGCTGGTGACTCTTCACACCTGTGTACTGACCCGCAACACATGCTGGTGACTCTTCATATCTGTGTTCTGACCCGCAACACATGCTGGTGACTCTTCACATCTGTGTTCTGACCCGCAACACATGCTGGTGACTCTTCATATCTGTGTTCTGACCCGCAACACATGCTGGTGACTCTTCACATCTGTTTACTGACCCGCAACACATGCTGGATGACACTTCACATGTGTTCTGACCCGCAACACATGCTGGTGACACTTCACATCTGTGTTCTGACCCGCAACTCATGCTGGTGACTCTTCACATCTGTCTTCTGACCCGCAACTCATGCTGGTGACTCTTCACATCTGTTTACTGACCCGCAACACATGCTGGTGACTCTTCACATCTGTTTACTGACCCGCAACACATGCTGGTGACTCTTCACACCTGTGTTCTGACCCGCAATACATGCTGGTGACTCTTCACACCTGTGTACTGACCCGCAACACATGCTGGTGACTCTTCACATCTGTGTTCTGACACGCAAACCATGCTGGTGACTCTTCACATCTGTGTTCTGACCCACAACACATGCTGGTGACTCTTCACACCTGTGTTCTGACCCGCAACACATGCTGCTGACTGTTCACACCTGTGTTCTGACCCACAACACATGCTGGTGACTCTTCACACCTGTGTACTGACCCGCAACACATGCTGGTGACTCTTCACACCTGTGTTCTGACCCGCAACTCATGCTGGTGACTCTTTGACCCGCAACACATGCTGGTGACTCTTCACATCTGTATTCTGACCCGCAACACACGCTGGTGACTCTTCAAACCTGTATACTGACCCGCAACACATGCTGGTGACTCTTCACACCTGTGTTCTGACCCGCAACACATGCTGGTGACTCTTCGCATGTTTACTGACCCGCAACTCATGCTGGTGACTCTTCACACCTGTGTACTGACCCGCAACACATGCTGGTGACTCTTCACACCTGTGTTCTGACCCGCAACACATGCTGGTGATTCTTCACACCTGTGTACTGACCCGCAAAACATGCTGGTGACTCTTCACATCTGTGTTCTGACCCGCAATACATGCTGGTGACTCTTAACACCTGTGTACTGACCCGAAACTCATGCTGGTGACTCTTCACATCTGTTTACTGACCCGCAACTCATGCTGGTGACTCTTCACATGTGTTCTGACCCGCAACACATGCTGGTGACTCTTCACATCTGTTTACTGACCCAACACATGCTGGTGACTCTTCACATGTGTTCTGGCCCGCAACACATGCTGGTGACTTTTCAAATCTGTGTTCTGACCCGCAACTCATGCTGGTGACTCTTCATATCTGTGTTCTGATCCGCAACTCATGCTGGTGACTCTTCACATCTGTTTACTGACCCGCAACTCATGCTGGTGACTCTTCACATCTGTGTTCTGACCCGCAACTCATGCTGGTGACTCTTCACACCTGTGTACTGACCCACAACACATGCTGGTGACTCTTCACATCTGTTTACTGACCCGCAACTGATGCTGGTGACTCTTCACATCTGTGTTCTGACCCACAACTCATGCTGGTGACTCTTCACACCTGTGTACTGACCCACAACACATGCTGGTGACTTTCACATCTGTGTTCTGACCCACAACACATGCTGGTGACTCCTCACACCTGTGTACTGACCCGCAACACATGCTGGTGACTCTTCACACCTGTGTACTGACCACAACACATGCTGGTGACTCTTCACATCTGTGTTCTGACCCGCAACACATGCTGGTGACTCTTCACACATGTGTACAGACGGGCAACACATGCTGCTGACTGTTCACACCTGTGTACTGACCCGCAACACATGGTGGTGACTCTTCACACCTGTGTCCTGACCCGCAACACATGCTGGTGACTCTTCACACCTGTGTACTGACCCGCAACACATACTGGTGACTCTTCACATCTGTGTTCTGACCCGCAACTCATGCTGGTGACTCTTCCCAACCTGTGTACTGACCCGCAACACATTCTGGTGACTCCTCAAACCTGTGTACTGACCTGCAAAACATGCTGGTGACTCTTCACACCTGTGTACTGACCCGCAACACATGCTGGTGACTCTTCACATCTATGTTCTGACCCGCAACTCATGCTGGTGACTCTTCACAACTGTGTACTGACCCGCAACTCATGCTGGTGACTCGTCACATGTGTTCTGACCCGCAACACGTGCTGGTGACTCTTCACATCTGTTTGCTGACCCGCAACACATGCTGGTGACACTTCACATGTGTTCTGACCCGCAACACATGCTGGTGACACTTCACATCTGTGTTCTGACCCGCAACTCATGCTGGTGACTCTTCACATCTGTGTTCTGACCCGCGACTCATGCTGGTGACTCTTCACATCTGTTAACTGACCCGCAACTCATGCTGGTGACTCTTCACATCTGTGTTCTGACCCGCAACTCATGCTGGTGACTCTTCACACCTGTGTTCTGACCCGCAATACATGCTGGTGACTCTTTGACCCACAACACATGCTGGTGACTCTTCACATCTGTGTTCTGACCCGCAACACATGCTGGTGACTCTTCACATCTGCGTACTGACCTGCAACTCATGCTGGTGACTCTTCACATCTGTGTTCTGACCCGCAACACATGCTGGTGACATTTCACACCTGTGTTCTGACCCACAACACATGCTGGTGACTCTTCACACCTGTGTACTGACCCGCAACACATGCTGGTGACTCTTCACACCTGTGTTCTGACCCGCAACTCATGCTGGTGACTCTTTGACCCGCAACACATGCTGGTGACCCTTCACACCTGTGTCCTGACCCGCAACACATGCTGGTGACTCTTCACATGTTTACTGACCCGCAACACATGCTGGTGACTCTTCACACCTGTGTACTGACCCGCAACACATGCTGGTGACTCTTCACACCTGTGTTCTGACCCGCAACTTATGCTGGTGACTCTTTGACCCGCAACACATGCTGGTGACCCTTCACACCTGTGTACTGACCCGCAACACATGCTGGTGACTCTTCACACCTGTGTACTGACCCGCAACACATGCTGGTGACTCTTCACATGTTTACTGAACCGCAACTCATGCTGGTGACTCTTCACACCTGTGTACTGACCCGCAACACATGCTGGTGACTCTTCACACCTGTGTTCTGACCCGCAACACATGCTGGTGACTCTTCACACCTGTGTACTGACCCGCAACACATGCTGGTGACTCTTCATATCTGTGTTCTGACCCGCAACACATGCTGGTGACTCTTCACATCTGTGTTCTGACCCGCAACACATGCTGGTGACTCTTCACATCTGTGTTCTGACCCGCAAACCATGCTGGTGACACTTCACATGTGTTCTGACCCGCAACACATGCTGGTGACACTTCACATCTGTGTTCTGACCCGCAACTCATGCTGGTGACTCTTCACATCTGTTTACTGACCCGCAACACATGCTGGTGACTCTTCACACCTGTGTTCTGACCCGCAACACATGCTGGTGACTCTTCACACCTGTGTTCTGACCCGCAATACATGCTGGTGACTCTTCACACCTGTGTACTGACCCGCAACACATGCTGGTGACTCTTCACATCTGTGTTCTGACACGCAAATCATGCTGGTGACTCTTCACATCTGTGTTCTGACCCGCAACACATGCTGGTGACTCTTCACACCTGTGTTCTGACCCGCAACTCATGCTGGTGACTCTTTGACCCGCAACACATGCTGGTGACTCTTCACATGTTTACTGAACCGCAACACATGCTGGTGACTCTTCACACCTGTGTCCTGACCCGCAACACATGCTGGTGACTCTTCACACCTGTGTTCTGACCCGCAATACATGCTGGTGACTCTTCACACCTGTGTACTGACCCGCAACACATGCTGGTGACTCTTCACATCTGTGTTCTGACACGCAAATCATGCTGGTGACTCATCACATCTGTGTTCTGACCCGCAACACATGCTGGTGACTCTTCACACCTGTGTTCTGACCCGCAACTCATGCTGGTGACTCTTTGACCCGCAACACATGCTGGTGACTCTTCACATGTTTACTGAACCGCAACACATGCTGGTGACTCTTCACACCTGTGTCCTGACCCGCAACACATGCTGGTGACTCTTCACACCTGTGTACTGACCCGCAACACATGCTGGTGACTCTTCACATCTGTGTTCTGACCCGCAACTCATGCTGGTGACTCTTCACACCTGTGTACTGACCCGCAACACATTCTGGTGACTCTTCAAACCTGTGTACTGACCCGCAACACATGCTGGTGACTCTTCACACCTGTGTACTGACCTGCAACACATGCTGGTGACTCTTCACACCTGTGTACTGACCCGCAACACATGCTGGTGACTCTTCACATCTATGTTCTGACCCGCAACTCATGCTGGTGATTCTTCACACCTGTGTACTGACCCGCAACTCATGCTGGTGACTCGTCACATGTGTTCTGACCCGCAACACGTGCTGGTGACTCTTCACATCTGTTTGCTGACCCGCAACACATGCTGGTGACTCTTCACATGTGTTCTGACCCGCAACACATGCTGGTGACACTTCACATCTGTGTTCTGACCCGCAACTCATGCTGGTGACTCTTCACATCTGTGTTCTGACCCGCGACTCATGCTGGTGACTCTTCACATCTGTTAACTGAACCGCAACTCATGCTGGTGACTCTTCACATCTGTGTTCTGACCCGCAACACATGCTGGTGACTCTTCACATCTGTGTACTGACCCGCAACTCATGCTGGTGACTCTTCACACCTGTGTTCTGACCCGCAATACATGCTGGTGACTCTTTGACCCACAACACATGCTGGTGACTCTTCACATCTGTGTTCTGACCCGCAACACATGCTGGTGACTCTTCACATCTGCGTACTGACCTGCAACTCATGCTGGTGACTCTTCACACCTGTGTTCTGACCCGCAACACATGCTGGTGACATTTCACATCTGTGTTCTGACCCACAACACATGCTGGTGACTCTTCACACATGTGTACTGACCCGCAACACATGCTGGTGACTCTTCACATCTGTGTTCTGACACGCAAACCATGCTGGTGACTCTTCACATCTGTGTTCTGACCCGCAACACATGCTGGTGACTCTTCACACCTGTGTTCTGACCCGCAACTCATGCTGGTGACTCTTTGACCCGCAACACATGCTGGTGACCCTTCACACCTGTGTACTGACCCGCAACACATGCTGGTGACTCTTCACACCTGTGTACTGACCCGCAACACATGCTGGTGACTCTTCACATGTTTACTGAACCGCAACACATGCTGGTGACTCTTCACACCTGTGTTCTGACCCGCAACACATGCTGGTGACTCTTCACACCTGTGTACTGACCCGCAACACATGCTGGTTACTCTTCATATCTGTGTTCTGACCCGCAACACATGCTGGTGACTCTTCACATGTTTTCTGACCCGCAACACATGCTGGTGACTCTTCACATCTGTTTACTGACCCGCAACACATGCTGGTGACACTTCACAAGTGTTCTGACCCGCAACACATGCTGGTGACACTTCACATCTGTGTTCTGACCCGCAACTCATGCTGGCGACTCTTCACATCTGTGTTCTGACCCGCAACTCATGCTGGTGACTCTTCACATCTGTTTACTGACCCGCAACACATGCTGGTGACTCTTCACATGTGTTCTGACCCACAACACATGCTGGTGACACTTCACATCTGTGTTCTGACCCACAACTCATGCTGGTGACTCTTCACATCTGTGTTCTGACCCGCAACTCATGCTGGTGACTCTTCACACCTGTGTTCTGACCCGCAACACATGCTGGTGACAATTAACACTTGTGTTCTGACCCGCAACACATGCTGGTGACTCTTCACACCTGTGTTCTGACCCGCAACACATGCTGGTGACTCTTCACACCTGTGTACTGACCCGAAACTCATGCTGGTGACTCTTCACATCTGTTTACTGACACGCCACTCATGCTGGTGACTCTTCACATGTGTTCTGACCCGCAACACATGCTGGTGACTCTTCACATCTGTGTTCTGACCCGCAACTCATGCTGGTGACTCTTCACATCTGTGTTCTGACCCGCAACCCATGCTGGTGACTCTTCACATCTGTTTACTGACCCGCAACACATGCTGGTGACTCTTCACATCTGTTTACTGACCCGCAACACATGCTGTTGACACTTCACATCTGTGTTCTGACCCGCAACTCATGCTGGTGACTCTTCACATCTGTGTTCTGACCCGCAACTCATGCTGGTGACTCTTCACATCTGCGTACTGACCCGCAACTCATGCTGGTGACTCTTCACACCTGTGTTCCGACCCGCAACACATGCTGGTGACATTTCACACCTGTGTTCTGACCCACAACACATGCTGGTGACTCTTCACACCTGTGTTCTGACCCTCAACTCATGCTGGTGACTCTTTGACCCGCAACACATGCTGGTGACTCTTCACACCTGTGTACTGACCCGCAACACATGCTGGTGACTCTTCACACCTGTGTACTGACCCGCAACACATGCTGGTGACTCTTCACACCTGTGTTCTGACCCGCAACACATGCTGGTGACTCTTCGCATGTTTACTGACCCGCAACACATGCTGGTGACTCTTCACACCTGTGTTCTGACCCGCAACACATGCTGGTGATTCTTCACACCTGTTTACTGACCCGCAAAACATGCTGGTGACTCTTCACATCTGTGTTCTGACCCGCAATACATGATGGTGACTCTTCACACCTGTGTACTGACCCGAAACTCATGCTGGTGACTCTTCACATCTGTTTGCTGACCCGCAACTCATGCTGGTGACTCTTCACATGTGTTCTGACCCGCAACACATGCTGGTGACTCTTCACATCTGTTTACTGACCCATCACATGCTGGTGACTCTTCACATGTGTTCTGGCCCGCAACACATGCTGGTGACTTTTCAAATCTGTGTTCTGACCCGCAACTCATGCTGGTGACTCTTCATATCTGTGTTCTGATCCGCAACTCATGCTGGTGACTCTTCACATCTGTTTACTGACCCGCAACTCATGCTGGTGACTCTTCACATCTGTGTTCTGACCCGCAACTCATGCTGGTGACTCTTCACACCTGTGTACTGACCCACAACACATGCTGGTGACTTT
Organism: Lampris megalopsis; assembly: GCA_022114975.2. Taxonomy (NCBI): domain Eukaryota; kingdom Metazoa; phylum Chordata; class Actinopteri; order Lampriformes; family Lampridae; genus Lampris; species Lampris megalopsis. The sequence goes on from JAJHIY020001246.1 coordinate 201,290, forward strand.
CACATCTGTGTTCTGACCCACAACACATGCTGGTGACTCCTCACACCTGTGTACTGACCCGCAACACATGCTGGTGACTCTTCACACCTGTGTACTGACCACAACACATGCTGGTGACTCTTCACATCTGTGTTCTGACCCGCAACACATGCTGGTGACTCTTCACACATGTGTACAGACGGGCAACACATGCTGCTGACTGTTCACACCTGTGTACTGACCCGCAACACATGCTGGTGACTCTTCACACCTGTGTCCTGACCCGCAACACATGCTGGTGACTCTTCACACCTGTGTACTGACCCGCAACACATACTGGTGACTCTTCACATCTGTGTTCTGACCCGCAACTCATGCTGGTGACTCTTCTCAACCTGTGTACTGACCCGCAACACATTCTGGTGACTCCTCAAACCTGTGTACTGACCTGCAACACATGCTGGTGACTCTTCACACCTGTGTACTGACCCGCAACACATGCTGGTGACTCTTCACATCTATGTTCTGACCCGCAACTCATGCTGGTGACTCTTCACAACTGTGTACTGACCCGCAACTCATGCTGGTGACTCGTCACATGTGTTCTGACCCGCAACACGTGCTGGTGACTCTTCACATCTGTTTGCTGACCCGCAACACATGCTGGTGACTCTTCACATGTGTTCTGACCCGCAACACATGCTGGTGACACTTCACATCTGTGTTCTGACCCGCAACTCATGCTGGTGACTCTTCACATCTGTGTTCTGACCCGCGACTCATGCTGGTGACTCTTCACATCTGTTAACTGACCCGCAACTCATGCTGGTGACTCTTCACATCTGTGTTCTGACCCGCAACTCATGCTGGTGACTCTTCACACCTGTGTTCTGACCCGCAATACATGCTGGTGACTCTTTGACCCACAACACATGCTGGTGACTCTTCACATCTGTGTTCTGACCCGCAACACATGCTGGTGACTCTTCACATCTGCGTACTGACCTGCAACTCATGCTGGTGACTCTTCACACCTGTGTTCTGACCCGCAACACATGCTGGTGACATTTCACACCTGTGTTCTGACCCACAACACATGCTGGTGACTCTTCACACCTGTGTACTGACCCGCAACACATGCTGGTGACTCTTCACATCTGTGTTCTGACACGCAAACCATGCTGGTGACTCTTCACATCTGTGTTCTGACCCGCAACACATGCTGGTGACTCTTCACATCTGTGTTCTGACCCGCAACTCATGCTGGTGACTCTTTGACCCGCAACACATGCTGGTGACCCTTCACACCTGTGTACTGACCCGCAACACATGCTGGTGACTCTTCACATGTGTACTGAACCGCAACTCATGCTGGTGACTCTTCACACCTGTGTACTGACCCGCAACACATGCTGGTGACTCTTCACACCTGTGTTCTGACCCGCAACACATGCTGGTGACTCTTCACACCTGTGTACTGACCCGCAACACATGCTGGTGACTCTTCACACCTGTGTCCTGACCCGCAACACATGCTGGTGACTCTTCACACCTGTGTACTGACCCGCAACACATGCTGGTGACTCTTCACATCTGTGTTCTGACCCGCAACTCATGCTGGTGACTCTTCACACCTGTGTACTGACCCGCAACACATTCTGGTGACTCTTCAAACCTGTGTACTGACCTGCAACACATGCTGGTGACTCTTCACACCTGTGTACTGACCCGCAACACATGCTGGTGACTTTTCAAATCTGTGTTCTGACCCGCAACTCATGCTGGTGACTCTTCATATCTGTGTTCTGATCCGCAACTCATGCTGGTGACTCTTCACATCTGTTTACTGACCCGCAACTCATGCTGGTGACTCTTCACATCTGTGTTCTGACCCGCAACTCATGCTGGTGACTCTTCACACCTGTGTACTGACCCACAACACATGCTGGTGACTTTCACATCTGTGTTCTGACCCACAACACATGCTGGTGACTCCTCACACCTGTGTACTGACCCGCAACACATGCTGGTGACTCTTCACACCTGTGTACTGACCACAACACATGCTGGTGACTCTTCACATCTGTGTTCTGACCCGCAACACATGCTGGTGACTCTTCAAACATGTGTACAGACGGGCAACACATGCTGCTGACTGTTCACACCTGTGTACTGACCCGCAACACATGCTGGTGACTCTTCACACCTGTGTCCTGACCCGCAACACATGCTGGTGACTCTTCACACCTGTGTACTGACCCGCAACACATACTGGTGACTCTTCACATCTGTGTTCTGACCCGCAACTCATGCTGGTGACTCTTCTCAACCTGTGTACTGACCCGCAACACATTCTGGTGACTCCTCAAACCTGTGTACTGACCTGCAACACATGCTGGTGACTCTTCACACCTGTGTACTGACCCGCAACACATGCTGGTGACTCTTCACATCTATGTTCTGACCCGCAACTCATGCTGGTGACTCTTCACAACTGTGTACTGACCCGCAACTCATGCTGGTGACTCGTCACATGTGTTCTGACCCGCAACACGTGCTGGTGACTCTTCACATCTGTTTGCTGACCCGCAACACATGCTGGTGACTCTTCACATGTGTTCTGACCCGCAACACATGCTGGTGACACTTCACATCTGTGTTCTGACCCGCAACTCATGCTGGTGACTCTTCACATCTGTGTTCTGACCCGCGACTCATGCTGGTGACTCTTCACATCTGTTAACTGACCCGCAACTCATGCTGGTGACTCTTCACATCTGTGTTCTGACCCGCAACTCATGCTGGTGACTCTTCACACCTGTGTTCTGACCCGCAATACATGCTGGTGACTCTTTGACCCACAACACATGCTGGTGACTCTTCACATCTGTGTTCTGACCCGCAACACATGCTGGTGACTCTTCACATCTGCGTACTGACCTGCAACTCATGCTGGTGACTCTTCACACCTGTGTTCTGACCCGCAACACATGCTGGTGACATTTCACACCTGTGTTCTGACCCACAACACATGCTGGTGACTCTTCACACCTGTGTACTGACCCGCAACACATGCTGGTGACTCTTCACATCTGTGTTCTGACACGCAAACCATGCTGGTGACTCTTCACATCTGTGTTCTGACCCGCAACACATGCTGGTGACTCTTCACATCTGTGTTCTGACCCGCAACTCATGCTGGTGACTCTTTGACCCGCAACACATGCTGGTGACCCTTCACACCTGTGTACTGACCCGCAACACATGCTGGTGACTCTTCACATGTGTACTGAACCGCAACTCATGCTGGTGACTCTTCACACCTGTGTACTGACCCGCAACACATGCTGGTGACTCTTCACACCTGTGTTCTGACCCGCAACACATGCTGGTGACTCTTCACACCTGTGTACTGACCCGCAACACATGCTGGTGACTCTTCACACCTGTGTCCTGACCCGCAACACATGCTGGTGACTCTTCACACCTGTGTACTGACCCGCAACACATGCTGGTGACTCTTCACATCTGTGTTCTGACCCGCAACTCATGCTGGTGACTCTTCACACCTGTGTACTGACCCGCAACACATTCTGGTGACTCTTCAAACCTGTGTACTGACCTGCAACACATGCTGGTGACTCTTCACACCTGTGTACTGACCCGCAACACATGCTGGTGACTTTTCAAATCTGTGTTCTGACCCGCAACTCATGCTGGTGACTCTTCATATCTGTGTTCTGATCCGCAACTCATGCTGGTGACTCTTCACATCTGTTTACTGACCCGCAACTCATGCTGGTGACTCTTCACATCTGTGTTCTGACCCGCAACTCATGCTGGTGACTCTTCACACCTGTGTACTGACCCACAACACATGCTGGTGACTTTCACATTTGTGTTCTGACCCACAACACATGCTGGTGACTCCTCACACCTGTGTACTGACCCGCAACACATGCTGGTGACTCTTCACATCTGTTTACTGACCCGCAACTGATGCTGGTGACTCTTCACATCTGTGTTCTGACCCGCAACTCATGCTGGTGACTCTTCACACCTGTGTACTGACCCACAACACATGCTGGTGACTTTCACATCTGTGTTCTGACCCACAACACATGCTGGTGACTCCTCACACCTGTGTACTGACCCGCAACACATGCTGGTGACTCTTCACACCTGTGTACTGACCACAACACATGCTGGTGACTCTTCACATCTGTGTTCTGACCCGCAACACATGCTGGTGACTCTTCAAACATGTGTACAGACGGGCAACACATGCTGCTGACTGTTCACACCTGTGTACTGACCCGCAACACATGCTGGTGACTCTTCACACCTGTGTCCTGACCCGCAACACATGCTGGTGACTCTTCACACCTGTGTACTGACCCGCAACACATACTGGTGACTCTTCACATCTGTGTTCTGACCCGCAACTCATGCTGGTGACTCTTCTCAACCTGTGTACTGACCCGCAACACATTCTGGTGACTCCTCAAACCTGTGTACTGACCTGCAACACATGCTGGTGACTCTTCACACCTGTGTACTGACCCGCAACACATGCTGGTGACTCTTCACATCTATGTTCTGACCCGCAACTCATGCTGGTGACTCTTCACAACTGTGTACTGACCCGCAACTCATGCTGGTGACTCGTCACATGTGTTCTGACCCGCAACACGTGCTGGTGACTCTTCACATCTGTTTGCTGACCCGCAACACATGCTGGTGACTCTTCACATGTGTTCTGACCCGCAACACATGCTGGTGACACTTCACATCTGTGTTCTGACCCGCAACTCATGCTGGTGACTCTTCACATCTGTGTTCTGACCCGCGACTCATGCTGGTGACTCTTCACATCTGTTAACTGACCCGCAACTCATGCTGGTGACTCTTCACATCTGTGTTCTGACCCGCAACTCATGCTGGTGACTCTTCACACCTGTGTTCTGACCCGCAATACATGCTGGTGACTCTTTGACCCACAACACATGCTGGTGACTCTTCACATCTGTGTTCTGACCCGCAACACATGCTGGTGACTCTTCACATCTGCGTACTGACCCGCAACTCATGCTGGTGACTCTTTGACCCGCAACACATGCTGGTGACCCTTCACACCTGTGTACTGACCCGCAACACATGCTGGTGACTCTTCACATGTGTACTGAACCGCAACTCATGCTGGTGACTCTTCACACCTGTGTACTGACCCGCAACACATGCTGGTGACTCTTCACACCTGTGTTCTGACCCGCAACACATGCTGGTGACTCTTCACACCTGTGTACTGACCCGCAACACATGCTGGTGACTCTTCACACCTGTGTCCTGACCCGCAACACATGCTGGTGACTCTTCACACCTGTGTACTGACCCGCAACACATGCTGGTGACTCTTCACATCTGTGTTCTGACCCGCAACTCATGCTGGTGACTCTTCACACCTGTGTACTGACCCGCAACACATTCTGGTGACTCTTCAAACCTGTGTACTGACCTGCAACACATGCTGGTGACTCTTCACACCTGTGTACTGACCCGCAACACATGCTGGTGACTTTTCAAATCTGTGTTCTGACCCGCAACTCATGCTGGTGACTCTTCATATCTGTGTTCTGATCCGCAACTCATGCTGGTGACTCTTCACATCTGTTTACTGACCCGCAACTCATGCTGGTGACTCTTCACATCTGTGTTCTGACCCGCAACTCATGCTGGTGACTCTTCACACCTGTGTACTGACCCACAACACATGCTGGTGACTTTCACATTTGTGTTCTGACCCACAACACATGCTGGTGACTCCTCACACCTGTGTACTGACCCGCAACACATGCTGGTGACTCTTCACATCTGTTTACTGACCCGCAACTGATGCTGGTGACTCTTCACATCTGTGTTCTGACCCGCAACTCATGCTGGTGACTCTTCACACCTGTGTACTGACCCACAACACATGCTGGTGACTTTCACATCTGTGTTCTGACCCACAACACATGCTGGTGACTCCTCACACCTGTGTACTGACCCGCAACACATGCTGGTGACTCTTCACACCTGTGTACTGACCACAACACATGCTGGTGACTCTTCACATCTGTGTTCTGACCCGCAACACATGCTGGTGACTCTTCAAACATGTGTACAGACGGGCAACACATGCTGCTGACTGTTCACACCTGTGTACTGACCCGCAACACATGCTGGTGACTCTTCACACCTGTGTCCTGACCCGCAACACATGCTGGTGACTCTTCACACCTGTGTACTGACCCGCAACACATACTGGTGACTCTTCACATCTGTGTTCTGACCCGCAACTCATGCTGGTGACTCTTCTCAACCTGTGTACTGACCCGCAACACATTCTGGTGACTCCTCAAACCTGTGTACTGACCTGCAACACATGCTGGTGACTCTTCACACCTGTGTACTGACCCGCAACACATGCTGGTGACTCTTCACATCTATGTTCTGACCCGCAACTCATGCTGGTGACTCTTCACAACTGTGTACTGACCCGCAACTCATGCTGGTGACTCGTCACATGTGTTCTGACCCGCAACACGTGCTGGTGACTCTTCACATCTGTTTGCTGACCCGCAACACATGCTGGTGACTCTTCACATGTGTTCTGACCCGCAACACATGCTGGTGACACTTCACATCTGTGTTCTGACCCGCAACTCATGCTGGTGACTCTTCACATCTGTGTTCTGACCCGCGACTCATGCTGGTGACTCTTCACATCTGTTAACTGACCCGCAACTCATGCTGGTGACTCTTCACATCTGTGTTCTGACCCGCAACTCATGCTGGTGACTCTTCACACCTGTGTTCTGACCCGCAATACATGCTGGTGACTCTTTGACCCACAACACATGCTGGTGACTCTTCACATCTGTGTTCTGACCCGCAACACATGCTGGTGACTCTTCACATCTGCGTACTGACCTGCAACTCATGCTGGTGACTCTTCACACCTGTGTTCTGACCCGCAACACATGCTGGTGACATTTCACACCTGTGTTCTGACCCACAACACATGCTGGTGACTCTTCACACCTGTGTACTGACCCGCAACACATGCTGGTGACTCTTCACATCTGTGTTCTGACACGCAAACCATGCTGGTGACTCTTCACATCTGTGTTCTGACCCGCAACACATGCTGGTGACTCTTCACATCTGTGTTCTGACCCGCAACTCATGCTGGTGACTCTTTGACCCGCAACACATGCTGGTGACCCTTCACACCTGTGTACTGACCCGCAACACATGCTGGTGACTCTTCACATGTGTACTGAACCGCAACTCATGCTGGTGACTCTTCACACCTGTGTACTGACCCGCAACACATGCTGGTGACTCTTCACACCTGTGTTCTGACCCGCAACACATGCTGGTGACTCTTCACACCTGTGTACTGACCCGCAACACATGCTGGTGACTCTTCACACCTGTGTCCTGACCCGCAACACATGCTGGTGACTCTTCACACCTGTGTACTGACCCGCAACACATGCTGGTGACTCTTCACATCTGTGTTCTGACCCGCAACTCATGCTGGTGACTCTTCACACCTGTGTACTGACCCGCAACACATTCTGGTGACTCTTCAAACCTGTGTACTGACCTGCAACACATGCTGGTGACTCTTCACACCTGTGTACTGACCCGCAACACATGCTGGTGACTTTTCAAATCTGTGTTCTGACCCGCAACTCATGCTGGTGACTCTTCATATCTGTGTTCTGATCCGCAACTCATGCTGGTGACTCTTCACATCTGTTTACTGACCCGCAACTCATGCTGGTGACTCTTCACATCTGTGTTCTGACCCGCAACTCATGCTGGTGACTCTTCACACCTGTGTACTGACCCACAACACATGCTGGTGACTTTCACATTTGTGTTCTGACCCACAACACATGCTGGTGACTCCTCACACCTGTGTACTGACCCGCAACACATGCTGGTGACTCTTCACATCTGTTTACTGACCCGCAACTGATGCTGGTGACTCTTCACATCTGTGTTCTGACCCGCAACTCATGCTGGTGACTCTTCACACCTGTGTACTGACCCACAACACATGCTGGTGACTTTCACATCTGTGTTCTGACCCACAACACATGCTGGTGACTCCTCACACCTGTGTACTGACCCGCAACACATGCTGGTGACTCTTCACACCTGTGTACTGACCACAACACATGCTGGTGACTCTTCACATCTGTGTTCTGACCCGCAACACATGCTGGTGACTCTTCAAACATGTGTACAGACGGGCAACACATGCTGCTGACTGTTCACACCTGTGTACTGACCCGCAACACATGCTGGTGACTCTTCACACCTGTGTCCTGACCCGCAACACATGCTGGTGACTCTTCACACCTGTGTACTGACCCGCAACACATACTGGTGACTCTTCACATCTGTGTTCTGACCCGCAACTCATGCTGGTGACTCTTCTCAACCTGTGTACTGACCCGCAACACATTCTGGTGACTCCTCAAACCTGTGTACTGACCTGCAACACATGCTGGTGACTCTTCACACCTGTGTACTGACCCGCAACACATGCTGGTGACTCTTCACATCTATGTTCTGACCCGCAACTCATGCTGGTGACTCTTCACAACTGTGTACTGACCCGCAACTCATGCTGGTGACTCGTCACATGTGTTCTGACCCGCAACACGTGCTGGTGACTCTTCACATCTGTTTGCTGACCCGCAACACATGCTGGTGACTCTTCACATGTGTTCTGACCCGCAACACATGCTGGTGACACTTCACATCTGTGTTCTGACCCGCAACTCATGCTGGTGACTCTTCACATCTGTGTTCTGACCCGCGACTCATGCTGGTGACTCTTCACATCTGTTAACTGACCCGCAACTCATGCTGGTGACTCTTCACATCTGTGTTCTGACCCGCAACTCATGCTGGTGACTCTTCACACCTGTGTTCTGACCCGCAATACATGCTGGTGACTCTTTGACCCACAACACATGCTGGTGACTCTTCACATCTGTGTTCTGACCCGCAACACATGCTGGTGACTCTTCACATCTGCGTACTGACCCGCAACTCATGCTGGTGACTCTTTGACCCGCAACACATGCTGGTGACCCTTCACACCTGTGTACTGACCCGCAACACATGCTGGTGACTCTTCACATGTGTACTGAACCGCAACTCATGCTGGTGACTCTTCACACCTGTGTACTGACCCGCAACACATGCTGGTGACTCTTCACACCTGTGTTCTGACCCGCAACACATGCTGGTGACTCTTCACACCTGTGTACTGACCCGCAACACATGCTGGTGACTCTTCACACCTGTGTCCTGACCCGCAACACATGCTGGTGACTCTTCACACCTGTGTACTGACCCGCAACACATGCTGGTGACTCTTCACATCTGTGTTCTGACCCGCAACTCATGCTGGTGACTCTTCACACCTGTGTACTGACCCGCAACACATTCTGGTGACTCTTCAAACCTGTGTACTGACCTGCAACACATGCTGGTGACTCTTCACACCTGTGTACTGACCCGCAACACATGCTGGTGACTTTTCAAATCTGTGTTCTGACCCGCAACTCATGCTGGTGACTCTTCATATCTGTGTTCTGATCCGCAACTCATGCTGGTGACTCTTCACATCTGTTTACTGACCCGCAACTCATGCTGGTGACTCTTCACATCTGTGTTCTGACCCGCAACTCATGCTGGTGACTCTTCACACCTGTGTACTGACCCACAACACATGCTGGTGACTTTCACATTTGTGTTCTGACCCACAACACATGCTGGTGACTCCTCACACCTGTGTACTGACCCGCAACACATGCTGGTGACTCTTCACATCTGTTTACTGACCCGCAACTGATGCTGGTGACTCTTCACATCTGTGTTCTGACCCGCAACTCATGCTGGTGACTCTTCACACCTGTGTACTGACCCACAACACATGCTGGTGACTTTCACATCTGTGTTCTGACCCACAACACATGCTGGTGACTCTTCACACCTGTGTACTGACCACAACACATGCTGGTGACTCTTCACATCTGTGTTCTGACCCGCAACACATGCTGGTGACTCTTCAAACATGTGTACAGACGGGCAACACATGCTGCTGACTGTTCACACCTGTGTACTGACCCGCAACACATGCTGGTGACTCTTCACACCTGTGTCCTGACCCGCAACACATGCTGGTGACTCTTCACACCTGTGTACTGACCCGCAACACATACTGGTGACTCTTCACATCTGTGTTCTGACCCGCAACTCATGCTGGTGACTCTTCTCAACCTGTGTACTGACCCGCAACACATTCTGGTGACTCCTCAAACCTGTGTACTGACCTGCAACACATGCTGGTGACTCTTCACACCTGTGTACTGACCCGCAACACATGCTGGTGACTCTTCACATCTATGTTCTGACCCGCAACTCATGCTGGTGACTCTTCACAACTGTGTACTGACCCGCAACTCATGCTGGTGACTCGTCACATGTGTTCTGACCCGCAACACGTGCTGGTGACTCTTCACATCTGTTTGCTGACCCGCAACACATGCTGGTGACTCTTCACATGTGTTCTGACCCGCAACACATGCTGGTGACACTTCACATCTGTGTTCTGACCCGCAACTCATGCTGGTGACTCTTCACATCTGTGTTCTGACCCGCGACTCATGCTGGTGACTCTTCACATCTGTTAACTGACCCGCAACTCATGCTGGTGACTCTTCACATCTGTGTTCTGACCCGCAACTCATGCTGGTGACTCTTCACACCTGTGTTCTGACCCGCAATACATGCTGGTGACTCTTTGACCCACAACACATGCTGGTGACTCTTCACATCTGTGTTCTGACCCGCAACACATGCTGGTGACTCTTCACATCTGCGTACTGACCTGCAACTCATGCTGGTGACTCTTCACACCTGTGTTCTGACCCGCAACACATGCTGGTGACATTTCACACCTGTGTTCTGACCCACAACACATGCTGGTGACTCTTCACACCTGTGTACTGACCCGCAACACATGCTGGTGACTCTTCACATCTGTGTTCTGACCCGCAACACATGCTGGTGACTCTTCACACCTGTGTTCTGACCCGCAACTCATGCTGGTGACTCTTTGACCCGCAACACATGCTGGTGACCCTTCACACCTGTGTACTGACCCGCAACACATGCTGGTGACTCTTCACATGTGTACTGAACCGCAACTCATGCTGGTGACTCTTCACACCTGTGTACTGACCCGCAACACATGCTGGTGACTCTTCACACCTGTGTTCTGACCCGCAACACATGCTGGTGACTCTTCACACCTGTGTACTGACCCGCAACACATGCTGGTGACTCTTCACACCTGTGTCCTGACCCGCAACACATGCTGGTGACTCTTCACACCTGTGTACTGACCCGCAACACATGCTGGTGACTCTTCACATCTGTGTTCTGACCCGCAACTCATGCTGGTGACTCTTCACACCTGTGTACTGACCCGCAACACATTCTGGTGACTCTTCAAACCTGTGTACTGACCTGCAACACATGCTGGTGACTCTTCACACCTGTGTACTGACCCGCAACACATGCTGGTGACTCTTCAGATCTATGTTCTGACCCGCAACTCATGCTGGTGACTCTTCACACCTGTGTACTGACCCGCAACTCATGCTGGTGACTCGTCACATGTGTTCTGACCCGCAACACGTGCTGGTGACTCTTCACATCTGTTTGCTGACCCGCAACACATGCTGGTGACTCTTCACATGTGTTCTGACCCGCAACACATGCTGGTGACACTTCACATCTGTGTTCTGACCCGCAACTCATGCTGGTGACTCTTCACATCTGTTTTCTGACCCGCGACTCATGCTGGTGACTCTTCACATCTGTTAACTGACCCGCAACTCATGCTGGTGACTCTTCACATCTGTGTTCTGACCCGCAACACATGCTGGTGACTCTTCACATCTGTGTACTGACCCGCAACTCATGCTGTTGACTCTTCACACCTGTGTTCTGACCCGCAATACATGCTGGTGACTCTTTGACCCACAACACATGCTGGTGACTCTTCACATCTGTGTTCTGACCCGCAACACATGCTGGTGACTCTTCACATCTGCGTACTGACCTGCAACTCATGCTGGTGACTCTTCACATCTGTGTTCTGACCCGCAAACCATGCTGGTGACTCTTCACATCTGTGTTCTGACCCACAACACATGCTGGTGACTCTTCACACCTGTGTACTGACCCGCAACACATGCTGGTGACTCTTCACATCTGTGTTCTGACACGCAAACCATGCTGGTGACTCTTCACATCTGTGTTCTGACCCGCAACACATGCTGGTGACTCTTCACACCTGTGTTCTGACCCGCAACTCATGCTGGTGACTCTTTGACCTGCAACACATGCTGGTGACCCTTCACACCTGTGTACTGACCCGCAACACATGCTGGTGACTCTTCACACCTGTGTACTGACCCGCAACACATGCTGGTGACTCTTCACATGTTTACTGAACCGCAACTCATGCTGGTGACTCTTCACACCTGTGTACTGACCCGCAACACATGCTGGTGACTCTTCACACCTGTGTTCTGACCCGCAACACATGCTGGTGACTCTTCACACCTGTGTACTGACCCGCAACACATGCTGGTGACTCTTCACACCTGTGTCCTGACCCGCAACACATGCTGGTGACTCTTCACACCTGTGTACTGACCCGCAACACATGCTGGTGACTCTTCACATCTGTGTTCTGACCCGCAACTCATGCTGGTGACTCTTCACACCTGTGTACTGACCCGCAACACATTCTGGTGACTCTTCAAACCTGTGTACTGACCTGCAACACATGCTGGTTACTCTTCACACCTGTGTACTGACCCGCAACACATGCTGGTGACTCTTCACATCTATGTTCTGACCCGCAACTCATGCTGGTGACTCTTCACACCTGTGTACTGACCCGCAACTCATGCTGGTGACTCGTCACATGTGTTCTGACCCGCAACACGTGCTGGTGACTCTTCACATCTGTTTGCTGACCCGCAACACATGCTGGTGACTCTTCACATGTGTTCTGACCCGCAACACATGCTGGTGACACTTCACATCTGTGTTCTGACCCGCAACTCATGCTGGTGACTCTTCACATCTGTGTTCTGACCCGCGACTCATGCTGGTGACTCTTCACATCTGTTAACTGACCCGCAACTCATGCTGGTGACTCTTCACATGTGTACTGAACCGCAACTCATGCTGGTGACTCTTCACACCTGTGTACTGACCCGCAACACATGCTGGTGACTCTTCACACCTGTGTTCTGACCCGCAACACATGCTGGTGACTCTTCACACCTGTGTACTGACCCGCAACACATGCTGGTGACTCTTCACACCTGTGTCCTGACCCGCAACACATGCTGGTGACTCTTCACACCTGTGTACTGACCCGCAACACATGCTGGTGACTCTTCACATCTGTGTTCTGACCCGCAACTCATGCTGGTGACTCTTCACACCTGTGTACTGACCCGCAACACATTCTGGTGACTCTTCAAACCTGTGTACTGACCTGCAACACATGCTGGTGACTCTTCACACCTGTGTACTGACCCGCAACACATGCTGGTGACTCTTCAGATCTATGTTCTGACCCGCAACTCATGCTGGTGACTCTTCACACCTGTGTACTGACCCGCAACTCATGCTGGTGACTCGTCACATGTGTTCTGACCCGCAACACGTGCTGGTGACTCTTCACATCTGTTTGCTGACCCGCAACACATGCTGGTGACTCTTCACATGTGTTCTGACCCGCAACACATGCTGGTGACACTTCACATCTGTGTTCTGACCCGCAACTCATGCTGGTGACTCTTCACATCTGTTTTCTGACCCGCGACTCATGCTGGTGACTCTTCACATCTGTTAACTGACCCGCAACTCATGCTGGTGACTCTTCACATCTGTGTTCTGACCCGCAACACATGCTGGTGACTCTTCACATCTGTGTACTGACCCGCAACTCATGCTGGTGACTCTTCACACCTGTGTTCTGACCCGCAATACATGCTGGTGACTCTTTGACCCGCAAACCATGCTGGTGACTCTTCACATCTGTGTTCTGACCCACAACACATGCTGGTGACTCTTCACACCTGTGTACTGACCCGCAACACATGCTGGTGACTCTTCACATCTGTGTTCTGACACGCAAACCATGCTGGTGACTCTTCACATCTGTGTTCTGACCCGCAACACATGCTGGTGACTCTTCACACCTGTGTTCTGACCCGCAACTCATGCTGGTGACTCTTTGACCTGCAACACATGCTGGTGACCCTTCACACCTGTGTACTGACCCGCAACACATGCTGGTGACTCTTCACACCTGTGTACTGACCCGCAACACATGCTGGTGACTCTTCACATTTTTACTGAACCGCAACTCATGCTGGTGACTCTTCACACCTGTGTACTGACCCGCAACACATGCTGGTGACTCTTCACACCTGTGTTCTGACCCGCAACACATGCTGGTGACTCTTCACACCTGTGTACTGACCCGCAACACATGCTGGTGACTCTTCACACCTGTGTCCTGACCCGCAACACATGCTGGTGACTCTTCACACCTGTGTACTGACCCGCAACACATGCTGGTGACTCTTCACATCTGTGTTCTGACCCGCAACTCATGCTGGTGACTCTTCACACCTGTGTACTGACCCGCAACACATTCTGGTGACTCTTCAAACCTGTGTACTGACCTGCAACACATGCTGGTTACTCTTCACACCTGTGTACTGACCCGCAACACATGCTGGTGACTCTTCACATCTATGTTCTGACCCGCAACTCATGCTGGTGACTCTTCACACCTGTGTACTGACCCGCAACTCATGCTGGTGACTCGTCACATGTGTTCTGACCCGCAACACGTGCTGGTGACTCTTCACATCTGTTTGCTGACCCGCAACACATGCTGGTGACTCTTCACATGTGTTCTGACCCGCAACACATGCTGGTGACACTTCACATCTGTGTTCTGACCCGCAACTCATGCAGGGACTCTTCACATCTGTGTTCTGACCCGCGACTCATGCTGGTGACTCTTCACATCTGTTAACTGACCCGCAACTCATGCTGGTGACTCTTCACATCTGTGTTCTGACCCGCAACACATGCTGGTGACTCTTCACATCTGTGTACTGACCTGCAACTCATGCTGGTGACTCTTCACACCTGTGTTCTGACCCGCAACACATGCTGGTGACATTTCACACCTGTGTTCTGACCCACAACACATGCTGGTGACTCTTCACACCTGTGTACTGACCCGCAACACATGCTTGTGACTCTTCACATCTGTGTTCTGACACGCAAACCATGCTGGTGACTCTTCACATCTGTGTTCTGACCCGCAACACATGCTGGTGACTCTTCACACCTGTGTTCTGACCCGCAACTCATGCTAGTGACTCTTTGACCCGCAACACATGCTGGTGACCCTTCACACCTGTGTACTGACCCGCAACACATGCTGGTGACTCTTCACATGTTTACTGAACCGCAACTCATGCTGGTGACTCTTCACACCTGTGTACTGACCCGCAACACATGCTGGTGACTCTTCACACCTGTGTTCTGACCCGCAACACATGCTGGTGACTCTTCACACCTGTGTACTGACCCGCAACACATTCTGGTGACTCTTCACACCTGTGTTCTGACCCGCAATACATGCTGGTGACTCTTAACACCTGTGTACTGACCCGACACTCATGCTGGTGACTCTTCACACCTGTGTACTGACCCGCAACACATGCTGGTGACTCGTCAAATGTGTTCTGACCCGCAACACATGCTGGAGACTCTTCAAATCTGTGTTCTGACCCGCAACTCATGCTGGTGACTCTTCATATCTGTGTTCTGACCCGCAACTCATGCTGGTGACTCTTCACATCTGTTTACTGACCCACAACTCATGCTGGTGACTCTTCACATCTGTGTTCTGACCCGCGACTCATGCTGGTGACTCTTCACATCTGTTAACTGACCCGCAACTCATGCTGTTGACTCTTCACATCTGTGTTCTGACACGCAACACATGCTGGTGACTCTTCACATCTGTGTACTGACCCGCAACTCATGCTGGTGACTCTTCACACCTGTGTTCTGACCCGCAATACATGCTGGTGACTCTTTGACCCACAACTCATGCTGGTGACTCTTCACATCTGTGTTCTGACCCGAAACACATGCTGGTGACTCTTCACATCTGCGTACTGACCTGCAACTCATGCTGGTGACTCTTCACACCTGTGTTCTGACCCGCAACACATGCTGGTGACATTTCACACCTGTGTTCTGACCCACAACACATGCTGCTGACTCTTCACACCTGTGTACTGACCCGCAACACATGCTGGTGACTCTTCACATCTGTGTTCTGACACGCAAACCATGCTGGTGACTCTTCACATCTGTGTTCTGACCCGCAACACATGCTGGTGACTCTTCACACCTGTGTTCTGACCCGCAACTCATGCTGGTGACTCTTTGACCCGCAACACATGCTGGTGACCCTTCACACCTGTGTACTGACCCGCAACACATGCTGGTGACTCTTCACACCTGTGTACTGACCCGCAACACATGCTGGTGACTCTTCACATGTTTACTGACCCGCAACTCATGCTGGTGACTCTTCACACCTGTGTACTGACCCGCAACACATGCTGGTGACTCTTCACACCTGTGTTCTGACCCGCAACACATGCTGGTGACTCTTCACACCTGAGTACTGACCCGCAACACATTCTGGTGACTCTTCACACCTGTGTTCTGACCCGCAATACATGCTGGTGACTCTTAACACCTGTGTACTGACCCGAAACTCATGCTGGTGACTCTTCACATCTGTTTACTGACCCGCAACTCATGCTGGTGACTCTTCACACCTGTGTACTGACCCGCAACACATGCTGGTGACTCGTCACATGTGTTCTGACCCGCAACACATGCTGGTGACTCTTCAAATCTGTGTTCTGACCCGCAACTCATGCTGGTGACTCTTCATATCTGTGTTCTGACCCGCAACTCATGCTGGTGACTCTTCACATCTGTTTACTGACCTACAACTCATGCTGGTGACTCTTCACATCTGTGTTCTGACCCGCAACTCATGCTGGTGACTCTTCACACCTGTTTACTGACCCGCAACACATGCTGGTGACTCTTCACATCTGTGTTCTGACCCGCAACTCATGCTGGTGACTCTTCACACCTGTGTTCTGACCTGCAACACATTCTGGTGACTCTTCACAGCTGTGTACTGACCCGCAACACATGCTGGTGACTTTTCACATCTGTCTTCTGACCCGCAACTCATGCTGGTGACTCTTCACACCTGTGTACTGACCGGCAACACATGCTGTTGACTCTTCACATGTGTTCTGACCCGCAACACATGCTGGTGACACTTCACATCTGTGTTCTGACCCGCAACTCATGCTGGTGACTCTTCACATCTGTGTTCTGACCCGCAACTCATGCTGGTGACTCTTCACATCTGTTAACTGACCCGCAACTCATGCTGGTGACTCTTCACACCTGTTTACTGACCCGCAACACATGCTGGTGACTCTTCACATCTGTGTTCTGACCCGCAACTCATGCTGGTGACATTTCACACCTGTGTTCTGACCCACAACACATGCTGCTGACTCTTCACACCTGTGTACTGACCCGCAACACATGCTGGTGACTCTTCACATCTGTGTTCTGACACGCAAACCATGCTGGTGACTCTTCACATCTGTGTTCTGACCCGCAACACATGCTGGTGACTCTTCACACCTGTGTTCTGACCCGCAACTCATGCTGGTGACTCTTTGACCCGCAACACATGCTGGTGACCCTTCACACCTGTGTACTGACCCGCAACACATGCTGGTGACTCTTCACACCTGTGTACTGACCCGCAACACATGCTGGTGACTCTTCACATGTTTACTGACCCGCAACTCATGCTGGTGACTCTTCACACCTGTGTACTGACCCGCAACACATGCTGGTGACTCTTCACACCTGTGTTCTGACCCGCAACACATGCTGGTGACTCTTCACACCTGAGTACTGACCCGCAACACATTCTGGTGACTCTTCACACCTGTGTTCTGACCCGCAATACATGCTGGTGACTCTTAACACCTGTGTACTGACCCGAAACTCATGCTGGTGACTCTTCACATCTGTTTACTGACCCGCAACTCATGCTGGTGACTCTTCACACCTGTGTACTGACCCGCAACACATGCTGGTGACTCGTCACATGTGTTCTGACCCGCAACACATGCTGGTGACTCTTCAAATCTGTGTTCTGACCCGCAACTCATGCTGGTGACTCTTCATATCTGTGTTCTGACCCGCAACTCATGCTGGTGACTCTTCACATCTGTTTACTGACCTACAACTCATGCTGGTGACTCTTCACATCTGTGTTCTGACCCGCAACTCATGCTGGTGACTCTTCACACCTGTTTACTGACCCGCAACACATGCTGGTGACTCTTCACATCTGTGTTCTGACCCGCAACTCATGCTGGTGACTCTTCACACCTGTGTTCTGACCTGCAACACATTCTGGTGACTCTTCACAGCTGTGTACTGACCCGCAACACATGCTGGTGACTTTTCACATCTGTCTTCTGACCCGCAACTCATGCTGGTGACTCTTCACACCTGTGTACTGACCGGCAACACATGCTGTTGACTCTTCACATGTGTTCTGACCCGCAACACATGCTGGTGACACTTCACATCTGTGTTCTGACCCGCAACTCATGCTGGTGACTCTTCACATCTGTGTTCTGACCCGCAACTCATGCTGGTGACTCTTCACATCTGTTAACTGACCCGAAACTCATGCTGGTGACTCTTCACATCTGTTTACTGACCCGCAACTCATGCTGGTGACTCTTCACATGTGTTCTGACCCGCAACACATGCTGGTGACTCTTCACATGTGTTCTGGCCCTCAACACATGCTGGTGACTTTTCACATCTGTGTTCTGACCCGCAACACATGCTGGTGACTCTTTGACCCACAGCACATGCTGGTGACTCTTCACACCTGTGTTCTGACCCGCAACACATGCTGGTGACTTTTCACATCTGTGTTCTAACCCGAAACTCATGCTGGTGACTTTTCACACCTGTGTACTGACCCGCAACACATGCTGGTGGCACGTCACACCTGTGTACTGACCCACAACACATGCTGGTGACTCTTCACATCTGTGTTCTGACCCGCAATACATGCTGGTGACTCTTTGACCCGCAACACATGCTGGTGACTCTTCACATCTGTGTTCTGACCCGCAACACATGCTGGTGACTCTTCACATCTGCGTACTGACCCGCAACTCATGCTGGTGACTCTTCACACCTGTGTTCTGACCCACAACACATGCTGGTGACTCTTCACACCTGTGTAATGACCCGCAACTCATGCTGGTGACTCTTCACACCTGTGTTCTGACCCACAACACATGCTGGTGACTCTTCACACCTGTGTTCTGACCCGCAACACATGCTGGTGACATTTCACACCTGTGTTCTGACCCACAACACATGCTGGTGACTCTTCACACCTGTGTAATGACCCGCAACACATGCTGGTGACTCTTCACATCTGTGTTCTGACACGCAAACCATGCTGGTGACTCTTCACATCTGTGTTCTGACCCGCAACACATGCTGGTGACTCTTCACACCTGTGTTCTGACCCGCAACTCATGCTGGTGACTCTTTGACCCGCAACACATGCTGGTGACCCTTCACACCTGTGTACTGACCCGCAACACATGCTGGTGACTCTTCACACCTGTGTACTGACCCGCAACACATGCTGGTGACTCTTCATACCTGTGTTCTGACCCGCAACACATGCTGGTGACTCTTCACATGTTTACTGACCCGCAACTCATGCTGGTGACTCTTCACACCTGTGTACTGACCCGCAACACATGCTGGTGACTCTTCACACCAGTGTTCTGACCCGCAACACATGC
Source organism: Lampris megalopsis (assembly GCA_022114975.2). Classification (NCBI taxonomy): domain Eukaryota; kingdom Metazoa; phylum Chordata; class Actinopteri; order Lampriformes; family Lampridae; genus Lampris; species Lampris megalopsis. The sequence goes on from JAJHIY020001246.1 coordinate 221,431, forward strand.
TGGTGACTCTTCACACCTCTGTACTGACCCGCAACACATTCTGGTGACTCTTCACACCTGTGTTCTGTCCCGCAATACATACTGGTGACTCTTAACACCTGTGTACTGACCCGAAACTCATGCTGGTGACTCTTCACATCTGTTTACTGACCCGCAACTCATGCTGGTGACTCTTCACATGTGTTCTGACCCGCAACACATGCTGGTGACTCTTCACATCTGTTTACTGACCCGCAACACATGCTGGTGACTCTTCACATGTGTTCTGGCCCGCAACACATGCTGGTGACTTTTCAAATCTGTGTTCTGACCCGCAACTGATGCTGGTGACTCTTCATATCTGTGTACTGACCCGCAACTCATGCTGGTGACTCTTCACATCTGTTTACTGACCCGCAACTCATGCTGGTGACTCTTCACATCTGTGTTCTGACCCGCAACTCATGCTGGTGACTCTTCACACCTGTGTACTGACCCGCAACACATGCTGGTGACTCTTCACATCTGTGTTCTGACCCGCAACACATGCTTGTGACTCTTCACATCTGTGTACTGACCCGCAACTCATGCTGGTGACTCTTCACACCTGTGTTCTGACCCGCAACACATGCTGGTGACTCTTCACACCTGTGTTCTGACCCGCAACACATGCTGGTGACTCTTCACACCTGTGTACTGACCCGCAACACATGCTGGTGACTCTTCACATCTGTGTTCTGACCCGCAAACCCTGCTGGTGACTCTTCACATCTGTGTTCTGACCCGAAACACATGCTGGTGACTCTTTGACCCGCAGCACATGCTGGTGACTCTTCACACCTGTGTTCTGACCCGCAACACATGCTGGTGACTTTTCACATCTGTGTTCTAACCCGAATCTCATGCTGGTGACTTTTCACACCTGTGTACTGACCCGCAACACATGCTGGTGGCACGTCACACCTGTGTACTGACCCACAACACATGCTGGTGACTCTTCACATCTGTGTTCTGACCCGCAATACATGCTGGTGACTCTTTGACCCGCAACACATGCTGGTGACTCTTCACATCTGTGTTCTGACCCGCAACACATGCTGGTGACTCTTCACATCTGCGTACTGACCCGCAACTCATGCTGTTGACTCTTCACACCTGTGTACTGACCCGCAACACATGCTGGTGACTCTTCACACCAGTGTTCTGACCCGCAACACATGCTGGTGACTCTTCACACCTCTGTACTGACCCGCAACACATTCTGGTGACTCTTCACACCTGTGTTCTGTCCCGCAATACATGCTGGTGACTCTTAACACCTGTGTACTGACCCGAAACTCATGCTGGTGACTCTTCACATCTGTTTACTGACCCGCAACTCATGCTGGTGACTCTTCACATGTGTTCTGACCCGCAACACATGCTGGTGACTCTTCACATCTGTTTACTGACCCGCAACACATGCTGGTGACTCTTCACATGTGTTCTGGCCCGCAACACATGCTGGTGACTCTTCACACCTGTGTTCTGACCCGCAACTCATGCTGGTGACTCTTTGACCTGCAACACATGCTGGTGACCCTTCACACCTGTGTACTGACCCGCAACACATGCTGGTGACTCTTCACACCTGTGTACTGACCCGCAACACATGCTGGTGACTCTTCACATGTTTACTGAACCGCAACTCATGCTGGTGACTCTTCACACCTGTGTACTGACCCGCAACACATGCTGGTGACTCTTCACACCTGTGTTCTGACCCGCAACACATGCTGGTGACTCTTCACACCTGTGTACTGACCCGCAACACATGCTGGTGACTCTTCACACCTGTGTCCTGACCCGCAACACATGCTGGTGACTCTTCACACCTGTGTACTGACCCGCAACACATGCTGGTGACTCTTCACATCTGTGTTCTGACCCGCAACTCATGCTGGTGACTCTTCACACCTGTGTACTGACCCGCAACACATTCTGGTGACTCTTCAAACCTGTGTACTGACCTGCAACACATGCTGGTTACTCTTCACACCTGTGTACTGACCCGCAACACATGCTGGTGACTCTTCACATCTATGTTCTGACCCGCAACTCATGCTGGTGACTCTTCACACCTGTGTACTGACCCGCAACTCATGCTGGTGACTCGTCACATGTGTTCTGACCCGCAACACGTGCTGGTGACTCTTCACATCTGTTTGCTGACCCGCAACACATGCTGGTGACTCTTCACATGTGTTCTGACCCGCAACACATGCTGGTGACACTTCACATCTGTGTTCTGACCCGCAACTCATGCTGGTGACTCTTCACATCTGTGTTCTGACCCGCGACTCATGCTGGTGACTCTTCACATCTGTTAACTGACCCGCAACTCATGCTGGTGACTCTTCACATGTGTACTGAACCGCAACTCATGCTGGTGACTCTTCACACCTGTGTACTGACCCGCAACACATGCTGGTGACTCTTCACACCTGTGTTCTGACCCGCAACACATGCTGGTGACTCTTCACACCTGTGTACTGACCCGCAACACATGCTGGTGACTCTTCACACCTGTGTCCTGACCCGCAACACATGCTGGTGACTCTTCACACCTGTGTACTGACCCGCAACACATGCTGGTGACTCTTCACATCTGTGTTCTGACCCGCAACTCATGCTGGTGACTCTTCACACCTGTGTACTGACCCGCAACACATTCTGGTGACTCTTCAAACCTGTGTACTGACCTGCAACACATGCTGGTGACTCTTCACACCTGTGTACTGACCCGCAACACATGCTGGTGACTCTTCAGATCTATGTTCTGACCCGCAACTCATGCTGGTGACTCTTCACACCTGTGTACTGACCCGCAACTCATGCTGGTGACTCGTCACATGTGTTCTGACCCGCAACACGTGCTGGTGACTCTTCACATCTGTTTGCTGACCCGCAACACATGCTGGTGACTCTTCACATGTGTTCTGACCCGCAACACATGCTGGTGACACTTCACATCTGTGTTCTGACCCGCAACTCATGCTGGTGACTCTTCACATCTGTTTTCTGACCCGCGACTCATGCTGGTGACTCTTCACATCTGTTAACTGACCCGCAACTCATGCTGGTGACTCTTCACATCTGTGTTCTGACCCGCAACACATGCTGGTGACTCTTCACATCTGTGTACTGACCCGCAACTCATGCTGGTGACTCTTCACACCTGTGTTCTGACCCGCAATACATGCTGGTGACTCTTTGACCCGCAAACCATGCTGGTGACTCTTCACATCTGTGTTCTGACCCACAACACATGCTGGTGACTCTTCACACCTGTGTACTGACCCGCAACACATGCTGGTGACTCTTCACATCTGTGTTCTGACACGCAAACCATGCTGGTGACTCTTCACATCTGTGTTCTGACCCGCAACACATGCTGGTGACTCTTCACACCTGTGTTCTGACCCGCAACTCATGCTGGTGACTCTTTGACCTGCAACACATGCTGGTGACCCTTCACACCTGTGTACTGACCCGCAACACATGCTGGTGACTCTTCACACCTGTGTACTGACCCGCAACACATGCTGGTGACTCTTCACATTTTTACTGAACCGCAACTCATGCTGGTGACTCTTCACACCTGTGTACTGACCCGCAACACATGCTGGTGACTCTTCACACCTGTGTTCTGACCCGCAACACATGCTGGTGACTCTTCACACCTGTGTACTGACCCGCAACACATGCTGGTGACTCTTCACACCTGTGTCCTGACCCGCAACACATGCTGGTGACTCTTCACACCTGTGTACTGACCCGCAACACATGCTGGTGACTCTTCACATCTGTGTTCTGACCCGCAACTCATGCTGGTGACTCTTCACACCTGTGTACTGACCCGCAACACATTCTGGTGACTCTTCAAACCTGTGTACTGACCTGCAACACATGCTGGTTACTCTTCACACCTGTGTACTGACCCGCAACACATGCTGGTGACTCTTCACATCTATGTTCTGACCCGCAACTCATGCTGGTGACTCTTCACACCTGTGTACTGACCCGCAACTCATGCTGGTGACTCGTCACATGTGTTCTGACCCGCAACACGTGCTGGTGACTCTTCACATCTGTTTGCTGACCCGCAACACATGCTGGTGACTCTTCACATGTGTTCTGACCCGCAACACATGCTGGTGACACTTCACATCTGTGTTCTGACCCGCAACTCATGCAGGGACTCTTCACATCTGTGTTCTGACCCGCGACTCATGCTGGTGACTCTTCACATCTGTTAACTGACCCGCAACTCATGCTGGTGACTCTTCACATCTGTGTTCTGACCCGCAACACATGCTGGTGACTCTTCACATCTGTGTACTGACCTGCAACTCATGCTGGTGACTCTTCACACCTGTGTTCTGACCCGCAACACATGCTGGTGACATTTCACACCTGTGTTCTGACCCACAACACATGCTGGTGACTCTTCACACCTGTGTACTGACCCGCAACACATGCTTGTGACTCTTCACATCTGTGTTCTGACACGCAAACCATGCTGGTGACTCTTCACATCTGTGTTCTGACCCGCAACACATGCTGGTGACTCTTCACACCTGTGTTCTGACCCGCAACTCATGCTAGTGACTCTTTGACCCGCAACACATGCTGGTGACCCTTCACACCTGTGTACTGACCCGCAACACATGCTGGTGACTCTTCACATGTTTACTGAACCGCAACTCATGCTGGTGACTCTTCACACCTGTGTACTGACCCGCAACACATGCTGGTGACTCTTCACACCTGTGTTCTGACCCGCAACACATGCTGGTGACTCTTCACACCTGTGTACTGACCCGCAACACATTCTGGTGACTCTTCACACCTGTGTTCTGACCCGCAATACATGCTGGTGACTCTTAACACCTGTGTACTGACCCGACACTCATGCTGGTGACTCTTCACACCTGTGTACTGACCCGCAACACATGCTGGTGACTCGTCAAATGTGTTCTGACCCGCAACACATGCTGGAGACTCTTCAAATCTGTGTTCTGACCCGCAACTCATGCTGGTGACTCTTCATATCTGTGTTCTGACCCGCAACTCATGCTGGTGACTCTTCACATCTGTTTACTGACCCACAACTCATGCTGGTGACTCTTCACATCTGTGTTCTGACCCGCGACTCATGCTGGTGACTCTTCACATCTGTTAACTGACCCGCAACTCATGCTGTTGACTCTTCACATCTGTGTTCTGACACGCAACACATGCTGGTGACTCTTCACATCTGTGTACTGACCCGCAACTCATGCTGGTGACTCTTCACACCTGTGTTCTGACCCGCAATACATGCTGGTGACTCTTTGACCCACAACTCATGCTGGTGACTCTTCACATCTGTGTTCTGACCCGAAACACATGCTGGTGACTCTTCACATCTGCGTACTGACCTGCAACTCATGCTGGTGACTCTTCACACCTGTGTTCTGACCCGCAACACATGCTGGTGACATTTCACACCTGTGTTCTGACCCACAACACATGCTGCTGACTCTTCACACCTGTGTACTGACCCGCAACACATGCTGGTGACTCTTCACATCTGTGTTCTGACACGCAAACCATGCTGGTGACTCTTCACATCTGTGTTCTGACCCGCAACACATGCTGGTGACTCTTCACACCTGTGTTCTGACCCGCAACTCATGCTGGTGACTCTTTGACCCGCAACACATGCTGGTGACCCTTCACACCTGTGTACTGACCCGCAACACATGCTGGTGACTCTTCACACCTGTGTACTGACCCGCAACACATGCTGGTGACTCTTCACATGTTTACTGACCCGCAACTCATGCTGGTGACTCTTCACACCTGTGTACTGACCCGCAACACATGCTGGTGACTCTTCACACCTGTGTTCTGACCCGCAACACATGCTGGTGACTCTTCACACCTGAGTACTGACCCGCAACACATTCTGGTGACTCTTCACACCTGTGTTCTGACCCGCAATACATGCTGGTGACTCTTAACACCTGTGTACTGACCCGAAACTCATGCTGGTGACTCTTCACATCTGTTTACTGACCCGCAACTCATGCTGGTGACTCTTCACACCTGTGTACTGACCCGCAACACATGCTGGTGACTCGTCACATGTGTTCTGACCCGCAACACATGCTGGTGACTCTTCAAATCTGTGTTCTGACCCGCAACTCATGCTGGTGACTCTTCATATCTGTGTTCTGACCCGCAACTCATGCTGGTGACTCTTCACATCTGTTTACTGACCTACAACTCATGCTGGTGACTCTTCACATCTGTGTTCTGACCCGCAACTCATGCTGGTGACTCTTCACACCTGTTTACTGACCCGCAACACATGCTGGTGACTCTTCACATCTGTGTTCTGACCCGCAACTCATGCTGGTGACTCTTCACACCTGTGTTCTGACCTGCAACACATTCTGGTGACTCTTCACAGCTGTGTACTGACCCGCAACACATGCTGGTGACTTTTCACATCTGTCTTCTGACCCGCAACTCATGCTGGTGACTCTTCACACCTGTGTACTGACCGGCAACACATGCTGTTGACTCTTCACATGTGTTCTGACCCGCAACACATGCTGGTGACACTTCACATCTGTGTTCTGACCCGCAACTCATGCTGGTGACTCTTCACATCTGTGTTCTGACCCGCAACTCATGCTGGTGACTCTTCACATCTGTTAACTGACCCGAAACTCATGCTGGTGACTCTTCACATCTGTTTACTGACCCGCAACTCATGCTGGTGACTCTTCACATGTGTTCTGACCCGCAACACATGCTGGTGACTCTTCACATGTGTTCTGGCCCTCAACACATGCTGGTGACTTTTCACATCTGTGTTCTGACCCGCAACACATGCTGGTGACTCTTTGACCCACAGCACATGCTGGTGACTCTTCACACCTGTGTTCTGACCCGCAACACATGCTGGTGACTTTTCACATCTGTGTTCTAACCCGAAACTCATGCTGGTGACTTTTCACACCTGTGTACTGACCCGCAACACATGCTGGTGGCACGTCACACCTGTGTACTGACCCACAACACATGCTGGTGACTCTTCACATCTGTGTTCTGACCCGCAATACATGCTGGTGACTCTTTGACCCGCAACACATGCTGGTGACTCTTCACATCTGTGTTCTGACCCGCAACACATGCTGGTGACTCTTCACATCTGCGTACTGACCCGCAACTCATGCTGGTGACTCTTCACACCTGTGTTCTGACCCACAACACATGCTGGTGACTCTTCACACCTGTGTAATGACCCGCAACTCATGCTGGTGACTCTTCACACCTGTGTTCTGACCCACAACACATGCTGGTGACTCTTCACACCTGTGTTCTGACCCGCAACACATGCTGGTGACATTTCACACCTGTGTTCTGACCCACAACACATGCTGGTGACTCTTCACACCTGTGTAATGACCCGCAACACATGCTGGTGACTCTTCACATCTGTGTTCTGACACGCAAACCATGCTGGTGACTCTTCACATCTGTGTTCTGACCCGCAACACATGCTGGTGACTCTTCACACCTGTGTTCTGACCCGCAACTCATGCTGGTGACTCTTTGACCCGCAACACATGCTGGTGACCCTTCACACCTGTGTACTGACCCGCAACACATGCTGGTGACTCTTCACACCTGTGTACTGACCCGCAACACATGCTGGTGACTCTTCATACCTGTGTTCTGACCCGCAACACATGCTGGTGACTCTTCACATGTTTACTGACCCGCAACTCATGCTGGTGACTCTTCACACCTGTGTACTGACCCGCAACACATGCTGGTGACTCTTCACACCAGTGTTCTGACCCGCAACACATGCTGGTGACTCTTCACACCTCTGTACTGACCCGCAACACATTCTGGTGACTCTTCACACCTGTGTTCTGTCCCGCAATACATACTGGTGACTCTTAACACCTGTGTACTGACCCGAAACTCATGCTGGTGACTCTTCACATCTGTTTACTGACCCGCAACTCATGCTGGTGACTCTTCACATGTGTTCTGACCCGCAACACATGCTGGTGACTCTTCACATCTGTTTACTGACCCGCAACACATGCTGGTGACTCTTCACATGTGTTCTGGCCCGCAACACATGCTGGTGACTTTTCAAATCTGTGTTCTGACCCGCAACTGATGCTGGTGACTCTTCATATCTGTGTACTGACCCGCAACTCATGCTGGTGACTCTTCACATCTGTTTACTGACCCGCAACTCATGCTGGTGACTCTTCACATCTGTGTTCTGACCCGCAACTCATGCTGGTGACTCTTCACACCTGTGTACTGACCCGCAACACATGCTGGTGACTCTTCACATCTGTGTTCTGACCCGCAACACATGCTTGTGACTCTTCACATCTGTGTACTGACCCGCAACTCATGCTGGTGACTCTTCACACCTGTGTTCTGACCCGCAACACATGCTGGTGACTCTTCACACCTGTGTTCTGACCCGCAACACATGCTGGTGACTCTTCACACCTGTGTACTGACCCGCAACACATGCTGGTGACTCTTCACATCTGTGTTCTGACCCGCAAACCCTGCTGGTGACTCTTCACATCTGTGTTCTGACCCGAAACACATGCTGGTGACTCTTTGACCCGCAGCACATGCTGGTGACTCTTCACACCTGTGTTCTGACCCGCAACACATGCTGGTGACTTTTCACATCTGTGTTCTAACCCGAATCTCATGCTGGTGACTTTTCACACCTGTGTACTGACCCGCAACACATGCTGGTGGCACGTCACACCTGTGTACTGACCCACAACACATGCTGGTGACTCTTCACATCTGTGTTCTGACCCGCAATACATGCTGGTGACTCTTTGACCCGCAACACATGCTGGTGACTCTTCACATCTGTGTTCTGACCCGCAACACATGCTGGTGACTCTTCACATCTGCGTACTGACCCGCAACTCATGCTGTTGACTCTTCACACCTGTGTACTGACCCGCAACACATGCTGGTGACTCTTCACACCAGTGTTCTGACCCGCAACACATGCTGGTGACTCTTCACACCTCTGTACTGACCCGCAACACATTCTGGTGACTCTTCACACCTGTGTTCTGTCCCGCAATACATGCTGGTGACTCTTAACACCTGTGTACTGACCCGAAACTCATGCTGGTGACTCTTCACATCTGTTTACTGACCCGCAACTCATGCTGGTGACTCTTCACATGTGTTCTGACCCGCAACACATGCTGGTGACTCTTCACATCTGTTTACTGACCCGCAACACATGCTGGTGACTCTTCACATGTGTTCTGGCCCGCAACACATGCTGGTGACTTTTCAAATCTGTGTTCTGACCCGCAACTCATGCTGGTGACTCTTCATATATGTGTTTTGACCCGCAACTCATGCTGGTGACTCTTCACACCTGTGTTCTGACCTGTAACACATGCTGGTGACTCTTTGACCCGCAGCACATGCTGGTGACTCTTCACACCTGTGTTCTGACCCGCAACACATGCTGGTGAATTTTCACATCTGTGTTCTGACCCGAAACTCATGCTGGTGACTTTTCACACCTGTGTACTGACCCGCAACACATGCTGGTGGCACGTCACACCTGTGTACTGACCCACAACACATGCTGGTGACTCTTCACATCTGTGTTCTGACCCGCAATACATGCTGGTGACTCTTTGAACCGCAACACATGCTGGTGACTCTTCACATCTGTGTTCTGACCCGCAACTCATGCTGGTGACTCTTCACATCTGTTAACTGACCCGCAACTCATGCTGGTGACTCTTCACATCTGTGTTCTGACCCGCAACACATGCTTGTGACTCTTCACATCTGTGTACTGACCCGCAACTCATGCTGGTGACTCTTCACACCTGTGTTCTGACCCGCAACACATGCTGGTGACTCTTCACACCTGTGTTCTGACCCGCAACACATGCTGGTGACTCTTCACACCTGTGTACTGACCCGCAACACATGCTGGTGACTCTTCACATCTGTGTTCTGACCCGCAAACCATGCTGGTGACTCTTCACATCTGTGTTCTGACCCGCAACACATGCTGGTGACTCTTTGACCCACAGCACATGCTGGTGACTCTTCACACCTGTGTTCTGACCCGCAACACATGCTGGTGACTTTTCACATCTGTGTTCTAACCCGAAACTCATGCTGGTGACTTTTCACACCTGTGTACTGACCCGCAACACATGCTGGTGGCACGTCACACCTGTTCACTGACCCACAACACATGCTGGTGACTCTTCACATCTGTGTTCTGACCCGCAATACATGCTGGTGACTCTTTGACCCGCAACACATGCTGGTGACTCTTCACATCTGTGTTCTGACCCGCAACACATGCTGGTGACTCTTCACATCTGCGTACTGACCCGCAACTCATGCTGGTGACTCTTCACACCTGTGTTCTGACCCGCAACACATGCTGGTGACATTTCACACCTGTGTTCTGACCCACAACACATGCTGGTGACTCTTCACACCTGTGTAATGACCCGCAACACATGCTGGTGACTCTTCACATCTGTGTTCTGACACGCAAACCATGCTGGTGACTCTTCACATCTGTGTTCTGACCCGCAACACATGCTGGTGACTCTTCACACCTGTGTTCTGACCCGCAACTCATGCTGGTGACTCTTTGACCCGCAACACATGCTGGTGACCCTTCACACCTGTGTACTGACCCGCAACACATGCTGGTGACTCTTCACACCTGTGTACTGACCCGCAACACATGCTGGTGACTCTTCATACCTGTGTTCTGACCCGCAACACATGCTGGTGACTCTTCACATGTTTACTGACCCGCAACTCATGCTGGTGACTCTTCACACCTGTGTACTGACCCGCAACATATGCTGGTGACTCTTCACACCAGTGTTCTGACCCGCAACACATGCTGGTGACTCTTCACACCTCTGTACTGACCCGCAACACATTCTGGTGACTCTTCACACCTGTGTTCTGTCCCGCAACACATGCTGGTGACTCTTCACACCTGTGTTCTGACCCGCAACACATGCTGGTGACTCTTCACACCTGTGTACTGACCCGCAACACATGCTGGTGACTCTTCACATCTGTGTTCTGACCCGCAAACCATGCTGGTGACTCTTCACATCTGTGTTCTGACCCGCAACACATGCTGGTGACTCTTTGACCCACAGCACATGCTGGTGACTCTTCACACCTGTGTTCTGACCCGCAACACATGCTGGTGACTTTTCACATCTGTGTTCTAACCCGAAACTCATGCTGGTGACTTTTCACACCTGTGTACTGACCCGCAACACATGCTGGTGGCACGTCACACCTGTGTACTGACCCACAACACATGCTGGTGACTCTTCACATCTGTGTTCTGACCCGCAATACATGCTGGTGACTCTTTGACCCGCAACACATGCTGGTGACTCTTCACATCTGTGTTCTGACCCGCAACACATGCTGGTGACTCTTCACATCTGCGTACTGACCCGCAACTCATGCTGGTGACTCTTCACACCTGTGTTCTGACCCGCAACACATGCTGGTGACATTTCACACCTGTGTTCTGACCCACAACACATGCTGGTGACTCTTCACACCTGTGTAATGACCCGCAACACATGCTGGTGACATTTCACACCTGTGTTCTGACCCACAACACATGCTGCTGACTCTTCACACCTGTGTACTGACCCGCAACACATGCTGGTGACTCTTCACATCTGTGTTCTGACACGCAAACCATGCTGGTGACTCTTCACATCTGTGTTCTGACCCGCAACACATGCTGGTGACTCTTCACACCTGTGTTCTGACCCGCAACTCATGCTGGTGACTCTTTGACCCGCAACACATGCTGGTGACCCTTCACACCTGTGTACTGACCCGCAACACATGCTGGTGACTCTTCACACCTGTGTACTGACCCGCAACACATGCTGGTGACTCTTCACATGTTTACTGACCCGCAACTCATGCTGGTGACTCTTCACACCTGTGTACTGACCCGCAACACATGCTGGTGACTCTTCACACCTGTGTTCTGACCCGCAACACATGCTGGTGACTCTTCACACCTGAGTACTGACCCGCAACACATTCTGGTGACTCTTCACACCTGTGTTCTGACCCGCAATACATGCTGGTGACTCTTAACACCTGTGTACTGACCCGAAACTCATGCTGGTGACTCTTCACATCTGTTTACTGACCCGCAACTCATGCTGGTGACTCTTCACACCTGTGTACTGACCCGCAACACATGCTGGTGACTCGTCACATGTGTTCTGACCCGCAACACATGCTGGTGACTCTTCAAATCTGTGTTCTGACCCGCAACTCATGCTGGTGACTCTTCATATCTGTGTTCTGACCCGCAACTCATGCTGGTGACTCTTCACATCTGTTTACTGACCTACAACTCATGCTGGTGACTCTTCACATCTGTGTTCTGACCCGCAACTCATGCTGGTGACTCTTCACACCTGTTTACTGACCCGCAACACATGCTGGTGACTCTTCACATCTGTGTTCTGACCCGCAACTCATGCTGGTGACTCTTCACACCTGTGTTCTGACCTGCAACACATTCTGGTGACTCTTCAAACCTGTGTACTGACCCGCAACACATGCTGGTGACTCTTCACAGCTGTGTACTGACCCGCAACACATGCTGGTGACTTTTCACATCTGTCTTCTGACCCGCAACTCATGCTGGTGACTCTTCACACCTGTGTACTGACCGGCAACACATGCTGTTGACTCTTCACATGTGTTCTGACCCGCAACACATGCTGGTGACACTTCACATCTGTGTTCTGACCCGCAACTCATGCTGGTGACTCTTCACATCTGTGTTCTGACCCGCAACTCATGCTGGTGACTCTTCACATCTGTTAACTGACCCGAAACTCATGCTGGTGACTCTTCACATCTGTTTACTGACCCGCAACTCATGCTGGTGACTCTTCACATGTGTTCTGACCCGCAACACATGCTGGTGACTCTTCACATGTGTTCTGGCCCTCAACACATGCTGGTGACTTTTCACATCTGTGTTCTGACCCGCAACACATGCTGGTGACTCTTTGACCCACAGCACATGCTGGTGACTCTTCACACCTGTGTTCTGACCCGCAACACATGCTGGTGACTTTTCACATCTGTGTTCTAACCCGAAACTCATGCTGGTGACTTTTCACACCTGTGTACTGACCCGCAACACATGCTGGTGGCACGTCACACCTGTGTACTGACCCACAACACATGCTGGTGACTCTTCACATCTGTGTTCTGACCCGCAATACATGCTGGTGACTCTTTGACCCGCAACACATGCTGGTGACTCTTCACATCTGTGTTCTGACCCGCAACACATGCTGGTGACTCTTCACATCTGCGTACTGACCCGCAACTCATGCTGGTGACTCTTCACACCTGTGTTCTGACCCACAACACATGCTGGTGACTCTTCACACCTGTGTAATGACCCGCAACTCATGCTGGTGACTCTTCACACCTGTGTTCTGACCCACAACACATGCTGGTGACTCTTCACACCTGTGTTCTGACCCGCAACACATGCTGGTGACATTTCACACCTGTGTTCTGACCCACAACACATGCTGGTGACTCTTCACACCTGTGTAATGACCCGCAACACATGCTGGTGACTCTTCACATCTGTGTTCTGACACGCAAACCATGCTGGTGACTCTTCACATCTGTGTTCTGACCCGCAACACATGCTGGTGACTCTTCACACCTGTGTTCTGACCCGCAACTCATGCTGGTGACTCTTTGACCCGCAACACATGCTGGTGACCCTTCACACCTGTGTACTGACCCGCAACACATGCTGGTGACTCTTCACACCTGTGTACTGACCCGCAACACATGCTGGTGACTCTTCATACCTGTGTTCTGACCCGCAACACATGCTGGTGACTCTTCACATGTTTACTGACCCGCAACTCATGCTGGTGACTCTTCACACCTGTGTACTGACCCGCAACACATGCTGGTGACTCTTCACACCAGTGTTCTGACCCGCAACACATGCTGGTGACTCTTCACACCTCTGTACTGACCCGCAACACATTCTGGTGACTCTTCACACCTGTGTTCTGTCCCGCAATACATACTGGTGACTCTTAACACCTGTGTACTGACCCGAAACTCATGCTGGTGACTCTTCACATCTGTTTACTGACCCGCAACTCATGCTGGTGACTCTTCACATGTGTTCTGACCCGCAACACATGCTGGTGACTCTTCACATCTGTTTACTGACCCGCAACACATGCTGGTGACTCTTCACATGTGTTCTGGCCCGCAACACATGCTGGTGACTTTTCAAATCTGTGTTCTGACCCGCAACTGATGCTGGTGACTCTTCATATCTGTGTACTGACCCGCAACTCATGCTGGTGACTCTTCACATCTGTTTACTGACCCGCAACTCATGCTGGTGACTCTTCACATCTGTGTTCTGACCCGCAACTCATGCTGGTGACTCTTCACACCTGTGTACTGACCCGCAACACATGCTGGTGACTCTTCACATCTGTGTTCTGACCCGCAACACATGCTTGTGACTCTTCACATCTGTGTACTGACCCGCAACTCATGCTGGTGACTCTTCACACCTGTGTTCTGACCCGCAACACATGCTGGTGACTCTTCACACCTGTGTTCTGACCCGCAACACATGCTGGTGACTCTTCACACCTGTGTACTGACCCGCAACACATGCTGGTGACTCTTCACATCTGTGTTCTGACCCGCAAACCCTGCTGGTGACTCTTCACATCTGTGTTCTGACCCGCAACACATGCTGGTGACTCTTTGACCCGCAGCACATGCTGGTGACTCTTCACACCTGTGTTCTGACCCGCAACACATGCTGGTGACTTTTCACATCTGTGTTCTAACCCGAATCTCATGCTGGTGACTTTTCACACCTGTGTACTGACCCGCAACACATGCTGGTGGCACGTCACACCTGTGTACTGACCCACAACACATGCTGGTGACTCTTCACATCTGTGTTCTGACCCGCAATACATGCTGGTGACTCTTTGACCCGCAACACATGCTGGTGACTCTTCACATCTGTGTTCTGACCCGCAACACATGCTGGTGACTCTTCACATCTGCGTACTGACCCGCAACTCATGCTGTTGACTCTTCACACCTGTGTACTGACCCGCAACACATGCTGGTGACTCTTCACACCAGTGTTCTGACCCGCAACACATGCTGGTGACTCTTCACACCTCTGTACTGACCCGCAACACATTCTGGTGACTCTTCACACCTGTGTTCTGTCCCGCAATACATGCTGGTGACTCTTAACACCTGTGTACTGACCCGAAACTCATGCTGGTGACTCTTCACATCTGTTTACTGACCCGCAACTCATGCTGGTGACTCTTCACATGTGTTCTGACCCGCAACACATGCTGGTGACTCTTCACATCTGTTTACTGACCCGCAACACATGCTGGTGACTCTTCACATGTGTTCTGGCCCGCAACACATGCTGGTGACTTTTCAAATCTGTGTTCTGACCCGCAACTCATGCTGGTGACTCTTCATATATGTGTTTTGACCCGCAACTCATGCTGGTGACTCTTCACACCTGTGTTCTGACCTGTAACACATGCTGGTGACTCTTTGACCCGCAGCACATGCTGGTGACTCTTCACACCTGTGTTCTGACCCGCAACACATGCTGGTGAATTTTCACATCTGTGTTCTGACCCGAAACTCATGCTGGTGACTTTTCACACCTGTGTACTGACCCGCAACACATGCTGGTGGCACGTCACACCTGTGTACTGACCCACAACACATGCTGGTGACTCTTCACATCTGTGTTCTGACCCGCAATACATGCTGGTGACTCTTTGAACCGCAACACATGCTGGTGACTCTTCACATCTGTTAACTGACCCGCAACTCATGCTGGTGACTCTTCACATCTGTGTTCTGACCCGCAACACATGCTTGTGACTCTTCACATCTGTGTACTGACCCGCAACTCATGCTGGTGACTCTTCACACCTGTGTTCTGACCCGCAACACATGCTGGTGACTCTTCACACCTGTGTTCTGACCCGCAACACATGCTGGTGACTCTTCACACCTGTGTACTGACCCGCAACACATGCTGGTGACTCTTCACATCTGTGTTCTGACCCGCAAACCATGCTGGTGACTCTTCACATCTGTGTTCTGACCCGCAACACATGCTGGTGACTCTTTGACCCACAGCACATGCTGGTGACTCTTCACACCTGTGTTCTGACCCGCAACACATGCTGGTGACTTTTCACATCTGTGTTCTAACCCGAAACTCATGCTGGTGACTTTTCACACCTGTGTACTGACCCGCAACACATGCTGGTGGCACGTCACACCTGTTCACTGACCCACAACACATGCTGGTGACTCTTCACATCTGTGTTCTGACCCGCAATACATGCTGGTGACTCTTTGACCCGCAACACATGCTGGTGACTCTTCACATCTGTGTTCTGACCCGCAACACATGCTGGTGACTCTTCACATCTGCGTACTGACCCGCAACTCATGCTGGTGACTCTTCACACCTGTGTTCTGACCCGCAACACATGCTGGTGACATTTCACACCTGTGTTCTGACCCACAACACATGCTGGTGACTCTTCACACCTGTGTAATGACCCGCAACACATGCTGGTGACTCTTCACATCTGTGTTCTGACACGCAAACCATGCTGGTGACTCTTCACATCTGTGTTCTGACCCGCAACACATGCTGGTGACTCTTCACACCTGTGTTCTGACCCGCAACTCATGCTGGTGACTCTTTGACCCGCAACACATGCTGGTGACCCTTCACACCTGTGTACTGACCCGCAACACATGCTGGTGACTCTTCACACCTGTGTACTGACCCGCAACACATGCTGGTGACTCTTCATACCTGTGTTCTGACCCGCAACACATGCTGGTGACTCTTCACATGTTTACTGACCCGCAACTCATGCTGGTGACTCTTCACACCTGTGTACTGACCCGCAACACATGCTGGTGACTCTTCACACCAGTGTTCTGACCCGCAACACATGCTGGTGACTCTTCACACCTCTGTACTGACCCGCAACACATTCTGGTGACTCTTCACACCTGTGTTCTGTCCCGCAACACATGCTGGTGACTCTTCACACCTGTGTTCTGACCCGCAACACATGCTGGTGACTCTTCACACCTGTGTACTGACCCGCAACACATGCTGGTGACTCTTCACATCTGTGTTCTGACCCGCAAACCATGCTGGTGACTCTTCACATCTGTGTTCTGACCCGCAACACATGCTGGTGACTCTTTGACCCACAGCACATGCTGGTGACTCTTCACACCTGTGTTCTGACCCGCAACACATGCTGGTGACTTTTCACATCTGTGTTCTAACCCGAAACTCATGCTGGTGACTTTTCACACCTGTGTACTGACCCGCAACACATGCTGGTGGCACGTCACACCTGTGTACTGACCCACAACACATGCTGGTGACTCTTCACATCTGTGTTCTGACCCGCAATACATGCTGGTGACTCTTTGACCCGCAACACATGCTGGTGACTCTTCACATCTGTGTTCTGACCCGCAACACATGCTGGTGACTCTTCACATCTGCGTACTGACCCGCAACTCATGCTGGTGACTCTTCACACCTGTGTTCTGACCCGCAACACATGCTGGTGACATTTCACACCTGTGTTCTGACCCACAACACATGCTGGTGACTCTTCACACCTGTGTAATGACCCGCAACACATGCTGGTGACTCTTCACATCTGTGTTCTGACACGCAAACCATGCTGGTGACTCTTCACATCTGTGTTCTGACCCGCAACACATGCTGGTGACTCTTCACACCTGTGTTCGGACCCGCAACTCATGCTGGTGACTCTTTGACCCGCAACACATGCTGGTGACCCTTCACACCTGTGTACTGACCCGCAACACATGCTGGTGACTCTTCACACCTGTGTACTGACCCGCAACACATGCTGGTGACTCTTCATACCTGTGTTCTGACCCGCAACACATGCTGGTGACTCTTCACATGTTTACTGACCCGCAACTCTTGCTGGTGACTCTTCACACCTGTGTACTGACCCGCAACACATGCTGGTGACTCTTCACACCAGTGTTCTGACCCGCAACACATGCTGGTGACTCTTCACACCTCTGTACTGACCCGCAACACATTCTGGTGACTCTTCACACCTGTGTTCTGTCCCGCAATACATGCTGGTGACTCTTAACACCTGTGTACTGACCCGAAACTCATGCTGGTGACTCTTCACATCTGTTTACTGACCCGCAACTCATGCTGGTGACTCTTCACATGTGTTCTGACCCGCAACACATGCTGGTGACTCTTCACATCTGTTTACTGACCCGCAACACATGCTGGTGACTCTTCACATGTGTTCTGGCCCGCAACACATGCTGGTGACTTTTCAAATCTGTGTTCTGACCCGCAACTGATGCTGGTGACTCTTCATATCTGTGTACTGACCCGCAACTCATGCTGGTGACCCTTCACATCTGTTTACTGACCCGCAACTCATGCTGGTGACTCTTCACATCTGTGTTCTGACCCGCAACTCATGCTGGTGACTCTTCACACCTGTGTACTGACCCGCAACACATGCTGGTGACTCTTCACATCTGTGTTCTGACCCGCAACACATGCTTGTGACTCTTCACATCTGTGTACTGACCCGCAACTCATGCTGGTGACTCTTCACACCTGTGTTCTGACCCGCAACACATGCTGGTGACTCTTCACACCTGTGTTCTGACCCGCAACACATGCTGGTGACTCTTCACACCTGTGTACTGACCCGCAACACATGCTGGTGACTCTTCACATCTGTGTTCTGACCCGCAAACCCTGCTGGTGACTCTTCACATCTGTGTTCTGACCCGCAACACATGCTGGTGACTCTTTGACCCGCAGCACATGCTGGTGACTCTTCACACCTGTGATCTGACCCGCAACACATGCTGGTGACTTTTCGCATCTGTGTTCTAACCCGAATCTCATGCTGGTGACTTTTCACACCTGTGTACTGACCCGCAACACATGCTGGTGGCACGTCACACCTGTGTACTGACCCACAACACATGCTGGTGACTCTTCACATCTGTGTTCTGACCCGCAATACATGCTGGTGACTCTTTGACCCGCAACACATGCTGGTGACTCTTCACATCTTTGTTCTGACCCGCAACACATGCTGGTGACTCTTCACATCTGCGTACTGACCCGCAACTCATGCTGTTGACTCTTCACACCTGTGTACTGACCCGCAACACATGCTGGTGACTCTTCACACCAGTGTTCTGACCCGCAACACATGCTGGTGACTCTTCACACCTCTGTACTGACCCGCAACACATTCTGGTGACTCTTCACACCTGTGTTCTGTCCCGCAATACATGCTGGTGACTCTTAACACCTGTGTACTGACCCGAAACTCATGCTGGTGACTCTTCACATCTGTTTACTGACCCGCAACACATGCTGGTGACTCTTCACATGTGTTCTGGCCCGCAACACATGCTGGTGACTTTTCAAATCTGTGTTCTGACCCGCAACTCATGCTGGTGACTCTTCATATCTGTGTTTTGACCCGCAACTCATGCTGGTGACTCTTCACATCTGTTTACTGACCCGCAACTCATGCTGGTGACTCTTCACATCTGTGTTCTGACCCGCAACTCATGCTGGTGACTCTTCACACCTGTGTACTGACCCGCAACACATGCTGGTGACTCTTCACATCTGTGTTCTGACCCGCAACACATGCTTGTGACTCTTCACATCTGTGTACTGACCCGCAACTCATGCTGGTGACTCTTCACACCTGTGTTCTGACCCGCAACACATGCTGGTGACTCTTCACACCTGTGTTCTGACCCGCAACACATGCTGGTGACTCTTCACACCTGTGTACTGACCCGCAACACATGCTGGTGACTCTTCACATCTGTGTTCTGACCCGCAAACCCTGCTGGTGACTCTTCACATCTGTGTTCTGACCCGCAACACATGCTGGTGACTCTTTGACCCGCAGCACATGCTGGTGACTCTTCACACCTGTGTTCTGACCCGCAACACATGCTGGTGACTTTTCACATCTGTGTTCTAACCCGAAAATCATGCTGGTGACTTTTCACACCTGTGTACTGACCCGCAACACATGCTGGTGGCACGTCACACCTGTGTACTGACCCACAACACATGCTGGTGACTCTTCACATCTGTGTTCTGACCCGCAATACATGCTGGTGACTCTTTGACCCGCAACACATGCTGGTGACTCTTCACATCTGTGTTCTGACACGCAAACCATGCTGGTGACTCTTCACATCTGTGTTCTGACCCGCAACACATGCTGGTGACTCTTCACACCTGTGTTCTGACCCGCAACTCATGCTGGTGACTCTTTGACCCGCAACACATGCTGGTGACCCTTCACACCTGTGTACTGACCCGCAACACATGCTGGTGACTCTTCACACCTGTGTACTGACCCGCAACACATGCTGGTGACTCTTCATACCTGTGTTCTGACCCGCAACACATGCTGGTGACTCTTCACATGTTTACTGACCCGCAACTCATGCTGGTGACTCTTCACACCTGTGTACTGACCCGCAACACATGCTGGTGACTCTTCACACCAGTGTTCTGACCCGCAACACATGCTGGTGACTCTTCACACCTCTGTACTGACCCGCAACACATTCTGGTGACTCTTCACACCTGTGTTCTGTCCCGCAATACATGCTGGTGACTCTTAACACCTGTGTACTGACCCGAAACTCATGCTGGTGACTCTTCACATCTGTTTACTGACCCGCAACTCATGCTGGTGACTCTTCACATGTGTTCTGACCCGCAACACATGCTGGTGACTCTTCACATCTGTTTACTGACCCGCAACACATGCTGGTGACTCTTCACATGTGTTCTGGCCCGCAACACATGCTGGTGACTTTTCAAATCTGTGTTCTGACCCGCAACTGATGCTGGTGACACTTCATATCTGTGTACTGACCCGCAACTCATGCTGGTGACTCTTCACATCTGTTTACTGACCCGCCACTCATGCTGGTGACTCTTCACATCTGTGTTCTGACCCGCAACTCATGCTGGTGACTCTTCACACCTGTGTACTGACCCGCAACACATGCTGGTGACTCTTCACATCTGTGTTCTGACCCGCAACACATGCTTGTGACTCTTCACATCTGTGTACTGACCCGCAACTCATGCTGGTGACTCTTCACACCTGTGTTCTGACCCGCAACACATGCTGGTGACTCTTCACACCTGTGTTCTGACCCGCAACACATGCTGGTGACTCTTCACACCTGTGTACTGACCCGCAACACATGCTGGTGACTCTTCACATCTGTGTTCTGACCCGCAAACCCTGCTGGTGACTCTTCACATCTGTGTTCTGACCCGCAACACATGCTGGTGACTCTTTGACCCGCAGCACATGCTGGTGACTCTTCACACCTGTGTTCTGACCCGCAACACATGCTGGTGACTTTTCACATCTGTGTTCTAACCCGAATCTCATGCTGGTGACTTTTCACACCTGTGTACTGACCCGCAACACATGCTGGTGGCACGTCACACCTGTGTACTGACCCACAACACATGCTGGTGACTCTTCACATCTGTGTTCTGACCCGCAATACATGCTGGTGACTCTTTGACCCGCAACACATGCTGGTGACTCTTCACATCTGTGTTCTGACCCGCAACACATGCTGGTGACTCTTCACATCTGCGTACTGACCCGCAACTCATGCTGTTGACTCTTCACACCTGTGTACTGACCCGCAACACATGCTGGTGACTCTTCACACCAGTGTTCTGACCCGCAACACATGCTGGTGACTCTTCACACCTCTGTACTGACCCGCAACACATTCTGGTGACTCTTCACACCTGTGTTCTGTCCCGCAATACATGCTGGTGACTCTTAACACCTGTGTACTGACCCGAAACTCATGCTGGTGACTCTTCACATCTGTTTACTGACCCGCAACTCATGCTGGTGACTCTTCACATGTGTTCTGACCCGCAACACATGCTGGTGACTCTTCACATCTGTTTACTGACCCGCAACACATGCTGGTGACTCTTCACATGTGTTCTGGCCCGCAACACATGCTGGTGACTTTTCAAATCTGTGTTCTGACCCGCAACTCATGCTGGTGACTCTTCATATATGTGTTTTGACCCGCAACTCATGCTGGTGACTCTTCACACCTGTGTTCTGACCTGTAACACATGCTGGTGACTCTTTGACCCGCAGCACATGCTGGTGACTCTTCACACCTGTGTTCTGACCCGCAACACATGCTGGTGAATTTTCACATCTGTGTTCTGACCCGAAACTCATGCTGGTGACTTTTCACACCTGTGTACTGACCCGCAACACATGCTGGTGGCACGTCACACCTGTGTACTGACCCACAACACATGCTGGTGACTCTTCACATCTGTGTTCTGACCCGCAATACATGCTGGTGACTCTTTGAACCGCAACACATGCTGGTGACTCTTCACATCTGTGTTCTGACCCGCAACTCATGCTGGTGACTCTTCACATCTGTTAACTGACCCGCAACTCATGCTGGTGACTCTTCACATCTGTGTTCTGACATCGCAACACATGCTTGTGACTCTTCACATCTGTGTACTGACCCGCAACTCATGCTGGTGACTCTTTACATCTGTGTTCTGACCCGCAACACATGCTGGTGACTCTTCACACCTGTGTTCTGACCCGCAACACATGCTGGTGACTCTTCACACCTGTGTACTGACCCGCAACACATGCTGGTGACTCTTCACATCTGTGTTCTGACCCGCAAACCATGCTGGTGACTCTTCACATCTGTGTTCTGACCCGCAACACATGCTGGTGAATCTTTGACCCACAGCACATGCTGGTGACTCTTCACACCTGTGTTCTGACCCGCAACACATGCTGGTGACTTTTCACATCTGTGTTCTAACCCGAAACTCATGCTGGTGACTTTTCACACCTGTGTACTGACCCGCAACACATGCTGGTGGCACGTCACACCTGTTCACTGACCCACAACACATGCTGGTGACTCTTCACATCTGTGTTCTGACCCGCAATACATGCTGGTGACTCTTTGACCCGCAACACATGCTGGTGACTCTTCACATCTGTTTTCTGACCCGCAACACATGCTGGTGACTCTTCACATCTGCGTACTGACCCGCAACTCATGCTGGTGACTCTTCACACCTGTGTTCTGACCCGCAACACATGCTGGTGACATTTCACACCTGTGTTCTGACCCACAACACATGCTGGTGACTCTTCACACCTGTGTAATGACCCGCAACACATGCTGGTGACTCTTCACATCTGTGTTCTGACACGCAAACCATGCTGGTGACTCTTCACATCTGTGTTCTGACCCGCAACACATGCTGGTGACTCTTCACACCTGTGTTCTGACCCGCAACTCATGCTGGTGACTCTTTGACCCGCAACACATGCTGGTGACCCTTCACACCTGTGTACTGACCCGCAACACATGCTGGTGACTCTTCACACCTGTGTACTGACCCGCAACACATGCTGGTGACTCTTCATACCTGTGTTCTGACCCGCAACACATGCTGGTGACTCTTCACATGTTTACTGACCCGCAACTCATGCTGGTGACTCTTCACACCTGTGTACTGACCCGCAACACATGCTGGTGACTCTTCACACCAGTGTTCTGACCCGCAACACATGCTGGTGACTCTTCACACCTCTGTACTGACCCGCAACTCATTCTGGTGACTCTTCACACCTGTGTTCTGTCCCGCAACACATGCTGGTGACTCTTCACACCTGTGTTCTGACCCGCAACACATGCTGGTGACTCTTCACACCTGTGTACTGACCCGCAACACATGCTGGTGACTCTTCACATCTGTGTTCTGACCCGCAAACCATGCTGGTGACTCTTCACATCTGTGTTCTGACCCGCAACACATGCTGGTGACTCTTTGACCCACAGCACATGCTGGTGACTCTTCACACCTGTGTTCTGACCCGCAACACATGCTGGTGACTTTTCACATCTGTGTTCTAACCCGAAACTCATGCTGGTGACTTTTCACACCTGTGTACTGACCCGCAACACATGCTGGTGGCACGTCACACCTGTGTACTGACCCACAACACATGCTGGTGACTCTTCACATCTGTGTTCTGACCCGCAATACATGCTGGTGACTCTTTGACCCGCAACACATGCTGGTGACTCTTCACATCTGTGTTCTGACCCGCAACACATGCTGGTAACTCTTCACATCTGCGTACTGACCCGCAACTCATGCTGGTGACTCTTCACACCTGTGTTCTGACCCGCAACACATGCTGGTGACATTTCACACCTGTGTTCTGACCCACAACACATGCTGGTGACTCTTCACACCTGTGTAATGACCCGCAACACATGCTGGTGACTCTTCACATCTGTGTTCTGACACGCAAACCATGCTGGTGACTCTTCACATCTGTGTTCTGACCCGCAACACATGCTGGTGACTCTTCACACCTGTGTTCTGACCCGCAACTAATGCTGGTGACTCTTTGACCCGCAACACATGCTGGTGACCCTTCACACCTGTGTACTGACCCGCAACACATGCTGGTGACTCTTCACACCTGTGTACTGACCCGCAACACATGCTGGTGACTCTTCATACCTGTGTTCTGACCCGCAACACATGCTGGTGACTCTTCACATGTTTACTGACCCGCAACTCTTGCTGGTGACTCTTCACACCCGTGTACTGACCCGCAACACATGCTGGTGACTATTCACACCAGTGTTCTGACCCGCAACACATGCTGGTGACTCTTAACACCTGTGTACTGACCCGAAACTCATGCTGGTGACTCTTCACATCTGTTTACTGACCCGCAACTCATGCTGGTGACTCTTCACATGTGTTCTGACCCGCAACACATGCTTGTGACTCTTCACATCTGTTTACTGACCCGCAACACATGCTGGTGACTCTTCACATGTGTTCTGGCCCGCAACACATGCTGGTGACTTTTCAAATCTGTGTTCTGACCCGCAACTGATGCTGGTGACTCTTCATATCTGTGTACTGACCCGCAACTCATGCTGGTGACTCTTCACATCTGTTTACTGACCCGCAACTCATGCTGGTGACTCTTCACATCTGTGTTCTGACCCGTAACTCATGCTGGTGACTCTTCACACCTGTGTACTGACCCGCAACACATGCTGGTGACTCTTCACATCTGTGTTCTGACCCGCAACACATGCTTGTGACTCTTCACATCTGTGTACTGACCCGCAACTCATGCTGGTGACTCTTCACACCTGTGTTCTGACCCGCAACACATGCTGGTGACTCTTCACACCTGTGTTCTGACCCGCAACACATGCTGGTGACTCTTCACACCTGTGTACTGACCCGCAACACATGCTGGTGACTCTTCACATCTGTGTTCTGACCCGCAAACCCTGCTGGTGACTCTTCACATCTGTGTTCTGACCCGCAACACATGCTGGTGACTCTTTGACCCGCAGCACATGCTGGTGACTCTTCACACCTGTGTTCTGACCCGCAACACATGCTGGTGACTTTTCGCATCTGTGTTCTAACCCGAATCTCATGCTGGTGACTTTTCACACCTGTGTACTGACCCGCAACACATGCTGGTGGCACGTCACACCTGTGTACTGACCCACAACACATGCTGGTGACTCTTCACATCTGTGTTCTGACCCGCAATACATGCTGGTGACTCTTTGACCCGCAACACATGCTGGTGACTCTTCACATCTGTGTTCTGACCCGCAACACATGCTGGTGACTCTTCACATCTGCGTACTGACCCGCAACTCATGCTGTTGACTCTTCACACCTGTGTACTGACCCGCAACACATGCTGGTGACTCTTCACACCAGTGTTCTGACCCGCAACACATGCTGGTGACTCTTCACACCTCTGTACTGACCCGCAACACATTCTGGTGACTCTTCACACCTGTGTTCTGTCCCGCAATACATGCTGGTGACTCTTAACACCTGTGTACTGACCCGAAACTCATGCTGGTGACTCTTCACATCTGTTTACTGACCCGCAACTCATGCTGGTGACTCTTCACATGTGTTCTGACCCGCAACACATGCTGGTGACTCTTCACATCTGTTTACTGACCCGCAACACATGCTGGTGACTCTTCACATGTGTTCTGGCCCGCAACACATGCTGGTGACTTTTCAAATCTGTGTTCTGACCCGCAACTCATGCTGGTGACTCTTCATATCTGTGTTTTGACCCGCAACTCATGCTGGTGACTCTTCACATCTGTTTACTGACCCGCAACTCATGCTGGTGACTCTTCACATCTGTGTTCTGACCCGCAACTCATGCTGGTGACTCTTCACACCTGTGTACTGACCCGCAACACATGCTGGTGACTCTTCACATCTGTGTTCTGACCCGCAACACATGCTTGTGACTCTTCACATCTGTGTTCTGACCCGCAAACCATGCTGGTGACTCTTCACATCTGTGTTCTGACCCGCAACACATGCTGGTGAATCTTTGACCCACAGCACATGCTGGTGACTCTTCACACCTGTGTTCTGACCCGCAACACATGCTGGTGACTTTTCACATCTGTGTTCTAACCCGAAACTCATGCTGGTGACTTTTCACACCTGTGTACTGACCCGCAACACATGCTGGTGGCACGTCACACCTGTTCACTGACCCACAACACATGCTGGTGACTCTTCACATCTGTGTTCTGACCCGCAATACATGCTGGTGACTCTTTGACCCGCAACACATGCTGGTGACTCTTCACACCTGTGTTCTGACCCGCAACTCATGCTGGTGACTCTTCACACCTGTGTACTGACCCGCAACACATGCTGGTGACTCTTCACATCTGTGTTCTGACCCGCAACACATGCTTGTGACTCTTCACATCTGTGTTCTGACCCGCAAACCATGCTGGTGACTCTTCACATCTGTGTTCTGACCCGCAACACATGCTGGTGAATCTTTGACCCACAGCACATGCTGGTGACTCTTCACACCTGTGTTCTGACCCGCAACACATGCTGGTGACTTTTCACATCTGTGTTCTAACCCGAAACTCATGCTGGTGACTTTTCACACCTGTGTACTGACCCGCAACACATGCTGGTGGCACGTCACACCTGTTCACTGACCCACAACACATGCTGGTGACTCTTCACATCTGTGTTCTGACCCGCAATACATGCTGGTGACTCTTTGACCCGCAACACATGCTGGTGACTCTTCACACCTGTGTTCTGACCCGCAACACATGCTGGTGACTTTTCACATCTGTGTTCTAACCCGAAACTCATGCTGGTGACTTTTCACACCTGTGTACTGACCCGCAACACATGCTGGTGGCACGTCACACCTGTGTACTGACCCACAACACATGCTGGTGACTCTTCACATTTGTGTTCTGACCCGCAATACATGCTGGTGACTCTTTGACCCGCAACACATGCTGGTGACTCTTCACATCTGTGTTCTGACCCGCAACACATGCTGGTGACTCTTCACATCTGCGTACTGACCCGCAACTCATGCTGGTGACTCTTCACACCTGTGTTCTGACCCGCAACACATGCTGGTGACATTTCACACCTGTGTTCTGACCCACAACACATGCTGGTGACTCTTCACACCTGTGTAATGACCCGCAACACATGCTGGTGACTCTTCACATCTGTGTTCTGACACGCAAACCATGCTGGTGACTCTTCACATCTGTGTTCTGACCCGCAACACATGCTGGTGACTCTTCACACCTGTGTTCTGACCCGCAACTCATGCTGGTGACTCTTTGACCCGCAACACATGCTGGTGACCCTTCACACCTGTGTACTGACCCGCAACACATGCTGGTGACTCTTCACACCTGTGTACTGACCCGCAACACATGCTGGTGACTCTTCATACCTGTGTTCTGACCTGCAACACATGCTGGTGACTCTTCACATGTTTACTGACCCGCAACTCTTGCTGGTGACTCTTCACACCTGTGTACTGACCCGCAACACATGCTGGTGACTCTTCACACCAGTGTTCTGACCCGCAACACATGCTGGTGACTCTTCACACCTCTGTACTGACCCGCAACACATTCTGGTGACTCTTCACACCTGTGTTCTGTCCCGCAATACATGCTGGTGACTCTTAACACCTGTGTACTGACCCGAAACTCATGCTGGTGACTCTTCACATCTGTTTACTGACCCGCAACTCATGCTGGTGACTCTTCACATGTGTTCTGACCCGCAACACATGCTGGTGACTCTTCACATCTGTTTACTGACCCGCAACACATGCTGGTGACTCTTCACATGTGTTCTGGCCCGCAACACATGCTGGTGACTTTTCAAATCTGTGTTCTGACCCGCAACTGATGCTGGTGACTCTTCATATCTGTGTACTGACCCGCAACTCATGCTGGTGACTCTTCACATCTGTTTACTGACCCGCAACTCATGCTGGTGACTCTTCACATCTGTGTTCTGACCCGCAACTCATGCTGGTGACTCTTCACACCTGTGTACTGACCCGCAACACATGCTAATGACTCTTCACATCTGTGTTCTGACCCGCAACACATGCTTGTGACTCTTCACATCTGTGTACTGACCCGCAACTCATGCTGGTGACTCTTCACACCTGTGTTCTGACCCGCAACACATGCTGGTGACTCTTCACACCTGTGTTCTGACCCGCAACACATGCTGGTGACTCTTCACACCTGTGTACTGACCCGCAACACATGCTGGTGACTCTTCACATCTGTGTTCTGACCCGCAAACCCTGCTGGTGACTCTTCACATCTGTGTTCTGACCCGCAACACATGCTGGTGACTCTTTGACCCGCAGCACATGCTGGTGACTCTTCACACCTGTGTTCTGACCCGCAACACATGCTGGTGACTTTTCGCATCTGTGTTCTAACCCGAATCTCATGCTGGTGACTTTTCACACCTGTGTACTGACCCGCAACACATGCTGGTGGCACGTCACACCTGTGTACTGACCCACAACACATGCTGGTGACTCTTCACATCTGTGTTCTGACCCGCAATACATGCTGGTGACTCTTTGACCCGCAACACATGCTGGTGACTCTTCACATCTGTGTTCTGACCCGCAACACATGCTGGTGACTCTTCACATCTGCGTACTGACCCGCAACTCATGCTGTTGACTCTTCACACCTGTGTACTGACCCGCAACACATGCTGGTGACTCTTCACACCAGTGTTCTGACCCGCAACACATGCTGGTGACTCTTCACACCTCTGTACTGACCCGCAACACATTCTGGTGACTCTTCACACCTGTGTTCTGTCCCGCAATACATGCTGGTGACTCTTAACACCTGTGTACTGACCCGAAACTCATGCTGGTGACTCTTCACATCTGTTTACTGACCCGCAACTCATGCTGGTGACTCTTCACATGTGTTCTGACCCGCAACACATGCTGGTGACTCTTCACATCTGTTTACTGACCCGCAACACATGCTGGTGACTCTTCACATGTGTTCTGGCCCGCAACACATGCTGGTGACTTTTCAAATCTGTGTTCTGACCCGCAACTCATGCTGGTGACTCTTCATATCTGTGTTTTGACCCGTAACTCATGCTGGTGACTCTTCACATCTGTTTACTGACCCGCAACTCATGCTGGTGACTCTTCACATCTGTGTTCTGACCCGCAACTCATGCTGGTGACTCTTCACACCTGTGTACTGACCCGCAACACATGCTGGTGACTCTTCACATCTGTGTTCTGACCCGCAACACATGCTTGTGACTCTTCACATCTGTGTACTGACCCGCAACTCATGCTGGTGACTCTTCACACCTGTGTTCTGACCCGCAACACATGCTGGTGACTCTTCACACCTGTGTTCTGACCCGCAACACATGCTGGTGACTCTTCACACCTGTGTACTGACCCGCAACACATGCTGGTGACTCTTCACATCTGTGTTCTGACCCGCAAACCCTGCTGGTGACTCTTCACATCTGTGTTCTGACCCGCAACACATGCTGGTGACTCTTTGACCCGCAGCACATGCTGGTGACTCTTCACACCTGTGTTCTGACCCGCAACACATGCTGGTGACTTTTCACATCTGTGTTCTAACCCGAAACTCATGCTGGTGACTTTTCACACCTGTGTACTGACCCGCAACACATGCTGGTGGCACGTCACACCTGTGTACTGACCCACAACACATGCTGGTGACTCTTCACATCTGTGTTCTGACCCGCAATACATGCTGGTGACTCTTTGACCCGCAACACATGCTGGTGACTCTTCACATCTGTGTTCTGACCCGCAACACATGCTGGTGACTCTTCACATCTGCGTACTGACCCGCAACTCATGCTGGTGACTCTTCACACCTGTGTTCTGACCCGCAACACATGCTGGTGACATTTCACACCTGTGTTCTGACCCACAACACATGCTGGTGACTCTTCACACCTGTGTAATGACCCGCAACACATGCTGGTGACTCTTCACATCTGTGTTCTGACACGCAAACCATGCTGGTGACTCTTCACATCTGTGTTCTGACCCGCAACACATGCTGGTGACTCTTCACACCTGTGTTCTGACCCGCAACTCATGCTGGTGACTCTTTGACCCGCAACACATGCTGGTGACCCTTCACACCTGTGTACTGACCCGCAACACATGGTGGTGACTCTTCACACCTGTGTACTGACCCGCAACACATGCTGGTGACTCTTCATACCTGTGTTCTGACCCGCAACACATGCTGGTGACTCTTCACATGTTTACTGACCCGCAACTCATGCTGGTGACTCTTCACACCTGTGTACTGACCCGCAACACATGCTGGTGACTCTTCACACCAGTGTTCTGACCCGCAACACATGCTGGTGACTCTTCACACCTCTGTACTGACCCGCAACACATTCTGGTGACTCTTCACACCTGTGTTCTGTCCCGCAATACATGCTGGTGACTCTTAACACCTGTGTACTGACCCGAAACTCATGCTGGTGACTCTTCACATCTGTTTACTGACCCGCAACTCATGCTGGTGACTCTTCACATGTGTTCTGACCCGCAACACATGCTGGTGACTCTTCACATCTGTTTACTGACCCGCAACACATGCTGGTGACTCTTCACATGTGTTCTGGCCCGCAACACATGCTGGTGACTTTTCAAATCTGTGTTCTGACCCGCAACTGATGCTGGTGACTCTTCATATCTGTGTACTGACCCGCAACTCATGCTGGTGACTCTTCACATCTGTTTACTGACCCGCAACTCATGCTGGTGACTCTTCACATCTGTGTTCTGACCCGCAACTCATGCTGGTGACTCTTCACACCTGTGTACTGACCCGCAACACATGCTGGTGACTCTTCACATCTGTGTTCTGACCCGCAACACATGCTTGTGACTCTTCACATCTGTGTACTGACCCGCAACTCATGCTGGTGACTCTTCACACCTGTGTTCTGACCCGCAACACATGCTGGTGACTCTTCACACCTGTGTTCTGACCCGCAACACATGCTGGTGACTCTTCACACCTGTGTACTGACCCGCAACACATGCTGGTGACTCTTCACATCTGTGTTCTGACCCGCAAACCCTGCTGGTGACTCTTCACATCTGTGTTCTGACCCGCAACACATGCTGGTGACTCTTTGACCCGCAGCACATGCTGGTGACTCTTCACACCTGTGTTCTGACCCGCAACACATGCTGGTGACTTTTCGCATCTGTGTTCTAACCCGAATCTCATGCTGGTGACTTTTCACACCTGTGTACTGACCCGCAACACATGCTGGTGGCACGTCACACCTGTGTACTGACCCACAACACATGCTGGTGACTCTTCACATCTGTGTTCTGACCCGCAATACATGCTGGTGACTCTTTGACCCGCAACACATGCTGGTGACTCTTCACATCTGTGTTCTGACCCGCAACACATGCTGGTGACTCTTCACATCTGCGTACTGACCCGCAACTCATGCTGTTGACTCTTCACACCTGTGTACTGACCCGCAACACATGCTGGTGACTCTTCACACCAGTGTTCTGACCCGCAACACATGCTGGTGACTCTTCACACCTCTGTACTGACCCGCAACACATTCTGGTGACTCTTCACACCTGTGTTCTGTCCCGCAATACATGCTGGTGACTCTTAACACCAGTGTACTGACCCGAAACTCATGCTGGTGACTCTTCACATCTGTTTACTGACCCGCAACTCATGCTGGTGACTCTTCACATGTGTTCTGACCCGCAACACATGCTGGTGACTCTTCACATCTGTTTACTGACCCGCAACACATGCTGGTGACTCTTCACATGTGTTCTGGCCCGCAACACATGCTGGTGACTTTTCAAATCTGTGTTCTGACCCGCAACTCATGCTGGTGACTCTTCATATCTGTGTTTTGACCCGCAACTCATGCTGGTGACTCTTCACATCTGTTTACTGACCCGCAACTCATGCTGGTGACTCTTCACATCTGTGTTCTGACCCGCAACTCATGCTGGTGACTCTTCACACCTGTGTACTGACCCGCAACACATGCTGGTGACTCTTCACATCTGTGTTCTGACCCGCAACACATGCTTGTGACTCTTCACATCTGTGTACTGACCCGCAACTCATGCTGGTGACTCTTCACACCTGTGTTCTGACCCGCAACACATGCTGGTGACTCTTCACACCTGTGTTCTGACCCGCAACACATGCTGGTGACTCTTCACACCTGTGTACTGACCCGCAACACATGCTGGTGACTCTTCACATCTGTGTTCTGACCCGCAAACCCTGCTGGTGACTCTTCACATCTGTGTTCTGACCCGCAACACATGCTGGTGACTCTTTGACCCGCAGCACATGCTGGTGACTCTTCACA
This sequence comes from Lampris megalopsis, assembly GCA_022114975.2. Taxonomy (NCBI): domain Eukaryota; kingdom Metazoa; phylum Chordata; class Actinopteri; order Lampriformes; family Lampridae; genus Lampris; species Lampris megalopsis. Next base: position 254,630 of record JAJHIY020001246.1, read on the forward strand.
CCTGTGTTCTGACCCGCAACACATGCTGGTGACTTTTCACATCTGTGTTCTAACCCGAAACTCATGCTGGTGACTTTTCACACCTGTGTACTGACCCGCAACACATGCTGGTGGCACGTCACACCTGTGTACTGACCCACAACACATGCTGGTGACTCTTCACATCTGTGTTCTGACCCGCAATACATGCTGGTGACTCTTTGACCCGCAACACATGCTGGTGACTCTTCACATCTGTGTTCTGACCCGCAACACATGCTGGTGACTCTTCACATCTGCGTACTGACCCGCAACTCATGCTGGTGACTCTTCACACCTGTGTTCTGACCCGCAACACATGCTGGTGACATTTCACACCTGTGTTCTGACAAACAACACATGCTGGTGACTCTTCACACCTGTGTACTGACCCGCAACACATGCTGGTGACTCTTCACATCTGTGTTCTGACACGCAAACCATGCTGGTGACTCTTCACATCTGTGTTCTGACCCGCAACACATGCTGGTGACTCTTCACACCTGTGTTCTGACCCGCAACTCATGCTGGTGACTCTTTGACCCGCAACACATGCTGGTGACCCTTCTTACCTGTGTACTGACCCGCAACACATGCTGGTGACTCTTCACACCTGTGTACTGACCCGCAACACATGCTGGTGACTCTTCACACCTGTGTACTGACCCGCAACACATGCTGGTGACTCGTCACATGTGTTCTGACCCGCAACACATGCTGGTGACTCTTCAAATCTGTGTTCTGACCCGCAACACATGCTGGTGAATTTTCACATCTGTGTTCTGACCCGAAACTCATGCTGGTGACTTTTCACACCTGTGTACTGACCCGCAACACATGCTGGTGGCACGTCACACCTGTGTACTGACCCACAACACATGCTGGTGACTCTTCACATCTGTGTTCTGACCCGCAATACATGCTGGTGACTCTTTGAACCGCAACACATGCTGGTGACTCTTCACATCTGTGTTCTGACCCGCAACTCATGCTGGTGACTCTTCACATCTGTTAACTGACCCGCAACTCATGCTGTTGACTCTTCACATCTGTGTTCTGACCCGCAACACATGCTTGTGACTCTTCACATCTGTGTACTGACCCGCAACTCATGCTGGTGACTCTTCACACCTGTGTTCTGACCCGCAACACATGCTGGTGACTCTTCACACCTGTGTTCTGACCCGCAACACATGCTGGTGACTCTTCACACCTGTGTACTGACCCGCAACACATGCTGGTGACTCTTCACATCTGTGTTCTGACCCGCAAACCATGCTGGTGACTCTTCACATCTGTGTTCTGACCCGCAACACATGCTGGTGACTCTTTGACCCACAGCACATGCTGGTGACTCTTCACACCTGTGTTCTGACCCGCAACACATGCTGGTGACTTTTCACATCTGTGTTCTAACCCGAAACTCATGCTGGTGACTTTTCACACCTGTGTACTGACCCGCAACACATGCTGGTGGCATGTCACACCTGTGTACTGACCCATAACACATGCTGGTGACTCTTCACATCTGTGTTCTGACCCGCAATACATGCTGGTGACTCTTTGACCCGCAACACATGCTGGTGACTCTTCACATCTGTGTTCTGACCCGCAACACATGCTGGTGACTCTTCACATCTGCGTACTGACCCGCAACTCATGCTGGTGACTCTTCACACCTGTGTTCTGACCCGCAACACATGCTGGTGACATTTCACACCTGTGTTCTGACCCACAACACATGCTGGTGACTCTTCACACCTGTGTAATGACCCGCAACACATGCTGGTGACTCTTCACATCTGTGTTCTGACACGCAAACCATGCTGGTGACTCTTCACATCTGTGTTCTGACCCGCAACACATGCTGGTGACTCTTCACACCTGTGTTCTGACCCGCAACTCATGCTGGTGACTCTTTGACCCGCAACACATGCTGGTGACCCTTCACACCTGTGTACTGACCCGCAACACATGCTGGTGACTCTTCACACCTGTGTACTGACCCGCAACACATGCTGGTGACTCTTCATACCTGTGTTCTGACCCGCAACACATGCTGGTGACTCTTCACATGTTTACTGACCCGCAACTCATGCTGGTGACTCTTCACACCTGTGTACTGACCCGCAACACATGCTGGTGACTCTTCACACCAGTGTTCTGACCCGCAACACATGCTGGTGACTCTTCACACCTCTGTACTGACCCGCAACACATTCTGGTGACTCTTCACACCTGTGTTCTGTCCCGCAATACATGCTGGTGACTCTTCACATCTGTTTACTGACCCGAAACTCATGCTGGTGACTCTTCACATCTGTTTACTGACCCGCAACTCATGCTGGTGACTCTTCACATGTGTTCTGACCCGCAACACATGCTGGTGACTCTTCACATCTGTTTACTGACCCGCAACACATGCTGGTGACTCTTCACATGTGTTCTGGCCCGCAACACATGCTGGTGACTTTTCAAATCTGTGTTCTGACCCGCAACTGATGCTGGTGACTCTTCATATCTGTGTACTGACCCGCAACTCATGCTGGTGACTCTTCACATCTGTTTACTGACCCGCAACTCATGCTGTTGACTCTTCACACCTGTGTTCTGACCCGCAACACATGCTGGTGACTCTTCACACCTGTGTTCTGACCCGCAACACATGCTGGTGACTCTTCACACCTGTGTACTGACCCGCAACACATGCTGGTGACTCTTCACATCTGTGTTCTGACCCGCAAACCCTGCTGGTGACTCTTCACATCTGTGTTCTGACCCGCAACACATGCTGGTGACTCTTTGACCCGCAGCACATGCTGGTGACTCTTCACACCTGTGTTCTGACCCGCAACACATGCTGGTGACTTTTCGCATCTGTGTTCTAACCCGAATCTCATGCTGGTGACTTTTCACACCTGTGTACTGACCCGCAACACATGCTGGTGGCACGTCACACCTGTGTACTGACCCACAACACATGCTGGTGACTCTTCACATCTGTGTTCTGACCCGCAATACATGCTGGTGACTCTTTGACCCGCAACACATGCTGGTGACTCTTCACATCTGTGTTCTGACCCGCAACACATGCTGGTGACTCTTCACATCTGCGTACTGACCCGCAACTCATGCTGTTGACTCTTCACACCTGTGTACTGACCCGCAACACATGCTGGTGACTCTTCACACCAGTGTTCTGACCCGCAACACATGCTGGTGACACTTCACACCTCTGTACTGACCCGCAACACATTCTGGTGACTCTTCACACCTGTGTTCTGTCCCGCAATACATGCTGGTGACTCTTAACACCTGTGTACTGACCCGAAACTCATGCTGGTGACTCTTCACATCTGTTTACTGACCCGCAACTCATGCTGGTGACTCTTCACATGTGTTCTGACCCGCAACACATGCTGGTGACTCTTCACATCTGTTTACTGACCCGCAACACATGCTGGTGACTCTTCACATGTGTTCTGGCCCGCAACACATACTGGTGACTTTTCAAATCTGTGTTCTGACCCGCAACTCATGCTGGTGACTCTTCATATCTGTGTTTTGACCCGCAACTCATGTTGGTGACTCTTCACATGTGTTTACTGACCCGCAACTCATGCTGGTGACTCTTCACATCTGTGTTCTGACCCGCAACTCATGCTGGTGACTCTTCACACCTGTGTACTGACCCGCAACACATGCTGGTGACTTTTCACATCTGTGTTCTAACCCGAAACTCATGCTGGTGACTTTTCACACCTGTGTACTGACCCGCAACACATGCTGGTGGCACGTCACACCTGTGTACTGACCCACAACACATGCTGGTGACTCTTCACATCTGTGTTCTGACCCGCAATACATGCTGGTGACTCTTTGACCCGCAACACATGCTGGTGACTCTTCACATCTGTGTTCTGACCCGCAACACATGCTGGTGACTCTTCACATCTGCGTACTGACCCGCAACTCATGCTGGTGACTCTTCACACCTGTGTTCTGACCCGCAACACATGCTGGTGACATTTCACACCTGTGTTCTGACCCACAACACATGCTGGTGACTCTTCACACCTGTGTAATGACCCGCAACACATGCTGGTGACTCTTCACATCTGTGTTCTGACACGCAAACCATGCTGGTGACTCTTCACATCTGTGTTCTGACCCGCAACACATGCTGGTGACTCTTCACACCTGTGTTCTGACCCGCAACTCATGCTGGTGACTCTTTGACCCGCAACACATGCTGGTGACCCTTCACACCTGTGTACTGACCCGCAACACATGCTGGTGACTCTTCACACCTGTGTACTGACCCGCAACACATGCTGGTGACTCTTCATACCTGTGTTCTGACCCGCAACACATGCTGGTGACTCTTCACATGTTTACTGACCCGCAACTCATGCTGGTGACTCTTCACACCTGTGTACTGACCCGCAACACATGCTGGTGACTCTTCACACCAGTGTTCTGACCCGCAACACATGCTGGTGACTCTTCACACCTCTGTACTGACCCGCAACACATTCTGGTGACTCTTCACACCTGTGTTCTGTCCCGCAATACATGCTGGTGACTCTTAACACCTGTGTACTGACCCGAAACTCATGCTGGTGACTCTTCACATCTGTTTACTGACCCGCAACTCATGCTGGTGACTCTTCACATGTGTTCTGACCCGCAACACATGCTGGTGACTCTTCACATCTGTTTACTGACCCGCAACACATGCTGGTGACTCTTCACATGTGTTCTGGCCCGCAACACATGCTGGTGACTTTTCAAATCTGTGTTCTGACCCGCAACTGATGCTGGTGACTCTTCATATCTGTGTACTGACCCGCAACTCATGCTGGTGACTCTTCACATCTGTTTACTGACCCGCAACTCATGCTGGTGACTCTTCACATCTGTGTTCTGACCCGCAACTCATGCTGGTGACTCTTCACACCTGTGTTCTGACCCGCAACACATGCTGGTTACTCTTTGACCCGCAGCACATGCTGGTGACTCTTCACACCTGTGTTCTGACCCGCAACACATGCTGGTGACTTTTCGCATCTGTGTTCTAACCCGAATCTCATGCTGGTGACTTTTCACACCTGTGTACTGACCCGCAACACATGCTGGTGGCACGTCACACCTGTGTAATGACCCACAACACATGCTGGTGACTCTTCACATCTGTGTTCTGACCCGCAATACATGCTGGTGACTCTTTGACCCGCAACACATGCTGGTGACTCTTCACATCTGTGTTCTGACCCGCAACACATGCTGGTGACTCTTCACATCTGCGTACTGACCCGCAACTCATGCTGTTGACTCTTCACACCTGTGTACTGACCCGCAACACATGCTGGTGACTCTTCACACCAGTGTTCTGACCCGCAACACATGCTGGTGACTCTTCACACCTCTGTACTGACCCGCAACACATTCTGGTGACTCTTCACACCTGTGTTCTGTCCCGCAATACATGCTGGTGACTCTTAACACCTGTGTACTGACCCGAAACTCATGCTGGTGACTCTTCACATCTGTTTACTGACCCGCAACTCATGCTGGTGACTCTTCACATGTGTTCTGACCCGCAACACATGCTGGTGACTCTTCACATCTGTTTACTGACCCGCAACACATGCTGGTGACTCTTCACATGTGTTCTGGCCCGCAAACCCTGCTGGTGACTCTTCACATCTGTGTTCTGACCCGCAACACATGCTGGTGACTCTTTGACCCGCAGCACATGCTGGTGACTCTTCACACCTGTGTTCTGACCCGCAACACATGCTGGTGACTTTTCGCATCTGTGTTCTAACCCGAATCTCATGCTGGTGACTTTTCACACCTGTGTACTGACCCGCAACACATGCTGGTGGCACGTCACACCTGTGTACTGACCCACAACACATGCTGGTGACTCTTCACATCTGTGTTCTGACCCGCAATACATGCTGGTGACTCTTTGACCCGCAACACATGCTGGTGACTCTTCACATCTGTGTTCTGACCCGCAACACATGCTGGTGACTCTTCACATCTGCGTACTGACCCGCAACTCATGCTGTTGACTCTTCACACCTGTGTACTGACCCGCAACACATGCTGGTGACTCTTCACACCAGTGTTCTGACCCGCAACACATGCTGGTGACACTTCACACCTCTGTACTGACCCGCAACACATTCTGGTGACTCTTCACACCTGTGTTCTGTCCCGCAATACATGCTGGTGACTCTTAACACCTGTGTACTGACCCGAAACTCATGCTGGTGACTCTTCACATCTGTTTACTGACCCGCAACTCATGCTGGTGACTCTTCACATGTGTTCTGACCCGCAACACATGCTGGTGACTCTTCACATCTGTTTACTGACCCGCAACACATGCTGGTGACTCTTCACATGTGTTCTGGCCCGCAACACATGCTGGTGACTTTTCAAATCTGTGTTCTGACCCGCAACTCATGCTGGTGACTCTTCATATCTGTGTTTTGACCCGCAACTCATGTTGTTGACTCTTCACATGTGTTTACTGACCCGCAACTCATGCTGGTGACTCTTCACATCTGTGTTCTGACCCGCAACTCATGCTGGTGACTCTTCACACCTGTGTACTGACCCGCAACACATGCTGGTGACTCTTCACATCTGTGTTCTGACCCGCAACACATGCTTGTGACTCTTCACATCTGTGTACTGACCCGCAACTCATGCTGGTGACTCTTCACACCTGTGTTCTGACCCGCAACACATGCTGGTGACTCTTCACACCTGTGTTCTGACCCGCAACACATGCTGGTGACTCTTCACACCTGTGTACTGACCCGCAACACATGCTGGTGACTCTTCACATCTGTGTTCTGACCCGCAAACCCTGCTGGTGACTCTTCACATCTGTGTTCTGACCCGCAACACATGCTGGTGACTCTTTGACCCGCAGCACATGCTGGTGACTCTTCACACCTGTGTTCTGACCCGCAACACATGCTGGTGACTTTTCACATCTGTGTTCTAACCCGAAACTCATGCTGGTGACTTTTCACACCTGTGTACTGACCCGCAACACATGCTGGTGGCACGTCACACCTGTGTACTGACCCACAACACATGCTGGTGACTCTTCACATCTGTGTTCTGACCCGCAATACATGCTGGTGACTCTTTGACCCGCAACACATGCTGGTGACTCTTCACATCTGTGTTCTGACCCGCAACACATGCTGGTGACTCTTCACATCTGCGTACTGACCCGCAACTCATGCTGGTGACTCTTCACACCTGTGTTCTGACCCGCAACACATGCTGGTGACATTTCACACCTGTGTTCTGACCCACAACACATGCTGGTGACTCTTCACACCTGTGTAATGACCCGCAACACATGCTGGTGACTCTTCACATCTGTGTTCTGACACGCAAACCATGCTGGTGACTCTTCACATCTGTGTTCTGACCCGCAACACATGTTGGTGACTCTTCACACCTGTGTTCTGACCCGCAACTCATGCTGGTGACTCTTTGACCCGCAACACATGCTGGTGACCCTTCACACCTGTGTACTGACCCGCAACACATGCTGGTGACTCTTCACACCTGTGTACTGACCCGCAACACATGCTGGTGACTCTTCATACCTGTGTTCTGACCCGCAACACATGCTGGTGACTCTTCACATGTTTACTGACCCGCAACTCATGCTGGTGACTCTTCACACCTGTGTACTGACCCGCAACACATGCTGGTGACTCTTCACACCAGTGTTCTGACCCGCAACACATGCTGGTGACTCTTCACACCTCTGTACTGACCCGCAACACATTCTGGTGACTCTTCACACCTGTGTTCTGTCCCGCAATACATGCTGGTGACTCTTAACACCTGTGTACTGACCCGAAACTCATGCTGGTGACTCTTCACATCTGTTTACTGACCCGCAACTCATGCTGGTGACTCTTCACATGTGTTCTGACCCGCAACACATGCTGGTGACTCTTCACATCTGTTTACTGACCCGCAACACATGCTGGTGACTCTTCACATGTGTTCTGGCCCGCAACACATGCTGGTGACTTTTCAAATCTGTGTTCTGACCCGCAACTGATGCTGGTGACTCTTCATATCTGTGTACTGACCCGCAACTCATGCTGGTGACTCTTCACATCTGTTTACTGACCCGCAACTCATGCTGGTGACTCTTCACATCTGTGTTCTGACCCGCAACTCATGCTGGTGACTCTTCACACCTGTGTACTGACCCGCAACACATGCTGGTGACTCTTCACATCTGTGTTCTGACCCGCAACACATGCTTGTGACTCTTCACATCTGTGTACTGACCCGCAACTCATGCTGGTGACTCTTCACACCTGTGTTCTGACCCGCAACACATGCTGGTGACTCTTCACACCTGTGTTCTGACCCGCAACACATGCTGGTGACTCTTCACACCTGTGTACTGACCCGCAACACATGCTGGTGACTCTTCACATCTGTGTTCTGACCCGCAAACCCTGCTGGTGACTCTTCACATCTGTGTTCTGACCCGCAACACATGCTGGTGACTCTTTGACCCGCAGCACATGCTGGTGACTCTTCACACCTGTGTTCTGACCCGCAACACATGCTGGTGACTTTTCGCATCTGTGTTCTAACCCGAATCTCATGCTGGTGACTTTTCACACCTGTGTACTGACCCGCAACACATGCTGGTGGCACGTCACACCTGTGTACAGACCCACAACACATGCTGGTGACTCTTCACATCTGTGTTCTGACCCGCAATACATGCTGGTGACTCTTTGACCCGCAACACATGCTGGTGACTCTTCACATCTGTGTTCTGACCCGCAACACATGCTGGTGACTCTTCACATCTGCGTACTGACCCGCAACTCATGCTGTTGACTCTTCACACCTGTGTACTGACCCGCAACACATGCTGGTGACTCTTCACACCAGTGTTCTGACCCGCAACACATGCTGGTGACTCTTCACACCTCTGTACTGACCCGCAACACATTCTGGTGACTCTTCACACCTGTGTTCTGTCCCGCAATACATGCTGGTGACTCTTAACACCTGTGTACTGACCCGAAACTCATGCTGGTGACTCTTCACATCTGTTTACTGACCCGCAACTCATGCTGGTGACTCTTCACATGTGTTCTGACCCGCAACACATGCTGGTGACTCTTCACATCTGTTTACTGACCCGCAACACATGCTGGTGACTCTTCACATGTGTTCTGGCCCGCAACACATGCTGGTGACTTTTCAAATCTGTGTTCTGACCCGCAACTCATGCTGGTGACTCTTCATATCTGTGTTTTGACCCGCAACTCATGCTGGTGACTCTTCACATCTGTTTACTGACCCGCAACTCATGCTGGTGACTCTTCACATCTGTGTTCTGACCCGCAACTCATGCTGGTGACTCTTCACACCTGTGTACTGACCCGCAACACATGCTGGTGACTCTTCACATCTGTGTTCTGACCCGCAACACATGCTTGTGACTCTTCACATCTGTGTACTGACCCGCAACTCATGCTGGTGACTCTTCACACCTGTGTTCTGACCCGCAACACATGCTGGTGACTCTTCACACCTGTGTTCTGACCCGCAACACATGCTGGTGACTCTTCACACCTGTGTACTGACCCGCAACACATGCTGGTGACTCTTCACATCTGTGTTCTGACCCGCAAACCCTGCTGGTGACTCTTCACATCTGTGTTCTGACCCGCAACACATGCTGGTGACTCTTTGACCCGCAGCACATGCTGGTGACTCTTCACACCTGTGTTCTGACCCGCAACACATGCTGGTGACTTTTCACATCTGTGTTCTAACCCGAAACTCATGCTGGTGACTTTTCACACCTGTGTACTGACCCGCAACACATGCTGGTGGCACGTCACACCTGTGTACTGACCCACAACACATGCTGGTGACTCTTCACATCTGTGTTCTGACCCGCAATACATGCTGGTGACTCTTTGACCCGCAACACATGCTGGTGACTCTTCACATCTGTGTTCTGACCCGCAACACATGCTGGTGACTCTTCACATCTGCGTACTGACCCGCAACTCATGCTGGTGACTCTTCACACCTGTGTTCTGACCCGCAACACATGCTGGTGACATTTCACACCTGTGTTCTGACAAACAACACATGCTGGTGACTCTTCACACCTGTGTACTGACCCGCAACACATGCTGGTGACTCTTCACATCTGTGTTCTGACACGCAAACCATGCTGGTGACTCTTCACATCTGTGTTCTGACCCGCAACACATGCTGGTGACTCTTCACACCTGTGTTCTGACCCGCAACTCATGCTGGTGACTCTTTGACCCGCAACACATGCTGGTGACCCTTCTTACCTGTGTACTGACCCGCAACACATGCTGGTGACTCTTCACACCTGTGTACTGACCCGCAACACATGCTGGTGACTCTTCACACCTGTGTACTGACCCGCAACACATGCTGGTGACTCGTCACATGTGTTCTGACCGGCAACACATGCTGGTGACTCTTCAAATCTGTGTTCTGACCCGCAACTCATGCTGGTGACTCTTCATATCTGTGTTCTGACCCGCAACTCATGCTGGTGACTCTTCACATCTGTTTACTGACCCACAACTCATGCTGGTGACTCTTCACATCTGTGTTCTGACCCGCGACTCATGCTGGTGACTCTTCACATCTGTTAACTGACCCGCAACTCATGCTGTTGACTCTTCACATCTGTGTTCTGACACGCAACACATGCTGGTGACTCTTCACATCTTTGTACTGACCCGCAACTCATGCTGGTGACTCTTCACACCTGTGTTCTGACCCGCAATACATGCTGGTGACTCTTTGACCCACAACACATGCTGGTGACATTTCACACCTGTGTTCTGACCCACAACACATGCTGGTGACTCTTCACACCTGTGTACTGACCCGCAACACATGCTGGTGACTCTTCACATCTGTGTTCTGACACGCAAACCATGCTGGTGACTCTTCACATCTGTGTTCTGACCCGCAACACATGCTGGTGACTCTTCACACCTGTGTTCTGACCCGCAACTCATGCTGGTGACTCATTGACCCGCAACACATGCTGGTGACCCTTCACACCTGTGTACTGACCCGCAACACATGCTGGTGACTCTTCACACCTGTGTACTGACCCGCAACACATGCTGGTGACTCTTCACATGTTTACTGACCCGCAACTCATGCTGGTGACTCTTCACACCTGTGTACTGACCCGCAACACATGCTGGTGACTCTTCACACCTGTGTTCTGACCCGCAACACATGCTGGTGACTCTTCACACCTGAGTACTGACCCGCAACACATTCTGGTGACTCTTCACACCTGTGTTCTGACCCGCAATACATGCTGGTGACTCTTAACACCTGTGTACTGACCCGAAACTCATGCTGGTGACTCTTCACATCTGTTTACTGACCCGCAACTCATGCTGGTGTCTCTTCACACCTGTGTACTGACCCGCAACACATGCTGGTGACTCGTCACATGTGTTCTGACCCGCAACACATGCTGGTGACTCTTCAAATCTGTGTTCTGACCCGCAACTCATGCTGGTGACTCTTCATATCTGTGTTCTGACCCGCAACTCATGCTGGTGACTCTTCACATCTGTTTACTGACCCACAACTCATGCTGGTGACTCTTCACATCTGTGTTCTGACCCGCAACTCATGCTGGTGACTCTTCACACCTGTTTACTGACCCGCAACACATGCTGGTGACTCTTCACATCTGTGTTCTGACCCGCAACTCATGCTGGTGACTCTTCACACCTGTGTTCTGACCTGCAACACATTCTGGTGACTCTTCAAACCTGTGTACTGACCCGCAACACATGCTGGTGACTCTTCACAGCTGTGTACTGACCCGCAACACATGCTGGTGACTCTTCACATCTGTGTTCTGACCCGCAACTCATGCTGGTGACTCTTCACACCTGTGTACTGACCGGCAACACATGCTGGTGACTCTTCACATGTGTTCTGACCCGCAACACATGCTGGTGACACTTCACATCTGTGTTCTGACCCGCAACTCATGCTGGTGACTCTTCACATCTGTGTTCTGACCCGCAACTCATGCTGGTGACTCTTCACATCTGTTAACTGACCCGAAACTCATGCTGGTGACTCTTCACATCTGTTTACTGACCCGCAACTCATGCTGGTGACTCTTCACATGTGTTCTGACCCGCAACACATGCTGGTGACTCTTCACATGTGTTCTGGCCCTCAACACATGCTGGTGACTTTTCACATCTGTGTTCTGACCCGCAATACATGCTGGTGACTCTTAACACCTGTGTTCTGACCCGCAACTCATGCTGGTGACTCTTCACATCTGTGTACTGAACCACAACACATGCTGGTGACTTTCACATCTGTGTTCTGACCCACAACACATGCTGGTGACTCTTCACACCTGTGTACTGACCTGCAACACATGCTGGTGACTTTTCACACCTGTGTTCTGACCCGCAACACATGCTGGTGACTCTTCACATCTGTGTTCTGACCGGCAACTCATGCTGATGACTCTTCACACCTGTGTACTGACCCACAACACATGCTGGTGACTCTTCACATCTGTGTTCTGACCCGCAACTCATGCTGGTGACTCTTCACATCTGTGTTCTGACCCGCAACTCATGCTGGTGACTCTTCACATCTGTTAACTGACCCGAAACTCATGCTGGTGATTCTTCACATCTGTTTACTGACCCGCAACTCATGCTGGTGACTCTTCACATGTGTTCTGACCCGCAACACATGCTGGTGACTCTTCACATGTGTTCTGGCCCTCAACACATGCTGGTGACTTTTCACATCTGTGTTCTGACCCGCAACACATGCTGGTGACTCTTCACATCTGTGTTCTGACCCGCAACTCATGCTGGTGACTCTTCACATCTGTGTACTGAACCACAACACATGCTGGTGACTTTCACATCTGTGTTCTGACCCACAACACATGCTGGTGACTCTTCACACCTGTGTACTGACCCGCAACACATGCTGGTGACTTTTCACACCTGTGTTCTGACCCGCAACACATGCTGGTGACTCTTCACATCTGTGTTCTGACCGGCAACTCATGCTGATGACTCTTCACACCTGTGTATTGACCCACAACACATGCTGGTGACTCTTCACATCTGTGTTCTGACCCGCAACACATGCTGGTGACTCTTCACACATGTGTACCGACGGGCATCACATGCTGCTGACTGTTCACACCTGTGTACTGACCCGCAACACATGCTGGTGACTCTTCACACCTGTGTCCTGACCCGCAACACATGCTGGTGACTCTTCACACCTGTGTACTGACCCGCAACACATGCTGGTGACTCTTCACATCTGTGTTCTGACCCGCAACTCATGCTGGTGACTCTTCACACCTGTGTTCTGACCTGTAACACATGCTGGTGACTCTTTGACCCGCAGCACATGCTGGTGACTCTTCACACCTGTGTTCTGACCCGCAACACATGCTGGTGAATTTTCACATCTGTGTTCTGACCCGAAACTCATGCTGGTGACTTTTCACACCTGTGTACTGACCCGCAACACATGCTGGTGGCACGTCACACCTGTGTACTGACCCACAACACATGCTGGTGACTCTTCACATCTGTGTTCTGACCCGCAATACATGCTGGTGACTCTTTGAACCGCAACACATGCTGGTGACTCTTCACATCTGTGTTCTGACCCGCAACTCATGCTGGTGACTCTTCACATCTGTTAACTGACCCGCAACTCATGCTGGTGACTCTTCACATCTGTGTTCTGACCCGCAACACATGCTTGTGACTCTTCACATCTGTGTACTGACCCGCAACTCATGCTGGTGACTCTTCACACCTGTGTTCTGACCCGCAACACATGCTGGTGACTCTTCACACCTGTGTTCTGACCCGCAACACATGCTGGTGACTCTTCACACCTGTGTACTGACCCGCAACACATGCTGGTGACTTTTCACATCTGTGTTCTGACCCGCAAACCATGCTGGTGTCTCTTCACATCTGTGTTCTGACCCGCAACACATGCTGGTGACTCTTTGACCCACAGCACATGCTGGTGACTCTTCACACCTGTGTTCTGACCCGCAACACATGCTGGTGACTTTTCACATCTGTGTTCTAACCCGAAACTCATGCTGGTGACTTTTCACACCTGTGTACTGACCCGCAACACATGCTGGTGGCACGTCACACCAGTGTACTGACCCACAACACATGCTGGTGACTCTTCACATCTATGTTCTGACCCGCAACACATGCTGGTGACTCTTTGACCCGCAACACATGCTGGTGACTCTTCACATCTGTGTTCTGACCTGCAACACATGCTGGTGACTCTTCACATCTGCGTACTGACCCGCAACTCATGCTGGTGACTCTTCACACCTGTGTTCTGACCCGCAACTCATGCTGGTGACTCTTCACATCTGTTTACTGACCCACAACTCATGCTGGTGACTCTTCACATCTGTGTTCTGACCCGCGACTCATGCTGGTGACTCTTCACATCTGTTAACTGACCCGCAACTCATGCTGTTGACTCTTCACATCTGTGTTCTGACACGCAACAAATGCTGGTGACTCTTCACATCTGTGTACTGACCCGCAACTCATGCTGGTGACTCTTCACACCTGTGTTCTGACCCGCAATACATGCTGGTGACTCTTTGACCCACAACACATACTGGTGACTCTTCACATCTGTGTTCTGACCCGCAACACATGCTGGTGATTCTTCACATCTGCGTACTGACCTGCAACTCATGCTGGTGACTCTTCACACCTGTGTTCTGACCCGCAACACATGCTGGTGACATTTCACACCTGTGTTCTGACCCACAACACATGCTGGTGACTCTTCACACCTGTGTACTGACCCGCAACACATGCTGGTGACTCTTCACATCTGTGTTCTGACACGCAAACCATGCTGGTGACTCTTCACATCTGTGTTCTGACCCGCAACACATGCTGGTGACTCTTCACACCTGTGTTCTGACCCGCAACTCATGCTGGTGACTCTTTGACCCGCAACACATGCTGGTGACCCTTCACACCTGTGTACTGACCCGCAACACATGCTGGTGACTCTTCACACCTGTGTACTGACCCGAAACACATGCTGGTGACTCTTCACATGTTTACTGACCCGCAACTCATGCTGGTGACTCTTCACACCTGTGTTCTGACCCGCAACACATGCTGGTGACTCTTCACACCTGAGTACTGACCCGCAACACATTCTGGTGACTCTTCACACCTGTGTTCTGACCCGCAATACATGCTGGTGACTCTTAACACCTGTGTACTGACCCGAAACTCATGCTGGTGACTCTTCACATCTGTTTACTGACCCGCAACACATGCTGGTGACTCGTCACATGTGTTCTGACCCGCAACACATGCTGGTGACTCTTCAAATCTGTGTTCTGACCCGCAACTCATGCTGGTGACTCTTTATATCTGTGTTCTGACCCGCAACTCATGCTGGTGACTCTTCACATCTGTTTACTGACCCACAACTCATGCTGGTGACTCTTCACATCTGTGTTCTGACCCGCAACTCATGCTGGTGACTCTTCACACCTGTTTACTGACCCGCAACACATGCTGGTGACTCTTCACATCTGTGTTCTGACCCGCAACTCATGCTGGTGACTCTTCACACCTGTGTTCTGACCTGCAACACATTCTGGTGACTCTTCAAACCTGTGTACTGACCCGCAACACATGCTGGTGACTCTTCACAGCTGTGTACTGACCCGCAACACATGCTGGTGACTCTTCACATCTGTGTTCTGACCCGCAACTCATGCTGGTGACTCTTCACACCTGTGTACTGACCGGCAACACATGCTGGTGACTCTTCACATGTGTTCTGACCCGCAACACATGCTGGTGACACTTCACATCTGTGTTCTGACCCGCAACTCATGCTGGTGACTCTTCACATCTGTGTTCTGACCCGCAACTCATGCTGGTGACTCTTCACATCTGTTTACTGACCCGCAACTCATGCTGGTGACTCTTCACATGTGTTCTGACCCACAACACATGCTGGTGACTCTTCATATGTGTTCTGGCCCTCAACACATGCTGGTGACTTTTCACATCTGTGTTCTGACCCGCAATACATGCTGGTGACTCTTAACACCTGTGTTCTGACCCGCAACTCATGCTGGTGACTCTTCACATCTGTGTACTGAACCACAACACATGCTGGTGACTTTCACATCTGTGTTCTGACCCACAACACATGCTGGTGACTCTTCACACCTGTGTACTGACCCGCAACACATGCTGGTGACTTTTCACACCTGTGTTCTGACCCGCAACACATGCTGGTGACTCTTCACATCTGTGTTCTGACCGGCAACTCATGCTGATGACTCTTCACACCTGTGTACTGACCCACAACACATGCTGGTGACTCTTCACATCTGTGTTCTGACCCGCAACACATGCTGGTGACTCTTCACACATGTGTACCGACGGGCAACACATGCTGCTGACTGTTCACACCTGTGTACTGACCCGCAACACATGCTGGTGACTCTTCACACCTGTGTCCTGACCCGCAACACATGCTGGTGACTCTTCACACCTGTGTACTGACCCGCAACACATGCTGGTGACTCTTCACATCTGTGTTCTGACCCGCAACTCATGCTGGTGACTCTTCACACCTGTGTTCTGACCTGTAACACATGCTGGTGACTCTTTGACCCGCAGCACATGCTGGTGACTCTTCACACCTGTGTTCTGACCCGCAACACATGCTGGTGAATTTTCACATCTGTGTTCTGACCCGAAACTCATGCTGGTGACTTTTCACACCTGTGTACTGACCCGCAACACATGCTGGTGACTCTTCACATCTGTTTACTGACCTACAACTCATGCTGGTGACTCTTCACATCTGTGTTCTGACCCGCAACTCATGCTGGTGACTCTTCACACCTGTTTACTGACCCGCAACACATGCTGGTGACTCTTCACATCTGTGTTCTGACCCGCAACTCATGCTGGTGACTCTTCACACCTGTGTTCTGACCTGCAACACATTCTGGTGACTCTTCAAACCTGTGTACTGACCCGCAACACATGCTGGTGACACTTCACAGCTGTGTACTGACCCGCAACACATGCTGGTGACTCTTCACATCTGTGTTCTGACCCGCAACTCATGCTGGTGACTCTTCACACCTGTGTACTGACCGGCAACACATGCTGGTGACTCTTCACATGTGTTCTGACCCGCAACACATGCTGGTGACATTTCACACCTGTGTTCTGACAAACAACACATGCTGGTGACTCTTCACACCTGTGTACTGACCCGCAACACATGCTGGTGACTCTTCACATCTGTGTTCTGACACGCAAACCATGCTGGTGACTCTTCACATCTGTGTTCTGACCCGCAACACATGCTGGTGACTCTTCACACCTGTGTTCTGACCCGCAACTCATGCTGGTGACTCTTTGACCCGCAACACATGCTGGTGACCCTTCTTACCTGTGTACTGACCCGCAACACATGCTGGTGACTCTTCACACCTGTGTACTGACCCGCAACACATGCTGGTGACTCTTCACACCTGTGTACTGACCCGCAACACATGCTGGTGACTCGTCACATGTGTTCTGACCGGCAACACATGCTGGTGACTCTTCAAATCTGTGTTCTGACCCGCAACTCATGCTGGTGACTCTTCATATCTGTGTTCTGACCCGCAACTCATGCTGGTGACTCTTCACATCTGTTTACTGACCCACAACTCATGCTGGTGACTCTTCACATCTGTGTTCTGACCCGCGACTCATGCTGGTGACTCTTCACATCTGTTAACTGACCCGCAACTCATGCTGTTGACTCTTCACATCTGTGTTCTGACACGCAACACATGCTGGTGACTCTTCACATCTTTGTACTGACCCGCAACTCATGCTGGTGACTCTTCACACCTGTGTTCTGACCCGCAATACATGCTGGTGACTCTTTGACCCACAACACATGCTGGTGACATTTCACACCTGTGTTCTGACCCACAACACATGCTGGTGACTCTTCACACCTGTGTACTGACCCGCAACACATGCTGGTGACTCTTCACATCTGTGTTCTGACACGCAAACCATGCTGGTGACTCTTCACATCTGTGTTCTGACCCGCAACACATGCTGGTGACTCTTCACACCTGTGTTCTGACCCGCAACTCATGCTGGTGACTCATTGACCCGCAACACATGCTGGTGACCCTTCACACCTGTGTACTGACCCGCAACACATGCTGGTGACTCTTCACACCTGTGTACTGACCCGCAACACATGCTGGTGACTCTTCACATGTTTACTGACCCGCAACTCATGCTGGTGACTCTTCACACCTGTGTACTGACCCGCAACACATGCTGGTGACTCTTCACACCTGTGTTCTGACCCGCAACACATGCTGGTGACTCTTCACACCTGAGTACTGACCCGCAACACATTCTGGTGACTCTTCACACCTGTGTTCTGACCCGCAATACATGCTGGTGACTCTTAACACCTGTGTACTGACCCGAAACTCATGCTGGTGACTCTTCACATCTGTTTACTGACCCGCAACTCATGCTGGTGTCTCTTCACACCTGTGTACTGACCCGCAACACATGCTGGTGACTCGTCACATGTGTTCTGACCCGCAACACATGCTGGTGACTCTTCAAATCTGTGTTCTGACCCGCAACTCATGCTGGTGACTCTTCATATCTGTGTTCTGACCCGCAACTCATGCTGGTGACTCTTCACATCTGTTTACTGACCCACAACTCATGCTGGTGACTCTTCACATCTGTGTTCTGACCCGCAACTCATGCTGGTGACTCTTCACACCTGTTTACTGACCCGCAACACATGCTGGTGACTCTTCACATCTGTGTTCTGACCCGCAACTCATGCTGGTGACTCTTCACACCTGTGTTCTGACCTGCAACACATTCTGGTGACTCTTCAAACCTGTGTACTGACCCGCAACACATGCTGGTGACTCTTCACAGCTGTGTACTGACCCGCAACACATGCTGGTGACTCTTCACATCTGTGTTCTGACCCGCAACTCATGCTGGTGACTCTTCACACCTGTGTTCTGACCCGCAACACATGCTGGTGACACTTCACATCTGTGTTCTGACCCGCAACTCATGCTGGTGACTCTTCACATCTGTGTTCTGACCCGCAACTCATGCTGGTGACTCTTCACATCTGTTAACTGACCCGAAACTCATGCTGGTGACTCTTCACATCTGTTTACTGACCCGCAACTCATGCTGGTGACTCTTCACATGTGTTCTGACCCGCAACACATGCTGGTGACTCTTCACATGTGTTCTGGCCCTCAACACATGCTGGTGACTTTTCACATCTGTGTTCTGACCCGCAATACATGCTGGTGACTCTTAACACCTGTGTTCTGACCCGCAACTCATGCTGGTGACTCTTCACATCTGTGTACTGAACCACAACACATGCTGGTGACTTTCACATCTGTGTTCTGACCCACAACACATGCTGGTGACTCTTCACACCTGTGTACTGACCCGCAACACATGCTGGTGACTTTTCACACCTGTGTTCTGACCCGCAACACATGCTGGTGACTCTTCACATCTGTGTTCTGACCGGCAACTCATGCTGATGACTCTTCACACCTGTGTACTGACCCACAACACATGCTGGTGACTCTTCACATCTGTGTTCTGACCCGCAACTCATGCTGGTGACTCTTCACATCTGTGTTCTGACCCGCAACTCATGCTGGTGACTCTTCACATCTGTTAACTGACCCGAAACTCATGCTGGTGATTCTTCACATCTGTTTACTGACCCGCAACTCATGCTGGTGACTCTTCACATGTGTTCTGACCCGCAACACATGCTGGTGACTCTTCACATGTGTTCTGGCCCTCAACACATGCTGGTGACTTTTCACATCTGTGTTCTGACCCGCAACACATGCTGGTGACTCTTCACATCTGTGTTCTGACCCGCAACTCATGCTGGTGACTCTTCACATCTGTGTACTGAACCACAACACATGCTGGTGACTTTCACATCTGTGTTCTGACCCACAACACATGCTGGTGACTCTTCACACCTGTGTACTGACCCGCAACACATGCTGGTGACTTTTCACACCTGTGTTCTGACCCGCAACACATGCTGGTGACTCTTCACATCTGTGTTCTGACCGGCAACTCATGCTGATGACTCTTCACACCTGTGTATTGACCCACAACACATGCTGGTGACTCTTCACATCTTTGTTCTGACCCGCAACACATGCTGGTGACTCTTCACACATGTGTACCGACGGGCATCACATGCTGCTGACTGTTCACACCTGTGTACTGACCCGCAACACATGCTGGTGACTCTTCACACCTGTGTCCTGACCCGCAACACATGCTGGTGACTCTTCACACCTGTGTACTGACCCGCAACACATGCTGGTGACTCTTCACATCTGTGTTCTGACCCGCAACTCATGCTGGTGACTCTTCACACCTGTGTTCTGACCTGTAACACATGCTGGTGACTCTTTGACCCGCAGCACATGCTGGTGACTCTTCACACCTGTGTTCTGACCCGCAACACATGCTGGTGAATTTTCACATCTGTGTTCTGACCCGAAACTCATGCTGGTGACTTTTCACACCTGTGTACTGACCCGCAACACATGCTGGTGGCACGTCACACCTGTGTACTGACCCACAACACATGCTGGTGACTCTTCACATCTGTGTTCTGACCCGCAATACATGCTGGTGACTCTTTGAACCGCAACACATGCTGGTGACTCTTCACATCTGTGTTCTGACCCGCAACTCATGCTGGTGACTCTTCACATCTGTTAACTGACCCGCAACTCATGCTGGTGACTCTTCACATCTGTGTTCTGACCCGCAACACATGCTTGTGACTCTTCACATCTGTGTACTGACCCGCAACTCATGCTGGTGACTCTTCACACCTGTGTTCTGACCCGCAACACATGCTGGTGACTCTTCACACCTGTGTTCTGACCCGCAACACATGCTGGTGACTCTTCACACCTGTGTACTGACCCGCAACACATGCTGGTGACTTTTCACATCTGTGTTCTGACCCGCAAACCATGCTGGTGTCTCTTCACATCTGTGTTCTGACCCGCAACACATGCTGGTGACTCTTTGACCCACAGCACATGCTGGTGACTCTTCACACCTGTGTTCTGACCCGCAACACATGCTGGTGACTTTTCACATCTGTGTTCTAACCCGAAACTCATGCTGGTGACTTTTCACACCTGTGTACTGACCCGCAACACATGCTGGTGGCACGTCACACCAGTGTACTGACCCACAACACATGCTGGTGACTCTTCACATCTATGTTCTGACCCGCAATACATGCTGGTGACTCTTTGACCCGCAACACATGCTGGTGACTCTTCACATCTGTGTTCTGACCTGCAACACATGCTGGTGACTCTTCACATCTGCGTACTGACCCGCAACTCATGCTGGTGACTCTTCACACCTGTGTTCTGACCCGCAACTCATGCTGGTGACTCTTCACATCTGTTTACTGACCCACAACTCATGCTGGTGACTCTTCACATCTGTGTTCTGACCCGCGACTCATGCTGGTGACTCTTCACATCTGTTAACTGACCCGCAACTCATGCTGTTGACTCTTCACATCTGTGTTCTGACACGCAACACATGCTGGTGACTCTTCACATCTGTGTACTGACCCGCAACTCATGCTGGTGACTCTTCACACCTGTGTTCTGACCCGCAATACATGCTGGTGACTCTTTGACCCACAACACATACTGGTGACTCTTCACATCTGTGTTCTGACCCGCAACACATGCTGGTGATTCTTCACATCTGCGTACTGACCTGCAACTCATGCTGGTGACTCTTCACACCTGTGTTCTGACCCGCAACACATGCTGGTGACATTTCACACCTGTGTTCTGACCCACAACACATGCTGGTGACTCTTCACACCTGTGTACTGACCCGCAACACATGCTGGTGACTCTTCACATCTGTGTTCTGACACGCAAACCATGCTGGTGACTCTTCACATCTGTGTTCTGACCCGCAACACATGCTGGTGACTCTTCATACCTGTGTTCTGACCCGCAACTCATGCTGGTGACTCTTTGACCCGCAACACATGCTGGTGACCCTTCACACCTGTGTACTGACCCGCAACACATGCTGGTGACTCTTCACACCTGTGTACTGACCCGCAACACATGCTGGTGACTCTTCACATGTTTACTGACCCGCAACTCATGCTGGTGACTCTTCACACCTGTGTACTGACCCGCAACACATGCTGGTGACTCTTCACACCTGTGTTCTGACCCGCAACACATGCTGGTGACTCTTCACACCTGAGTACTGACCCGCAACACATTCTGGTGACTCTTCACACCTGTGTTCTGACCCGCAATACATGCTGGTGACTCTTAACACCTGTGTACTGACCCGAAACTCATGCTGGTGACTCTTCACATCTGTTTACTGACCCGCAACTCATGCTGGTGACTCTTCACACCTGTGTACTGACCCGCAACACATGCTGGTGACTCGTCACATGTGTTCTGACCCGCAACACATGCTGGTGACTCTTCAAATCTGTGTTCTGACCCGCAACTCATGCTGGTGACTCTTTATATCTGTGTTCTGACCCGCAACTCATGCTGGTGACTCTTCACATCTGTTTACTGACCCACAACTCATGCTGGTGACTCTTCACATCTGTGTTTTGACCCGCAACTCATGCTGGTGACTCTTCACACCTGTTTACTGACCCGCAACACATGCTGGTGACTCTTCACATCTGTGTTCTGACCCGCAACTCATGCTGGTGACTCTTCACACCTGTGTTCTGACCTGCAACACATTCTGGTGACTCTTCAAACCTGTGTACTGACCCGCAACACATGCTGGTGACTCTTCACAGCTGTGTACTGACCCGCAACACATGCTGGTGACTCTTCACATCTGTGTTCTGACCCGCAACTCATGCTGGTGACTCTTCACACCTGTGTACTGACCGGCAACACATGCTGGTGACTCTTCACATGTGTTCTGACCCGCAACACATGCTGGTGACACTTCACATCTGTGTTCTGACCCGCAACTCATGCTGGTGACTCTTCACATCTGTGTTCTGACCCGCAACTCATGCTGGTGACTCTTCACATCTGTTTACTGACCCGCAACTCATGCTGGTGACTCTTCACATGTGTTCTGACCCGCAACACATGCTGGTGACTCTTCATATGTGTTCTGGCCCTCAACACATGCTGGTGACTTTTCACATCTGTGTTCTGACCCGCAATACATGCTGGTGACTCTTAACACCTGTGTTCTGACCCGCAACTCATGCTGGTGACTCTTCACATCTGTGTACTGAACCACAACACATGCTGGTGACTTTCACATCTGTGTTCTGACCCACAACACATGCTGGTGACTCTTCACACCTGTGTACTGACCCGCAACACATGCTGGTGACTTTTCACACCTGTGTTCTGACCCGCAACACATGCTGGTGACTCTTCACATCTGTGTTCTGACCGGCAACTCATGCTGATGACTCTTCACACCTGTGTACTGACCCACAACACATGCTGGTGACTCTTCACATCTGTGTTCTGACCCGCAACACATGCTGGTGACTCTTCACACATGTGTACCGACGGGCAACACATGCTGCTGACTGTTCACACCTGTGTACTGACCCGCAACACATGCTGGTGACTCTTCACACCTGTGTCCTGACCCGCAACACATGCTGGTGACTCTTCACACCTGTGTACTGACCCGCAACACATGCTGGTGACTCTTCACATCTGTGTTCTGACCCGCAACTCATGCTGGTGACTCTTCACACCTGTGTTCTGACCTGTAACACATGCTGGTGACTCTTTGACCCGCAGCACATGCTGGTGACTCTTCACACCTGTGTTCTGACCCGCAACACATGCTGGTGAATTTTCACATCTGTGTTCTGACCCGAAACTCATGCTGGTGACTTTTCACACCTGTGTACTGACCCGCAACACATGCTGGTGACTCTTCACATCTGTTTACTGACCTACAACTCATGCTGGTGACTCTTCACATCTGTGTTCTGACCCGCAACTCATGCTGGTGACTCTTCACACCTGTGTTCTGACCTGCAACACATTCTGGTGACTCTTCAAACCTGTGTACTGACCCGCAACACATGCTGGTGACTCTTCACAGCTGTGTACTGACCCGCAACACATGCTGGTGACTCTTCACATCTGTGTTCTGACCCGCAACTCATGCTGGTGACTCTTCACACCTGTGTACTGACCGGCAACACATGCTGGTGACTCTTCACATGTGTTCTGACCCGCAACACATGCTGGTGACACTTCACATCTGTGTTCTGACCCGCAACTCATGCTGGTGACTCTTCACATCTGTGTTCTGACCCGCAACTCATGCTGGTGACTCTTCACATCTGTTTACTGACCCGCAACTCATGCTGGTGACTCTTCACATGTGTTCTGACCCGCAACACATGCTGGTGACTCTTCATATGTGTTCTGGCCCTCAACACATGCTGGTGACTTTTCACATCTGTGTTCTGACCCGCAATACATGCTGGTGACTCTTAACACCTGTGTTCTGACCCGCAACTCATGCTGGTGACTCTTCACATCTGTGTACTGAACCACAACACATGCTGGTGACTTTCACATCTGTGTTCTGACCCACAACACATGCTGGTGACTCTTCACACCTGTGTACTGACCCGCAACACATGCTGGTGACTTTTCACACCTGTGTTCTGACCCGCAACACATGCTGGTGACTCTTCACATCTGTGTTCTGACCGGCAACTCATGCTGATGACTCTTCACACCTGTGTACTGACCCACAACACATGCTGGTGACTCTTCACATCTGTGTTCTGACCCGCAACACATGCTGGTGACTCTTCACACATGTGTACCGACGGGCAACACATGCTGCTGACTGTTCACACCTGTGTACTGACCCGCAACACATGCTGGTGACTCTTCACACCTGTGTCCTGACCCGCAACACATGCTGGTGACTCTTCACACCTGTGTACTGACCCGCAACACATGCTGGTGACTCTTCACATCTGTGTTCTGACCCGCAACTCATGCTGGTGACTCTTCACACCTGTGTTCTGACCTGTAACACATGCTGGTGACTCTTTGACCCGCAGCACATGCTGGTGACTCTTCACACCTGTGTTCTGACCCGCAACACATGCTGGTGAATTTTCACATCTGTGTTCTGACCCGAAACTCATGCTGGTGACTTTTCACACCTGTGTACTGACCCGCAACACATGCTGGTGGCACGTCACACCTGTGTACTGACCCACAACACATGCTGGTGACTCTTCACATCTGTGTTCTGACCCGCAATACATGCTGGTGACTCTTTGAACCGCAACACATGCTGGTGACTCTTCACATCTGTGTTCTGACCCGCAACTCATACTGGTGACTCTTCACATCTGTTAACTGACCCGCAACTCATGCTGGTGACTCTTCACATCTGTGTTCTGACCCGCAACACATGCTTGTGACTCTTCACATCTGTGTTCTGACCCGCAACTCATGCTGGTGACTCTTCACACCTGTGTTCTGACCCGCAACACATGCTGGTGACTCTTCACACCTGTGTTCTGACCCGCAACACATGCTGGTGACTCTTCACACCTGTGTACTGACCCGCAACACATGCTGGTGACTCTTCACATCTGTGTTCTGACCCGCAAACCATGCTGGTGACTCTTCACATCTGTGTTCTGACCCGCAACACATGCTGGTGACTCTTTGACCCACAGCACATGCTGGTGACTCTTCACACCTGTGTTCTGACCCGCAACACATGCTGGTGACTTTTCACATCTGTGTTCTAACCCGAAACTCATGCTGGTGACTTTTCACACCTGTGTACTGACCCGCAACACATGCTGGTGGCACGTCACACCTGTGTACTGACCCACAACACATGCTGGTGACTCTTCACATCTGTGTTCTGACCCGCAATACATGCTGGTGACTCTTTGACCCGCAACACATGCTGGTGACTCTTCACATCTGTGTTCTGACCCGCAACACATGCTGGTGACTCTTCACATCTGCGTACTGACCCGCAACTCAAGCTGGTGACTCTTCACACCTGTGTTCTGACCCGCAACACATGCTGGTGACATTTCACACCTGTGTTCTGACCCACAACACATGCTGGTGACTCTTCACACCTGTGTAATGACCCGCAACACATGCTGGTGACTCTTCACATCTGTGTTCTGACACGCAAACCATGCTGGTGACTCTTCACATCTGTGTTCTGACCCGCAACTCATGCTGGTGACTCTTCACACCTGTGTACTGACCGGCAACACATGCTGGTGACTCTTCACATGTGTTCTGACCCGCAACACATGCTGGTGACACTTCACATCTGTGTTCTGACCCGCAACTCATGCTGGTGACTCTTCACATCTGTGTTCTGACCCGCAACTCATGCTGGTGACTCTTCACATCTGTTTACTGACCCGCAACTCATGCTGGTGACTCTTCACATGTGTTCTGACCCGCAACACATGCTGGTGACTCTTCATATGTGTTCTGGCCCTCAACACATGCTGGTGACTTTTCACATCTGTGTTCTGACCCGCAATACATGCTGGTGACTCTTAACACCTGTGTTCTGACCCGCAACTCATGCTGGTGACTCTTCACATCTGTGTACTGAACCACAACACATGCTGGTGACTTTCACATCTGTGTTCTGACCCACAACACATGCTGGTGACTCTTCACACCTGTGTACTGACCCGCAACACATGCTGGTGACTTTTCACACCTGTGTTCTGACCCGCAACACATGCTGGTGACTCTTCACATCTGTGTTCTGACCGGCAACTCATGCTGATGACTCTTCACACCTGTGTACTGACCCACAACACATGCTGGTGACTCTTCACATCTGTGTTCTGACCCGCAACACATGCTGGTGACTCTTCACACATGTGTACCGACGGGCAACACATGCTGCTGACTGTTCACACCTGTGTACTGACCCGCAACACATGCTGGTGACTCTTCACACCTGTGTCCTGACCCGCAACACATGCTGGTGACTCTTCACACCTGTGTACTGACCCGCAACACATGCTGGTGACTCTTCACATCTGTGTTCTGACCCGCAACTCATGCTGGTGACTCTTCACACCTGTGTTCTGACCTGTAACACATGCTGGTGACTCTTTGACCCGCAGCACATGCTGGTGACTCTTCACACCTGTGTTCTGACCCGCAACACATGCTGGTGAATTTTCACATCTGTGTTCTGACCCGAAACTCATGCTGGTGACTTTTCACACCTGTGTACTGACCCGCAACACATGCTGGTGACTCTTCACATCTGTTTACTGACCTACAACTCATGCTGGTGACTCTTCACATCTGTGTTCTGACCCGCAACTCATGCTGGTGACTCTTCACACCTGTTTACTGACCCGCAACACATGCTGGTGACTCTTCACATCTGTGTTCTGACCCGCAACTCATGCTGGTGA
Source organism: Lampris megalopsis (assembly GCA_022114975.2). NCBI lineage: Eukaryota > Metazoa > Chordata > Actinopteri > Lampriformes > Lampridae > Lampris > Lampris megalopsis. Next base: position 282,410 of record JAJHIY020001246.1, read on the forward strand.
CTCTTCACACCTGTGTTCTGACCTGCAACACATTTTGGTGACTCTTCAAACCTGTGTACTGACCCGCAACACATGCTGGTGACTCTTCACAGCTGTGTACTGACCCGCAACACATGCTGGTGACTCTTCACATCTGTGTTCTGACCCGCAACTCATGCTGGTGACTCTTCACACCTGTGTACTGACCGGCAACACATGCTGGTGACTCTTCACATGTGTTCTGACCCGCAACACATGCTGGTGACACTTCACATCTGTGTTCTGACCCGCAACTCATGCTGGTGACTCTTCACATCTGTGTTCTGACCCGCAACTCATGCTGGTGACTCTTCACATCTGTTTACTGACCCGCAACTCATGCTGGTGACTCTTCACATGTGTTCTGACCCGCAACACATGCTGGTGACTCTTCATATGTGTTCTGGCCCTCAACACATGCTGGTGACTTTTCACATCTGTGTTCTGACCCGCAATACATGCTGGTGACTCTTAACACCTGTGTTCTGACCCGCAACTCATGCTGGTGACTCTTCACATCTGTGTACTGAACCACAACACATGCTGGTGACTTTCACATCTGTGTTCTGACCCACAACACATGCTGGTGACTCTTCACACCTGTGTACTGACCCGCAACACATGCTGGTGACTTTTCACACCTGTGTTCTGACCCGCAACACATGCTGGTGACTCTTCACATCTGTGTTCTGACCGGCAACTCATGCTGATGACTCTTCACACCTGTGTACTGACCCACAACACATGCTGGTGACTCTTCACATCTGTGTTCTGACCCGCAACACATGCTGGTGACTCTTCACACATGTGTACCGACGGGCAACACATGCTGCTGACTGTTCACACCTGTGTACTGACCCGCAACACATGCTGGTGACTCTTCACACCTGTGTCCTGACCCGCAACACATGCTGGTGACTCTTCACACCTGTGTACTGACCCGCAACACATGCTGGTGACTCTTCACATCTGTGTTCTGACCCGCAACTCATGCTGGTGACTCTTCACACCTGTGTTCTGACCTGTAACACATGCTGGTGACTCTTTGACCCGCAGCACATGCTGGTGACTCTTCACACCTGTGTTCTGACCCGCAACACATGCTGGTGAATTTTCACATCTGTGTTCTGACCCGAAACTCATGCTGGTGACTTTTCACACCTGTGTACTGACCCGCAACACATGCTGGTGGCACGTCACACCTGTGTACTGACCCACAACACATGCTGGTGACTCTTCACATCTGTGTTCTGACCCGCAATACATGCTGGTGACTCTTTGAACCGCAACACATGCTGGTGACTCTTCACATCTGTGTTCTGACCCGCAACTCATACTGGTGACTCTTCACATCTGTTAACTGACCCGCAACTCATGCTGGTGACTCTTCACATCTGTGTTCTGACCCGCAACACATGCTTGTGACTCTTCACATCTGTGTACTGACCCGCAACTCATGCTGGTGACTCTTCACACCTGTGTTCTGACCCGCAACACATGCTGGTGACTCTTCACACCTGTGTTCTGACCCGCAACACATGCTGGTGACTCTTCACACCTGTGTACTGACCCGCAACACATGCTGGTGACTCTTCACATCTGTGTTCTGACCCGCAAACCATGCTGGTGACTCTTCACATCTGTGTTCTGACCCGCAACACATGCTGGTGACTCTTTGACCCACAGCACATGCTGGTGACTCTTCACACCTGTGTTCTGACCCGCAACACATGCTGGTGACTTTTCACATCTGTGTTCTAACCCGAAACTCATGCTGGTGACTTTTCACACCTGTGTACTGACCCGCAACACATGCTGGTGGCACGTCACACCTGTGTACTGACCCACAACACATGCTGGTGACTCTTCACATCTGTGTTCTGACCCGCAATACATGCTGGTGACTCTTTGACCCGCAACACATGCTGGTGACTCTTCACATCTGTGTTCTGACCCGCAACACATGCTGGTGACTCTTCACATCTGCGTACTGACCCGCAACTCAAGCTGGTGACTCTTCACACCTGTGTTCTGACCCGCAACACATGCTGGTGACATTTCACACCTGTGTTCTGACCCACAACACATGCTGGTGACTCTTCACACCTGTGTAATGACCCGCAACACATGCTGGTGACTCTTCACATCTGTGTTCTGACACGCAAACCATGCTGGTGACTCTTCACATCTGTGTTCTGACCCGCAACACATGCTGGTGACTCTTCACACCTGTGTTCTGACCCGCAACTCATGCTGGTGACTCTTTGACCCGCAACACATGCTGGTGACCCTTCACACCTGTGTACTGACCCGCAACACATGCTGGTGACTCTTCACACCTGTGTACTGACCCGCAACACATGCTGGTGACTCTTCATACCTGTGTTCTGACCCGCAACACATGCTGGTGACTCTTCACATGTTTACTGACCCGCAACTCATGCTGGTGACTCTTCACACCTGTGTACTGACCCGCAACACATGCTGGTGACTCTTCACACCAGTGTTCTGACCCGCAACACATGCTGGTGACTCTTCACACCTCTGTACTGACCCGCAACACATTCTGGTGACTCTTCACACCTGTGTTCTGTCCCGCAATACATGCTGGTGACTCTTAACACCTGTGTACTGACCCGAAACTCATGCTGGTGACTCTTCACATCTGTTTACTGACCCGCAACTCATGCTGGTGACTCTTCACATGTGTTCTGACCCGCAACACATGCTGGTGACTCTTCACATCTGTTTACTGACCCGCAACACATGCTGGTGACTCTTCACATGTGTTCTGGCCCGCAACACATGCTGGTGACTTTTCAAATCTGTGTTCTGACCCGCAACTCATGCTGGTGACTCTTCATATCTGTGTTTTGACCCGCAACTCATGCTGGTGACTCTTCACATCTGTTTACTGACCCGCAACTCATGCTGGTGACTCTTCACATCTGTGTTCTGACCCGCAACTCATGCTGGTGACTCTTCACACCTGTGTACTGACCCGCAACACATGCTGGTGACTCTTCACATCTGTGTTCTGACCCGCAACACATGCTTGTGACTCTTCACATCTGTGTACTGACCCGCAACTCATGCTGGTGACTCTTCACACCTGTGTTCTGACCCGCAACACATGCTGGTGACTCTTCACACCTGTGTTCTGACCCGCAACACATGCTGGTGACTCTTCACATCTGTGTTCTGACCCGCAAACCCTGCTGGTGACTCTTCACATCTGTGTTCTGACCCGCAACACATGCTGGTGACTCTTTGACCCGCAGCACATGCTGGTGACTCTTCATACCTGTGTTCTGACCCGCAACACATGCTGGTGACTTTTCACATCTGTGTTCTAACCCGAATCTCATGCTGGTGACTTTTCACACCTGTGTACTGACCCGCAACACATGCTGGTGGCACGTCACACCTGTGTACTGACCCACAACACATGCTGGTGACTCTTCACATCTGTGTTCTGACCCGCAATACATGCTGGTGACTCTATGACCCGCAACACATGCTGGTGACTCTTCACATCTGTGTTCTGACCCGCAACACATGCTGGTGACTCTTCACATCTGCGTACTGACCCGCAACTCATGCTGTTGACTCTTCACACCTGTGTACTGACCCGCAACACATGCTGGTGACTCTTCACACCAGTGTTCTGACCCGCAACACATGCTGGTGACTCTTCACACCTCTGTACTGACCCGCAACACATTCTGGTGACTCTTCACACCTGTATTCTGTCCCGCAATACATGCTGGTGACTCTTAACACCTGTGTACTGACCCGAAACTCATGCTGGTGACTCTTCACATCTGTTTACTGACCCGCAACTCATGCTGGTGACTCTTCACATGTGTTCTGACCCGCAACACATGCTGGTGACTCTTCACATCTGTTTACTGACCTGCAAAACATGCTGGTTGACTCTTCACATGTGTTCTGGCCCGCAACACATGCTGGTGACTTTTCAAATCTGTGTTCTGACCCGCAACTCATGCTGGTGACTCTTCATATCTGTGTTTTGACCCGCAACTCATGCTGGTGACTCTTCACATCTGTTTACTGACCCGCAACTCATGCTGGTGACTCTTCACATCTGTGTTCTGACCCGCAACTCATGCTGGTGACTCTTCACACCTGTGTACTGACCCGCAACACATGCTGGTGACTCTTCACATCTGTGTTCTGACCCAGAACACATGCTTGTGACTCTTCACATCTGTGTACTGACCCGCAACTCATGCTGGTGACTCTTCACACCTGTGTTCTGACCCGCAACACATGCTGGTGACTCTTCACACCTGTGTTCTGACCCGCAACACATGCTGGTGACTCTTCACACCTGTGTACTGACCCGCAACACATGCTGGTGACTCTTCACATCTGTGTTCTGACCCGCAAACCCTGCTGGTGACTCTTCACATCTGTGTTCTGACCCGCAACACATGCTGGTGACTCTTTGACCTGCAGCACATGCTGGTGACTCTTCACACCTGTGTTCTGACCCGCAACACATGCTGGTGACTTTTCACATCTGTGTTCTAACCCGAAACTCATGCTGGTGACTTTTCACACCTGTGTACTGACCCGCAACACATGCTGGTGGCACGTCACACCTGTGTACTGACCCAGAACACATGCTGGTGACTCTTCACATCTGTGTTCTGACCCGCAATACATGCTGGTGACTCTTTGACCCGCAACACATGCTGGTGACTCTTCACATCTGTGTTCTGACCCGCAACACATGCTGGTGACTCTTCACATCTGCGTACTGAACCGCAACTCATGCTGGTGACTCTTCACACCTGTGTTCTGACCCGCAACACATGCTGGTGACATTTCACACCTGTGTTCTGACAAACAACACATGCTGGTGACTCTTCACACCTGTGTACTGACCCGCAACACATGCTGGTGACTCTTCACATCTGTGTTCTGACACGCAAACCATGCTGGTGACTCTTCACATCTGTGTTCTGACCCGCAACACATGCTGGTGACTCTTCACACCTGTGTTCTGACCCGCAACTCATGCTGGTGACTCTTTGACCCGCAACACATGCTGGTGACCCTTCTTACCTGTGTTCTGACCCGCAACACATGCTGGTGACTCTTCACACCTGTGTACTGACCCGCAACACATGCTGGTGACTCTTCACACCTGTGTACTGACCCGCAACACATGCTGGTGACTCGTCACATGTGTTCTGACCCGCAACACATGCTGGTGACTCTTCAAATCTGTGTTCTGACCCGCAACTCATGCTGGTGACTCTTCATATCTGTGTTCTGACCCGCAACTCATGCTGGTGACTCTTCACATCTGTTTACTGACCCACAACTCATGCTGGTGACTCTTCACATCTGTGTTCTGACCCGCAACTCATGCTGGTGACTCTTCACACCTGTTTACTGACCCGCAACACATGCTGGTGACTCTTCACACCTGTGTTCTGACCCGCAACACATGCTGGTGACTCTTCACACCTGTGTACTGACCCGCAACACATGCTGGTGACTCTTCACATCTGTGTTCTGACCCGCAAACCCTGCTGGTGACTCTTCACATCTGTGTTCTGACCCGCAACACATGCTGGTGACTCTTTGACCCGCAGCACATGCTGGTGACTCTTCATACCTGTGTTCTGACCCGCAACACATGCTGGTGACTTTTCACATCTGTGTTCTAACCCGAATCTCATGCTGGTGACTTTTCACACCTGTGTACTGACCCGCAACACATGCTGGTGGCACGACACACCTGTGTACTGACCCACAACACATGCTGGTGACTCTTCACATCTGTGTTCTGACCCGCAATACATGCTGGTGACTCTATGACCCGCAACACATGCTGGTGACTCTTCACATCTGTGTTCTGACCCGCAACACATGCTGGTGACTCTTCACATCTGCGTACTGACCCGCAACTCATGCTGTTGACTCTTCACACCTGTGTACTGACCCGCAACACATGCTGGTGACTCTTCAAACCAGTGTTCTGACCCGCAACACATGCTGGTGACTCTTCACACCTCTGTACTGACCCGCAACACATTCTGGTGACTCTTCACACCTGTATTCTGTCCCGCAATACATGCTGGTGACTCTTAACACCTGTGTACTGACCCGAAACTCATGCTGGTGACTCTTCACATCTGTTTACTGACCCGCAACTCATGCTGGTGACTCTTCACATGTGTTCTGACCCGCAACACATGCTGGTGACTCTTCACATCTGTTTACTGACCCGCAACACATGCTGGTGACTCTTCACATGTGTTCTGGCCCGCAACACATGCTGGTGACTTTTCAAATCTGTGTTCTGACCCGCAACTCATGCTGGTGACTCTTCATATCTGTGTTTTGACCCGCAACTCATGCTGGTGACTCTTCACATCTGTTTACTGACCCGCAACTCATGCTGGTGACTCTTCACATCTGTGTTCTGACCCGCAACTCATGCTGGTGACTCTTCACACCTGTGTACTGACCCGCAACACATGCTGGTGACTCTTCACATCTGTGTTCTGACCCACAACACATGCTTGTGACTCTTCACATCTGTGTACTGACCCGCAACTCATGCTGGTGACTCTTCACACCTGTGTTCTGACCCGCAACACATGCTGGTGACTCTTCACACCTGTGTTCTGACCCGCAACACATGCTGGTGACTCTTCACACCTGTGTACTGACCCGCAACACATGCTGGTGACTCTTCACATCTGTGTTCTGACCCGCAAACCCTGCTGGTGACTCTTCACATCTGTGTTCTGACCAGCAACACATGCTGGTGACTCTTTGACCTGCAGCACATGCTGGTGACTCTTCACACCTGTGTTCTGACCCGCAACACATGCTGGTGACTTTTCACATCTGTGTTCTAACCCGAAACTCATGCTGGTGACTTTTCACACCTGTGTACTGACCCGCAACACATGCTGGTGGCACGTCACACCTGTGTACTGACCCACAACACATGCTGGTGACTCTTCACATCTGTGTTCTGACCCGCAATACATGCTGGTGACTCTTTGACCCGCAACACATGCTGGTGACTCTTCACACCTGTGTTCTGACCCGCAACACATGCTGGTGACTCTTCACATCTGCGTACTGAACCGCAACTCATGCTGGTGACTCTTCACACCTGTGTTCTGACCCGCAACACATGCTGGTGACATTTCACACCTGTGTTCTGACAAACAACACATGCTGGTGACTCTTCACACCTGTGTACTGACCCGCAACACATGCTGGTGACTCTTCACATCTGTGTTCTGACACGCAAACCATGCTGGTGACTCTTCACATCTGTGTTCTGACCCGCAACACATGCTGGTGACTCTTCACACCTGTGTTCTGACCCGCAACTCATGCTGGTGACTCTTTGACCCGCAACACACGCTGGTGACCCTTCTTACCTGTGTACTGACCCGCAACACATGCTGGTGACTCTTCACACATGTGTACTGACCCGCAACACATGCTGGTGACTCTTCACACCTGTGTACTGACCCGCAACACATGCTGGTGACTCGTCACATGTGTTCTGACCCGCAACACATGCTGGTGACTCTTCAAATCTGTGTTCTGACCCGCAACTCATGCTGGTGACTCTTCATATCTGTGTTCTGACCCGCAACTCATGCTGGTGACTCTTCACATCTGTTTACTGACCCACAACTCATGCTGGTGACTCTTCACATCTGTGTTCTGACCCGCAACTCATGCTGGTGACTCTTCACACCTGTTTACTGACCCGCAACACATGCTGGTGACTCTTCACATCTGTGTTCTGACCCGCAACTCATGCTGGTGACTCTTCACACCTGTGTTCTGACCTGCAACACATTCTGGTGACTCTTCAAACCTGTGTACTGACCCGCAACACATGCTGGTGACTCTTCACAGCTGTGTACTGACCCGCAACACATGCTGGTGACTCTTCACATCTGTGTTCTGACCCGCAACTCATGCTGGTGACTCTTCACACCTGTGTACTGACCGGCAACACATGCTGGTGACTCTTCACATGTGTTCTGACCCGCAACACATGCTGGTGACACTTCACATCTGTGTTCTGACCCGCAACTCATGCTGGTGACTCTTCACATCTGTGTTCTGACCCGCAACTCATGCTGGTGACTCTTCACATCTGTTAACTGACCCGAAACTCATGCTGGTGACTCTTCACATCTGTTTACTGACCCGCAACTCATGCTGGTGACTCTTCACATGTGTTCTGACCCGCAACATATGCTGGTGACTCTTCACATGTGTTCTGGCCCTCAACACATGCTGGTGACTTTTCACATCTGTGTTCTGACCCGCAATACATGCTGGTGACTCTTAACACCTGTGTTCTGACCCGCAACTCATGCTGGTGACTCTTCACATCTGTTTACTGACCCGCAACTCATGCTGGTGACTCTTCACATGTGTTCTGACCCGCAACACATGCTGGTGACTCTTCACATGTGTTCTGGCCCTCAACACATGCTGGTGACTTTTCACATCTGTGTTCTGACCCGCAACACATGCTGGTGACTCTTCACATCTGTGTTCTGACCCGCAACTCATGCTGGTGACTCTTCACATCTGTGTACTGAACCACAACACATGCTGGTGACTTTCACATCTGTGTTCTGACCCACAACACATGCTGATGACTCTTCACACCTGTGTACTGACCCGCAACACATGCTGGTGACTCTTCACATCTGTGTTCTGACCCGCGACACATGCTGGTGACTCTTCACAAATGTGTACCGACGGGCAACACATGCTGCTGACTGTTCACACCTGTGTACTGACCCGCAACACATGCTGGTGACTCTTCACACCTGTGTCCTGACCCGCAACACATGCTGGTGACTCTTCACACCTGTGTACTGACCCGCAACACATGCTGGTGACTCTTCACATCTGTGTTCTGACCCGCAACTCATGCTGGTGACTCTTCACACCTGTGTTCTGACCTGTAACACATGCTGGTGACTCTTTGACCCGCAGCACATGCTGGTGACTCTTCACACCTGTGTTCTGACCCGCAACACATGCTGGTGAATTTTCACATCTGTGTTCTGACCCGAAACTCATGCTGGTGACTTTTCACACCTGTGTACTGACCCGCAACACATGCTGGTGGCACGTCACACCTGTGTACTGACCCACAACACATGCTGGTGACTCTTCACATCTGTGTTCTGACCCGCAATACATGCTGGTGACTCTTTGAACCGCAACACATGCTGGTGACTCTTCACATCTGTGTTCTGACCCGCAACTCATGCTGGTGACTCTTCACATCTGTTAACTGACCCGCAACTCATGCTGGTGACTCTTCACATCTGTTTTCTGACCCGCAACACATGCTTGTGACTCATCACATCTGTGTACTGACCCGCAACACATGCTGGTGACTCTTCACACCTGTGTTCTGACCCGCAACACATGCTGGTGACTCTTCACACCTGTGTTCTGACCCGCAACACATGCTGGTGACTCTTCACACCTGTGTACTGACCCGCAACACATGCTGGTGACTCTTCACATCTGTGTTCTGACCCGCAAACCATGCTGGTGACTCTTCACATCTGTGTTCTGACCCGCAACACATGCTGGTGACTCTTTGACCCGCAGCACATGCTGGTGACTCTTCACAACTGTGTTCTGACCCGCAACACATGCTGGTGACTTTTCACATCTGTGTTCTAACCCGAAACTCATGCTGGTGACTTTTCACACCTGTGTACTGACCCGCAACACATGCTGGTGGCAGGTCACACCTGTGTACTGACCCACAACACATGCTGGTGACTCTTCACATCTGTGTTCTGACCCGCAATACATGCTGGTGACTCTTTGACCCGCAACTCATGCTGGTGACTCTTCACATCTGTGTTCTGACCCGCAACACATGCTGGTGACTCTTCACATCTGCGTACTGACCCGCAACTCATGCTGGTGACTCTTCACACCTGTGTTCTGACCCGCAACACATGCTGGTGACATTTCACACCTGTGTTCTGACCCACAACACATGCTGGTGAATCTTCACACCTGTGTACTAACCCGCAACACATGCTGGTGACTCTTCACATCTGTGTTCTGACACGCAAACCATGCTGGTGACTCTTCACATCTGTGTTCTGACCCGCAACACATGCTGGTGACTCTTCACACCTGTGTTCTGACCCGCAACTCATGCTGGTGACTCTTTGACCCGCAACACATGCTGGTGACTCTTCACACCTGTGTTCTGTCCCGCAATACATGCTGGTGACTCTTAACACCTGTGTACTGACCCGAAACTCATGCTGGTAACTCTTCACATCTGTTTACTGACCCGCAACTCATGCTGGTGACTCTTCACATGTGTTCTGACCCGCAACACATGCTGGTGACTCTTCACATCTGTTTACTGACCCGCAACACATGCTGGTGACTCTTCACATGTGTTCTGGCCCGCAACACATGCTGGTGACTTTTCAAATCTGTGTTCTGACCCGCAACTCATGCTGGTGACTCTTCATATCTGTGTACTGACCCGCAACTCATGCTGGTGACTCTTCACATCTGTTTACTGACCCGCAACTCATGCTGGTGACTCTTCACATCTGTGTTCTGACCCGCAACTCATGCTGGTGACTCTTCACACCTGTGTACTGACCCGCAACACATGCTGGTGACTCTTCACATCTGTGTTCTGACCCGCAACACATGCTTGTGACTCTTCACATCTGTGTACTGACCCGCAACTCATGCTGGTGACTCTTCACACCTGTGTTCTGACCCGCAACACATGCTGGTGACTCTTCACACCTGTGTTCTGACCCGCAACACATGCTGGTGACTCTTCACACCTGTGTACTGACCCGCAACACATGCTGGTGACTCTTCACATCTGTGTTCTGACCCGCAAACCCTGCTGGTGACTCTTCACATCTGTGTTCTGACCCGCAACACATGCTGGTGACTCTTTGACCCGCAGCACATGCTGGTGACTCTTCACACCTGTGTTCTGACCCGCAACACATGCTGGTGACTTTTCACATCTGTGTTCTAACCCGAAACTCATGCCGGTGACTTTTCACACCTGTGTACTGACCCGCAACACATGCTGGTGGCACGTCACACCTGTGTACTGACCCACAACACATGCTGATGACTCTTCACATCTGCGTACTGACCCGCAACTCATGCTGGTGACTCTTCACACCTGTGTACTGACCCGCAACACATGCTGGTGACTCTTCACACCAGTGTTCTGACCCGCAACACATGCTGGTGACTCTTCAAACCTGTGTACTGACCCGCAACACATGCTGGTGACTCTTCACAGCTGTGTACTGACCCGCAACACATGCTGGTGACTCTTCACATCTGTGTTCTGACCCGCAACTCATGCTGGTGACTCTTCACACCTGTGTACTGACCGGCAACACATGCTGGTGACTCTTCACATGTGTTCTGACCCGCAACACATGCTGGTGACACTTCACATCTGTGTTCTGACCCGCAACTCATGCTGGTGACTCTTCACATCTGTGTTCTGACCCGCAACTCATGCTGGTGACTCTTCACATCTGTTAACTGACCCGAAACTCATGCTGGTGACTCTTCACATCTGTTTACTGACCCGCAACTCATGCTGGTGACTCTTCACATGTGTTCTGACCCGCAACACATGCTGGTGACTCTTCACATGTGTTCTGAACCTCAACACATGCTGGTGACTTTTCACATCTGTGTTCTGACCCGCAATACATGCTGGTGACTCTTAACACCTGTGTTCTGACCCGCAACTCATGCTGGTGACTCTTCACATCTGTGTACTGAACCACAACACATGCTGGTGACTTTCACATCTGTGTTCTGACCCACAACACATGCTGGTGACTCTTCACACCTGTGTACTGACCCGCAACAAATGCTGGTGACTTTTCACACCTATGTTCTGACCCGCAACACATGCTGGTGACTCTTCACATCTGTGTTCTGACCGGCAACTCATGCTGATGACTCTTCACACCTGTGTACTGACCCACAACACATGCTGGTGACTCTTCACATCTGTGTTCTGACTCGCAACTCATGCTGGTGACTCTTCATATCTGTGTTCTGACCCGCAACTCATGCTGGTGACTCTTCACATCTGTTAACTGACCCGAAACTCATGCTGGTGACTCTTCACATCTGTTTACTGACCCACAACTCATGCTGGTGACTCTTCACATGTGTTCTGACCCGCAACACATGCTGGTGACTCTTCACACCTGTGTTCTGACCCGCAACACATGCTGGTGACATTTCACACCTGTGTTCTGACCCACAACACATGCTGGTGACTCTTCACACCTGTGTACTAACCCGCAACACATGCTGGTGACTCTTCACATCTGTGTTCTGACCCGCAACTCATGCTGGTGACTCTTCACATCTGTGTACTGAACCACAACACATGCTGGTGACTTTCACATCTGTGTTCTGACCCACAACACATGCTGGTGACTCTTCACACCTGTGTACTGACCCGCAACACATGCTGGTGACTCTTCACATCTGTGTTCTGACCCGCGACACATGCTGGTGACTCTTCACACATGTGTACCGACGGGCAACACATGCTGCTGACTGTTCACACCTGTGTACTGACCCGCAACACATGCTGGTGACTCTTCACACCTGTGTCCTGACCCGCAACACATGCTGGTGACTCTTCACACCTGTGTACTGACCCGCAACACATGCTGGTGACTCTTCACATCTGTGTTCTGACCTGCAACTCATGCTGGTGACTCTTCACACCTTTGTTCTGACCTGTAACACATGCTGGTGACTCTTTGACCCGCAGCACATGCTGGTGACTCTTCACACCTGTGTTCTGACCCGCAACACATGCTGGTGAATTTTCACATCTGTGTTCTGACCCGAAACTCATGCTGGTGACTTTTCACACCTGTGTACTGACCCGCAACACATGCTGGTGGCACGTCACACCTGTGTACTGACCCACAACACATGCTGGTGACTCTTCACATCTGTGTTCTGACCCGCAATACATGCTGGTGACTCTTTGAACCGCAACACATGCTGGTGACTCTTCACATCTGTGTTCTGACCCGCAACTCATGCTGGTGACTCTTCACATCTGTTAACTGACCCGCAACTCATGCTGGTGACTCTTCACATCTGTGTTCTGACCCGCAACACATGCTTGTGACTCTTCACATCTGTGTACTGACCCGCAACTCATGCTGGTGACTCTTCACACCTGTGTTCTGACCCGCAACACATGCTGGTGACTCTTCACACCTGTGTACTGACCCGCAACACATGCTGGTGACTCTTCACATCTGTGTTCTGACCCGCAAACCATGCTGGTGACTCTTCACATCTGTGTTCTGACCCGCAACACATGCTGGTGACTCTTTGACCCGCAGCACATGCTGGTGACTCTTCACAACTGTGTTCTGACCCGCAACACATGCTGGTGACTTTTCACATCTGTGTTCTAACCCGAAACTCATGCTGGTGACTATTCACACCTGTGTACTGACCCGCAACACATGCTGGTGGCACGTCACACCTGTGTACTGACCCACAACACATGCTGGTGACTCTTCACATCTGTGTTCTGACCCGCAATACATGCTGGTGACTCTTTGACCCGCAACACATGCTGGTGACTCTTCACATCTGTGTTCTGACCCGCAACACATGCTGGTGACTCTTCACATCTGTTTACTGACCCGCAACTCATGCTGGTGACTCTTCACATCTGTGTTCTGACCCGCAACTCATGCTGGTGACTCTTCACACCTGTGTACTGACCCGCAACACATGCTGGTGACTCTTCACATCTGTGTTCTGACCCGCAACACATGCTTGTGACTCTTCACATCTGTGTACTGACCCGCAACTCATGCTGGTGACTCTTCACACCTGTGTTCTGACCCGCAACACATGCTGGTGACTCTTCACACCTGTGTTCTGACCCGCAACACATGCTGGTGACTCTTCACACCTGTGTACTGACCCGCAACACATGCTGGTGACTCTTCACATCTGTGTTCTGACCCGCAAACCCTGCTGGTGACTCTTCACATCTGTGTTCTGACCCGCAACACATGCTGGTGACTCTTTGACCCGCAGCACATGCTGGTGACTCTTCACACCTGTGTTCTGACCCGCAACACATGCTGGTGACTTTTCACATCTGTGTTCTAACCCGAAACTCATGCCGGTGACTTTTCACACCTGTGTACTGACCCGCAACACATGCTGGTGGCACGTCACACCTGTGTACTGACCCACAACACATGCTGATGACTCTTCACATCTGCGTACTGACCCGCAACTCATGCTGGTGACTCTTCACACCTGTGTACTGACCCGCAACACATGCTGGTGACTCTTCACACCAGTGTTCTGACCCGCAACACATGCTGGTGACTCTTCAAACCTGTGTACTGACCCGCAACACATGCTGGTGACTCTTCACAGCTGTGTACTGACCCGCAACACATGCTGGTGACTCTTCACATCTGTGTTCTGACCCGCAACTCATGCTGGTGACTCTTCACACCTGTGTACTGACCGGCAACACATGCTGGTGACTCTTCACATGTGTTCTGACCCGCAACACATGCTGGTGACACTTCACATCTGTGTTCTGACCCGCAACTCATGCTGGTGACTCTTCACATCTGTGTTCTGACCCGCAACTCATGCTGGTGACTCTTCACATCTGTTAACTGACCCGAAACTCATGCTGGTGACTCTTCACATCTGTTTACTGACCCGCAACTCATGCTGGTGACTCTTCACATGTGTTCTGACCCGCAACACATGCTGGTGACTCTTCACATGTGTTCTGAACCTCAACACATGCTGGTGACTTTTCACATCTGTGTTCTGACCCGCAATACATGCTGGTGACTCTTAACACCTGTGTTCTGACCCGCAACTCATGCTGGTGACTCTTCACATCTGTGTACTGAACCACAACACATGCTGGTGACTTTCACATCTGTGTTCTGACCCACAACACATGCTGGTGACTCTTCACACCTGTGTACTGACCCGCAACAAATGCTGGTGACTTTTCACACCTATGTTCTGACCCGCAACACATGCTGGTGACTCTTCACATCTGTGTTCTGACCGGCAACTCATGCTGATGACTCTTCACACCTGTGTACTGACCCACAACACATGCTGGTGACTCTTCACATCTGTGTTCTGACTCGCAACTCATGCTGGTGACTCTTCATATCTGTGTTCTGACCCGCAACTCATGCTGGTGACTCTTCACATCTGTTAACTGACCCGAAACTCATGCTGGTGACTCTTCACATCTGTTTACTGACCCACAACTCATGCTGGTGACTCTTCACATGTGTTCTGACCCGCAACACATGCTGGTGACTCTTCACACCTGTGTTCTGACCCGCAACACATGCTGGTGACATTTCACACCTGTGTTCTGACCCACAACACATGCTGGTGACTCTTCACACCTGTGTACTAACCCGCAACACATGCTGGTGACTCTTCACATCTGTGTTCTGACCCGCAACTCATGCTGGTGACTCTTCACATCTGTGTACTGAACCACAACACATGCTGGTGACTTTCACATCTGTGTTCTGACCCACAACACATGCTGGTGACTCTTCACACCTGTGTACTGACCCGCAACACATGCTGGTGACTCTTCACATCTGTGTTCTGACCCGCGACACATGCTGGTGACTCTTCACACATGTGTACCGACGGGCAACACATGCTGCTGACTGTTCACACCTGTGTACTGACCCGCAACACATGCTGGTGACTCTTCACACCTGTGTCCTGACCCGCAACACATGCTGGTGACTCTTCACACCTGTGTACTGACCCGCAACACATGCTGGTGACTCTTCACATCTGTGTTCTGACCTGCAACTCATGCTGGTGACTCTTCACACCTTTGTTCTGACCTGTAACACATGCTGGTGACTCTTTGACCCGCAGCACATGCTGGTGACTCTTCACACCTGTGTTCTGACCCGCAACACATGCTGGTGAATTTTCACATCTGTGTTCTGACCCGAAACTCATGCTGGTGACTTTTCACACCTGTGTACTGACCCGCAACACATGCTGGTGGCACGTCACACCTGTGTACTGACCCACAACACATGCTGGTGACTCTTCACATCTGTGTTCTGACCCGCAATACATGCTGGTGACTCTTTGAACCGCAACACATGCTGGTGACTCTTCACATCTGTGTTCTGACCCGCAACTCATGCTGGTGACTCTTCACATCTGTTAACTGACCCGCAACTCATGCTGGTGACTCTTCACATCTGTGTTCTGACCCGCAACACATGCTTGTGACTCTTCACATCTGTGTACTGACCCGCAACTCATGCTGGTGACTCTTCACACCTGTGTTCTGACCCGCAACACATGCTGGTGACTCTTCACACCTGTGTACTGACCCGCAACACATGCTGGTGACTCTTCACATCTGTGTTCTGACCCGCAAACCATGCTGGTGACTCTTCACATCTGTGTTCTGACCCGCAACACATGCTGGTGACTCTTTGACCCGCAGCACATGCTGGTGACTCTTCACAACTGTGTTCTGACCCGCAACACATGCTGGTGACTTTTCACATCTGTGTTCTAACCCGAAACTCATGCTGGTGACTATTCACACCTGTGTACTGACCCGCAACACATGCTGGTGGCACGTCACACCTGTGTACTGACCCACAACACATGCTGGTGACTCTTCACATCTGTGTTCTGACCCGCAATACATGCTGGTGACTCTTTGACCCGCAACACATGCTGGTGACTCTTCACATCTGTGTTCTGACCCGCAACACATGCTGGTGACTCTTCACATCTGCGTACTGACCCGCAACTCATGCTGGTGACTCTTCACACCTGTGTTCTGACCCGCAACACATGCTGGTGACATTTCACACCTGTGTTCTGACCCACAACACATGCTGGTGACTCTTCACACCTGTGTACTAACCCGCAACACATGCTGGTGACTCTTCACATCTGTGTTCTGACACGCAAACCATGCTGGTGACTCTTCACATCTGTGTTCTGACCCGCAACACATGCTGGTGACTCTTCACACCTGTGTTCTGACCCGCAACTCATGCTGGTGACTCTTTGACCCGCAACACATGCTGGTGACTCTTCACACCTGTGTTCTGTCCCGCAATACATGCTGGTGACTCTTAACACCTGTGTACTGACCCGAAACTCATGCTGGTGACTCTTCACATCTGTTTACTGACCCGCAACTCATGCTGGTGACTCTTCACATGTGTTCTGACCCGCAACACATGCTGGTGACTCTTCACATCTGTTTACTGACCCGCAACACATGCTGGTGACTCTTCACATCTGTGTTCTGACCCGCAACTCATGCTGGTGACTCTTTGACCCGCAGCACATGCTGGTGACTCTTCACACCTGTGTTCTGACCCGCAACACATGCTGGTGAATTTTCACATCTGTGTTCTGACCCGAAACTCATGCTGGTGACTTTTCACACCTGTGTACTGACCCACAACACATGCTGGTGACTCTTCACATCTGTGTTCTGACCCGCAATACATGCTGGTGACTCTTTGAACCGCAACACATGCTGGTGACTCTTCACATCTGTGTTCTGACCCGCAACTCATGCTGGTGACTCTTCACATCTGTTAACTGACCCGCAACTCATGCTGGTGACTCTTCACATCTGTGTTCTGACCCGCAACACATGCTTGTGACTCTTCACATCTGTGTACTGACCCGCAACTCATGCTGGTGACTCTTCACACCTGTGTTCTGACCCGCAACACATGCTGGTGACTCTTCACACCTGTGTTCTGACCCGCAACACATGCTGGTGACTCTTCACACCTGTGTACTGACCCGCAACACATGCTGGTGACTCTTCACATCTGTGTTCTGACCCGCAAACCATGCTGGTGACTCTTCACATCTGTGTTCTGACCCGCAACACATGCTGGTGACTCTTTGACCCGCAGCACATGCTGGTGACTCTTCACAACTGTGTTCTGACCCGCAACACATGCTGGTGACTTTTCACATCTGTGTTCTAACCCGAAACTCATGCTGGTGACTATTCACACCTGTGTACTGACCCGCAACACATGCTGGTGGCACGTCACACCTGTGTACTGACCCACAACACATGCTGGTGACTCTTCACATCTGTGTTCTGACCCGCAATACATGCTGGTGACTCTTTGACCCGCAACACATGCTGGTGACTCTTCACATCTGTGTTCTGACCCGCAACACATGCTGGTGACTCTTCACATCTGCGTAATGACCCGCAACTCATGCTGGTGACTCTTCACACCTGTGTTCTGACCCGCAACACATGCTGGTGACATTTCACACCTGTGTTCTGACCCACAACACATGCTGGTGACTCTTCACACCTGTGTACTAACCCGCAACACATGCTGGTGACTCTTCACATCTGTGTTCTGACACGCAAACCATGCTGGTGACTCTTCACATCTGTGTTCTGACCCGCAACACATGCTGGTGACTCTTCACACCTGTGTTCTGACCCGCAACTCATGCTGGTGACTCTTTGACCCGCAACACATGCTGGTGACTCTTCACACCTGTGTTCTTTCCCGCAATACATGCTGGTGACTCTTAACACCTGTGTACTGACCCGAAACTCATGCTGGTGACTCTTCACATCTGTTTACTGACCCGCAACTCATGCTGGTGACTCTTCACATGTGTTCTGACCCGCAACACATGCTGGTGACTCTTCACATCTGTTTACTGACCCGCAACACATGCTGGTGACTCTTCACATGTGTTCTGGCCCGCAACACATGCTGGTGACTTTTCAAATCTGTGTTCTGACCCGCAACTCATGCTGGTGACTCTTCATATCTGTGTACTGACCCGCAACTCATGCTGGTGACTCTTCACATCTGTTTACTGACCCGCAACTCATGCTGGTGACTCTTCACATCTGTGTACTGACCCGCAACACATGCTGGTGACTCTTCACATCTGTGTTCTGACCCGCAACACATGCTTGTGACTCTTCACATCTGTGTACTGACCCGCAACTCATGCTGTTGACTCTTCACACCTGTGTTCTGACCCGCAACACATGCTGGTGACTCTTCACACCTGTGTTCTGACCCGCAACACATGCTGGTGACTCTTCACACCTGTGTACTGACCCGCAACACATGCTGGTGACTCTTCACATCTGTGTTCTGACCCGCAAACCCTGCTGGTGACTCTTCACATCTGTGTTCTGACCCGCAAACCCTGCTGGTGACTCTTCACATCTGTGTTCTGACCCGCAACACATGCTGGTGACTCTTTGACCCGCAGCACATGCTGGTGACTCTTCACACCTGTGTTCTGACCCGCAACACATGCTGGTGACTTTTCACATCTGTGTTCTAACCCGAAACTCATGCTGGTGACTTTTCACACCTTTGTACTGACCCGCAACACATGCTGGTGGCACGTCACACCTGTGTTCTGACCCGCAACACATGCTGGTGACTCTTCACATCTGTGTTCTGACCCGCAATACATGCTGGTGACTCTTTGACCCGCAACACATGCTGGTGACTCTTCACATCTGTGTTCTGACCCGCAACACATGCTGGTGACTCTTCAAACCTGTGTACTGACCCGCAACACATGCTGGTGACTCTTCACACCTGTGTACTGACCCGCAACACATGCTGGTGACTCTTCACACCAGTGTTCTGACCCGCAACACATGCTGGTGACTCTTCACACCTCTGTACTGACCCGCAACACATTCTGGTGACTCTTCACACCTGTGTTCTGTCCCGCAATACATGCTGGTGACTCTTAACACCTGTGTACTGACCCGAAACTCATGCTGGTGACTCTTCACATGTGTTCTGACCCGCAACACATGCTGGTGACTCTTCACATCTGTTTACTGACCCGCAACACATGCTGGTGACTCTTCACATGTGTTCTGGCCCGCAACACATGCTGGTGACTTTTCAAATCTGTGTTCTGACCCGCAACTCATGCTGGTGACTCTTCATATCTGTGTTTTGACCCGCAACTCATGCTGGTGACTCTTCACATCTGTTTACTGACCCGCAACACATGCTGGTGACTCTTCACATCTGTGTTCTTACCCGCAACACATGCTGATGACTCTTCACACCTGTGTTCTGACCCGCAACTCATGCTGGTGACTCTTCACATCTGTGTTCTGACACGCAAACCATGCTGGTGACTCTTCACATCTGTGTTCTTACCCGCAACACATGCTGATGACTCTTCACACCTGTGTTCTGACCCGCAACTCATGCTGGTGACTCTTTGACCCGCAACACATGCTGGTGACCCTTCTTACCTGTGTACTGACCCGCAACACATGCTGGTGACTCTTCACACCTGTGTACTGACCCGCAACACATGCTGGTGACTCTTCACACCTGTGTAATGACCCGCAACACATGCTGGTGACTCGTCACATGTGTTCTGACCCGCAACACATGCTGGTGACTCTTCAAATCTGTTTTCTGACCCGCAACTCATGCTGGTGACTCTTCATATCTGTGTTCTGACCCGCAACTCATGCTGGTGACTCTTCACACCTGTTTACTGACCCGCAACACATGCTGGTGACTCTTCACATCTGTGTTCTGACCCGCAACTCATGCTGGTGACTCTTCACACCTGTGTTCTGACCTGCAACACATTCTGGTGACTCTTCAAACCTGTGTACTGACCCGCAACACATGCTGGTGACTCTTCACAGCTGTGTACTGACCCGCAACACATGCTGGTGACTCTTCACATCTGTGTTCTGACCCGCAACTCATGCTGGTGACTCTTCACACCTGTGTACTGACCGGCAACACATGCTGGTGACTCTTCACATGTGTTCTGACCCGCAACACATGCTGGTGACACTTCACATCTGTGTTCTGACCCGCAACTCATGCTGGTGACTCTTCACATCTGTGTTCTGACCCGCAACTCATGCTGGTGACTCTTCACATCTGTTAACTGACCCGAAACTCATGCTGGTGACTCTTCACATCTGTTTACTGACCCGCAACTCATGCTGGTGACTCTTCACATGTGTTCTGACCCGCAACACATGCTGGTGACTCTTCACATGTGTTCTGGCCCTCAACACATGCTGGTGACTTTTCACATCTGTGTTCTGACCCGCAATACATGCTGGTGACTCTTAACACCTGTGTTCTGACCCGCAACTCATGCTGGTGACTCTTCACATCTGTGTACTGAACCACAACACATGCTGGTGACTTTCACATCTGTGTTCTGACCCACAACACATGCTGGTGACTCTTCACACCTGTGTACTGACCCGCAACACATGCTGGTGACTTTTCACACCTGTGTTCTGACCCGCAACACATGCTGGTGACTCTTCACATCTGTGTTCTGACCGGCAACTCATGCTGATGACTCTTCACACCTGTGTACTGACCCACAACACATGCTGGTGACTCTTCACATCTGTGTTCTGACCCGCAACTCATGCTGGTGACTCTTCACATCTGTGTTCTGACCCGCAACTCATGCTGGTGACTCTTCACATCTGTTAACTGACCCGAAACTCATGCTGGTGACTCTTCACATCTGTTTACTGACCCACAACACATGCTGGTGACTCTTCACATGTGTTCTGACCCGCAACACATGCTGGTGACTCTTCACATGTGTTCTGGCCCTCAACACATGCTGGTGACTTTTCACATCTGTGTTCTGACCCGCAACACATGCTGGTGACTCTTCACATCTGTGTTCTGACCCGCAACTCATGCTGGTGACTCTTCACATCTGTGTACTGAACCACAACACATGCTGGTGACTTTCACATCTGTGTTCTGACCCACAACACATGCTGGTGACTCTTCACACCTGTGTACTGACCCGCAACACATGCTGGTGACTCTTCACATCTGTGTTCTGACCCGCGACACATGCTGGTGACTCTTCACACATGTGTACCGACGGGCAACACATGCTGCTGACTGTTCACACCTGTGTACTGACCCGCAACACATGCTGGTGACTCTTCACACCTGTGTCCTGACCCGCAACACATGCTGGTGACTCTTCACACCTGTGTACTGACCCGCAACACATGCTGGTGACTCTTCACATCTGTGTTCTGACCCGCAACTCATGCTGGTGACTCTTCACACCTGTGTTCTGACCTGTAACACATGCTGGTGACTCTTTGACCCGCAGCACATGCTGGTGACTCTTCACACCTGTGTTCTGACCCGCAACACATGCTGGTGAATTTTCACATCTGTGTTCTGACCCGAAACTCATGCTGGTGACTTTTCACACCTGTGTACTGACCCGCAACACATGCTGGTGGCACGTCACACCTGTGTACTGACCCACAACACATGCTGGTGACTCTTCACATCTGTGTTCTGACCCGCAATACATGCTGGTGACTCTTTGAACCGCAACACATGCTGGTGACTCTTCACATCTGTGTTCTGACCCGCAACTCATGCTGGTGACTCTTCACATCTGTTAACTGACCCGCAACTCATGCTGGTGACTCTTCACATCTGTGTTCTGACCCGCAACTCATGCTGGTGACTCTTCACATCTGTTAACTGACCCGAAACTCATGCTGGTGACTCTTCACATCTGTTTACTGACCCGCAACTCATGCTGGTGACTCTTCACATGTGTTCTGACCCGCAATACATGCTGGTGACTCTTAACACCTGTGTTCTGACCCGCAACTCATGCTGGTGACTCTTCACATCTGTGTACTGAACCACAACACATGCTGGTGACTTTCACATCTGTGTTCTGACCCACAACACATGCTGGTGACTCTTCACACCTGTGTACTGACCCGCAACACATGCTGGTGACTTTTCACACCTGTGTTCTGACCCGCAACACATGCTGGTGACTTTTCACATCTGTGTTCTGACCCGCAATACATGCTGGTGACTCTTAACACCTGTGTTCTGACCCGCAACTTAAGCTGGTGACTCTTCACATCTGTTTACTGACCCGCAACTCATGCTGGTGACTCTTCACATCTGTGTTCTGACCCGCAACTCATGCTGGTGACTCTTCACACCTGTGTACTGACCCGCAACACATGCTGGTGACTCTTCACATCTGTGTTCTGACCCGCAACACATGCTTGTGACTCTTCACATCTGTGTACTGACCCGCAACTCATGCTGTTGACTCTTCACACCTGTGTTCTGACCCGCAACACATGCTGGTGACTCTTCACACCTGTGTTCTGACCCGCAACACATGCTGGTGACTCTTCACACCTGTGTACTGACCCGCAACACATGCTGGTGACTCTTCACATCTGTGTTCTGACCCGCAAACCCTGCTGGTGACTTTTCACATCTGTGTTCTGACCCGCAATACATGCTGGTGACTCTTAACACCTGTGTTCTGACCCGCAACTCATGCTGGTGACTCTTCACATCTGTGTACTGAACCACAACACATGCTGGTGACTTTCACATCTGTGTTCTGACCCACAACACATGCTGGTGACTCTTCACACCTGTGTACTGACCCGCAACACATGCTGGTGACTTTTCACACCTGTGTTCTGACCCGCAACACATGCTGGTGACTCTTCACATCTGTGTTCTGACCGGCAACTCATGCTGATGACTCTTCACACCTGTGTACTGACCCACAACACATGCTGGTGACTCTTCACATCTGTGTTCTGACCCGCAACTCATGCTGGTGACTCTTCACATCTGTGTTCTGACCCGCAACTCATGCTGGTGACTCTTCACATCTGTTAACTGACCCGAAACTCATGCTGGTGACTCTTCACATCTGTTTACTGACCCACAACACATGCTGGTGACTCTTCACATGTGTTCTGACCCGCAACACATGCTGGTGACTCTTCACATGTGTTCTGGCCCTCAACACATGCTGGTGACTTTTCACATCTGTGTTCTGACCCGCAACACATGCTGGTGACTCTTCACATCTGTGTTCTGACCCGCAACTCATGCTGGTGACTCTTCACATCTGTGTACTGAACCACAACACATGCTGGTGACTTTCACATCTGTGTTCTGACCCACAACACATGCTGGTGACTCTTCACACCTGTGTACTGACCCGCAACACATGCTGGTGACTCTTCACATCTGTGTTCTGACCCGCGACACATGCTGGTGACTCTTCACACATGTGTACCGACGGGCAACACATGCTGCTGACTGTTCACACCTGTGTACTGACCCGCAACACATGCTGGTGACTCTTCACACCTGTGTCCTGACCCGCAACACATGCTGGTGACTCTTCACACCTGTGTACTGACCCGCAACACATGCTGGTGACTCTTCACATCTGTGTTCTGACCCGCAACTCATGCTGGTGACTCTTCACACCTGTGTTCTGACCTGTAACACATGCTGGTGACTCTTTGACCCGCAGCACATGCTGGTGACTCTTCACACCTGTGTTCTGACCCGCAACACATGCTGGTGAATTTTCACATCTGTGTTCTGACCCGAAACTCATGCTGGTGACTTTTCACACCTGTGTACTGACCCGCAACACATGCTGGTGGCACGTCACACCTGTGTACTGACCCACAACACATGCTGGTGACTCTTCACATCTGTGTTCTGACCCGTAATACATGCTGGTGACTCTTTGAACCGCAACACATGCTGGTGACTCTTCACATCTGTGTTCTGACCCGCAACTCATGCTGGTGACTCTTCACATCTGTTAACTGACCCGCAACTCATGCTGGTGACTCTTCACATCTGTGTTCTGACCCGCAACTCATGCTGGTGACTCTTCACATCTGTTAACTGACCCGAAACTCATGCTGGTGACTCTTCACATCTGTTTACTGACCCGCAACTCATGCTGGTGACTCTTCACATGTGTTCTGACCCGCAACACATGCTGGTGACTCTTCACATGTGTTCTGGCCCTCAACACATGCTGGTGACTTTTCACATCTGTGTTCTGACCCGCAATACATGCTGGTGACTCTTAACACCTGTGTTCTGACCCGCAACTCATGCTGGTGACTCTTCACATCTGTGTACTGAACCACAACACATGCTGGTGACTTTCACATCTGTGTTCTGACCCACAACACATGCTGGTGACTCTTCACACCTGTGTACTGACCCGCAACACATGCTGGTGACTTTTCACACCTGTGTTCTGACCCGCAACACATGCTGGTGACTCTTCACATCTGTGTTCTGACCGGCAACTCATGCTGATGACTCTTCACACCTGTGTACTGACCCACAACACATGCTGGTGACTCTTCACATCTGTGTTCTGACCCGCAACTCATGCTGGTGACTCTTCACATCTGTGTTCTGACCCGCAACTCATGCTGGTGACTCTTCACATCTGTTAACTGACCTGAAACTCATGCTGGTGACTCTTCACATCTGTTTACTGACCCACAACACATGCTGGTGACTCTTCACATGTGTTCTGACCCGCAACACATGCTGGTGACTCTTCACATGTGTTCTGGCCCTCAACACATGCTGGTGACTTTTCACATCTGTGTTCTGACCCGCAACACATGCTGGTGACTCTTCACATCTGTGTTCTGACCCGCAACTCATGCTGGTGACTCTTCACATCTGTGTACTGAACCACAACACATGCTGGTGACTTTCACATCTGTGTTCTGACCCACAACACATGCTGGTGACTCTTCACACCTGTGTACTGACCCGCAACACATGCTGGTGACTCTTCACATCTGTGTTCTGACCCGCGACACATGCTGGTGACTCTTCACACATGTGTACCGACGGGCAACACATGCTGCTGACTGTTCACACCTGTGTACTGACCCGCAACACATGCTGGTGACTCTTCACACCTGTGTCCTGACCCGCAACACATGCTGGTGACTCTTCACACCTGTGTACTGACCCGCAACACATGCTGGTGACTCTTCACATCTGTGTTCTGACCCGCAACTCATGCTGGTGACTCTTCACACCTGTGTTCTGACCTGTAACACATGCTGGTGACTCTTTGACCCGCAGCACATGCTGGTGACTCTTCACACCTGTGTTCTGACCCGCAACACATGCTGGTGAATTTTCACATCTGTGTTCTGACCCGAAACTCATGCTGGTGACTTTTCACACCTGTGTACTGACCCGCAACACATGCTGGTGGCACGTCACACCTGTGTACTGACCCACAACACATGCTGGTGACTCTTCACATCTGTGTTCTGACCCGCAATACATGCTGGTGACTCTTTGAACCGCAACACATGCTGGTGACTCTTCACATCTGTGTTCTGACCCGCAACTCATGCTGGTGACTCTTCACATCTGTTAACTGACCCGCAACTCATGCTGGTGACTCTTCACATCTGTGTTCTGACCCGCAACTCATGCTGGTGACTCTTCACATCTGTTAACTGACCCGAAACTCATGCTGGTGACTCTTCACATCTGTTTACTGACCCGCAACTCATGCTGGTGACTCTTCACATGTGTTCTGACCCGCAACACATGCTGGTGACTCTTCACATGTGTTCTGGCCCTCAACACATGCTGGTGACTTTTCACATCTGTGTTCTGACCCGCAATACATGCTGGTGACTCTTAACACCTGTGTTCTGACCCGCAACTCATGCTGGTGACTCTTCACATCTGTGTACTGAACCACAACACATGCTGGTGACTTTCACATCTGTGTTCTGACCCACAACACATGCTGGTGACTCTTCACACCTGTGTACTGACCCGCAACACATGCTGGTGACTTTTCACACCTGTGTTCTGACCCGCAACACATGCTGGTGACTCTTCACATCTGTGTTCTGACCGGCAACTCATGCTGATGACTCTTCACACCTGTGTACTGACCCACAACACATGCTGGTGACTCTTCATATCTGTGTTCTGACCCGCAACTCATGCTGGTGACTCTTCACATCTGTGTTCTGACCCGCAACTCATGCTGGTGACTCTTCACATCTGTTAACTGACCCGAAACTCATGCTGGTGACTCTTCACATCTGTTTACTGACCCGCAACTCATGCTGGTGACTCTTCACATGTGTTCTGACCCGCAACACATGCTGGTGACTCTTCACATGTGTTCTGGCCCTCAACACATGCTGGTGACTTTTCACATCTGTGTTCTGACCCGCAACACATGCTGGTGACTCTTCACATCTGTGTTCTGACCCGCAACTCATGCTGGTGACTCTTCACATCTGTGTACTGAACCACAACACATGCTGGTGACTCTTCACACCTGTGTACTGACCCGCAACACATGCTGGTGACTCTTCACATCTGTGTTCTGACCCGCGACACATGCTGGTGACTCTTCACACATGTGTACCGACGGGCAACACATGCTGCTGACTGTTCACACCTGTGTACTGACCCGCAACTCATGCTGGTGACTCTTCACATCTGTGTACTGAACCACAACACATGCTGGTGACTTTCACATCTGTGTTCTGACCCACAACACATGCTGGTGACTCTTCACACCTGTGTACTGACCCGCAACACATGCTGGTGACTCTTCACATCTGTGTTCTGACCCGCGACACATGCTGGTGACTCTTCACACATGTGTACCGACGGGCAACACATGCTGCTGACTGTTCACACCTGTGTACTGACCCGCAACACATGCTGGTGACTCTTCACACCTGTGTCCTGACCCGCAACACATGCTGGTGACTCTTCACACCTGTGTACTGACCCGCAACACATGCTGGTGACTCTTCACATCTGTGTTCTGACCCGCAACTCATGCTGGTGACTCTTCACACCTGTGTTCTGACCTGTAACACATGCTGGTGACTCTTTGACCCGCAGCACATGCTGGTGACTCTTCACACCTGTGTTCTGACCCGCAACACATGCTGGTGAATTTTCACATCTGTGTTCTGACCCGAAACTCATGCTGGTGACTTTTCACACCTGTGTACTGACCCGCAACACATGCTGGTGGCACGTCACACCTGTGTACTGACCCACAACACATGCTGGTGACTCTTCACATCTGTGTTCTGACCCGCAATACATGCTGGTGACTCTTTGAACCGCAACACATGCTGGTGACTCTTCACATCTGTGTTCTGACCCGCAACTCATGCTGGTGACTCTTCACATCTGTTAACTGACCCGCAACTCATGCTGGTGACTCTTCACATCTGTGTTCTGACCCGCAACTCATGCTGGTGACTCTTCACATCTGTTAACTGACCCGAAACTCATGCTGGTGACTCTTCACATCTGTTTACTGACCCGCAACTCATGCTGGTGACTCTTCACATGTGTTCTGACCCGCAACACATGCTGGTGACTCTTCACATGTGTTCTGGCCCTCAACACATGCTGGTGACTTTTCACATCTGTGTTCTGACCCGCAATACATGCTGGTGACTCTTAACACCTGTGTTCTGACCCGCAACTCATGCTGGTGACTCTTCACATCTGTGTACTGAACCACAACACATGCTGGTGACTCTTCACACCTGTGTACTGACCCGCAACACATGCTGGTGACTTTTCACACCTGTGTTCTGACCCGCAACACATGCTGGTGACTCTTCACATCTGTGTTCTGACCGGCAACTCATGCTGATGACTCTTCACACCTGTGTACTGACCCACAACACATGCTGGTGACTCTTCATATCTGTGTTCTGACCCGCAACTCATGCTGGTGACTCTTCACATCTGTGTTCTGACCCGCAACTCATGCTGGTGACTCTTCACATCTGTTAACTGACCCGAAACTCATGCTGGTGACTCTTCACATCTGTTTACTGACCCGCAACTCATGCTGGTGACTCTTCACATGTGTTCTGACCCGCAACACATGCTGGTGACTCTTCACATGTGTTCTGGCCCTCAACACATGCTGGTGACTTTTCACATCTGTGTTCTGACCCGCAACACATGCTGGTGACTCTTCACATCTGTGTTCTGACCCGCAACTCATGCTGGTGACTCTTCACATCTGTGTACTGAACCACAACACATGCTGGTGACTCTTCACACCTGTGTACTGACCCGCAACACATGCTGGTGACTCTTCACATCTGTGTTCTGACCCGCGACACATGCTGGTGACTCTTCACACATGTGTACCGACGGGCAACACATGCTGCTGACTGTTCACACCTGTGTACTGACCCGCAACACATGCTGGTGACTCTTCACACCTGTGTAATGACCCGCAACACATGCTGGTGACTCTTCACACCTGTGTACTGACCCGCAACACATGCTGGTGACTCTTCACATCTGTGTTCTGACCCGCAACTCATGCTGGTGACTCTTCACACCTGTGTTCTGACCTGTAACACATGCTGGTGACTCTTTGACCCGCAGCACATGCTGGTGACTCTTCACACCTGTGTTCTGACCTGCAACACATGCTGGTGAATTTTCACATCTGTGTTCTGACCCGAAACTCATGCTGGTGACTTTTCACACCTGTGTACTGACCCGCAACACATGCTGGTGGCACGTCACACCTGTGTACTGACCCACAACACATGCTGGTGACTCTTCACATCTGTGTTCTGACCCGCAATACATGCTGGTGACTCTTTGAACCGCAACATATGCTGGTGACTCTTCACATCTGTGTTCTGACCCGCAACTCATGCTGGTGACTCTTCACATCTGTTAACTGACCCGCAACTCATGCTGGTGACTCTTCACATCTGTGTTCTGACCCGCAACACATGCTTGTGACTCTTCACATCTGTGTAGTGACCCGCAACTCATGCTGGTGACTCTTCACACCTGTGTTCTGACCCGCAACACATGCTGGTGACTCTTCACACCTGTGTTCTGACCCGCTCACATGCTGGTGACTCTTCACACCTGTGTACTGACCCGCAACACATGCTGGTGACTCTTCACATCTGTGTTCTGACCCGCAAACCATGCTGGTGACTCTTCACATCTGTGTTCTGACCCGCAACACATGCTGGTGACTCTTTGACCCGCAGCACATGCTGGTGACTCTTCACAACTGTGTTCTGACCCGCAACACATGCTGGTGACTTTTCACATCTGTGTTCTAACCCGAAACTCATACTGGTGACTTTTCACACCTGTGTACTGACCCGCAACACATGCTGGTGGCACGTCACACCTGTGTACTGACCCACAACACATGGTGGTGACTCTTCACATCTGTGTTCTGACCCGCAATACATGCTGGTGACTCTTTGACCCGCAACACATGCTGGTGACTCTTCACATCTGTGTTCTGACCCGCAACACATGCTGGTGACTCTTCACATCTGCGTACTGACCCGCAACTCATGCTGGTGACTCTTCACACCTGTGTTCTGACCCGCAACACATGCTGGTGACATTTCACATGTGTTCTGGCCCTCAACACATGCTGGTGACTTTTCACATCTGTGTTCTGACCCGCAATACATGCTGGTGACTCTTAACACCTGTGTTCTGACCCGCAACTCATGCTGGTGACTCTTCACATCTGTGTACTGAACCACAACACATGCTGGTGACTTTCACATCTGTGTTCTGACCCACAACACATGCTGGTGACTCTTCACACCTGTGTACTGACCCGCAACACATGCTGGTGACTTTTCACACCTGTGTTCTGACCCGCAACACATGCTGGTGACTCTTCACATCTGTGTTCTGACCGGCAACTTATGCTGATGACTCTTCACACCTGTGTACTGACCCACAACACATGCTGGTGACTCTTCACATCTGTGTTCTGACCCGCAACTCATGCTGGTGACTCTTCACATCTGTGTTCTGACCCACAACTCATGCTGGTGACTCTTCACATCTGTTAACTGACCCGAAACTCATGCTGGTGACTCTTCACATCTGTTTACTGACCCACAACACATGCTGGTGACTCTTCACATCTGTGTTCTGACCCGCAACACATGCTGGTGACTCTTCACATGTGTTCTGGCCCTCAACACATGCTGGTGACTTTTCACATCTGTGTTCTGACCCGCAACACATGCTGGTGACTCTTCACATCTGTGTTCTGACCTGTAACACATGCTGGTGACTCTTTGACCCGCAGCACATGCTGGTGACTCTTCACACCTGTGTTCTGACCTGCAACACATGCTGGTGAATTTTCACATCTGTGTTCTGACCCGAAACTCATGCTGGTGACTTTTCACACCTGTGTACTGACCCGCAACACATGCTGGTGGCACGTCACACCTGTGTACTGACCCACAACACATGCTGGTGACTCTTCACATCTGTGTTCTGACCCGCAATACATGCTGGTGACTCTTTGAACCGCAACATATGCTGGTGACTCTTCACATCTGTGTTCTGACCCGCAACTCATGCTGGTGACTCTTCACATCTGTTAACTGAGCCGCAACTCATGCTGGTGACTCTTCACATCTGTGTTCTGACCCGCAACACATGCTTGTGACTCTTCACATCTGTGTAGTGACCCGCAACTCATGCTGGTGACTCTTCACACCTGTGTTCTGACCCGCAACACATGCTGGTGACTCTTCACACCTGTGTTCTGACCCGCTCACATGCTGGTGACTCTTCACACCTGTGTACTGACCCGCAACACATGCTGGTGACTCTTCACATCTGTGTTCTGACCCGCAAACCATGCTGGTGACTCTTCACATCTGTGTTCTGACCCGCAACACATGCTGGTGACTCTTTGACCCGCAGCACATGCTGGTGACTCTTCACAACTGTGTTCTGACCCGCAACACATGCTGGTGACTTTTCACATCTGTGTTCTAACCCGAAACTCATACTGGTGACTTTTCACACCTGTGTACTGACCCGCAACACATGCTGGTGGCACGTCACACCTGTGTACTGACCCACAACACATGGTGGTGACTCTTCACATCTGTGTTCTGACCCGCAATACATGCTGGTGACTCTTTGACCCGCAACACATGCTGGTGACTCTTCACATCTGTGTTCTGACCCGCAACACATGCTGGTGACTCTTCACATCTGCGTACTGACCCGCAACTCATGCTGGTGACTCTTCACACCTGTGTTCTGACCCGCAACACATGCTGGTGACATTTCACATGTGTTCTGGCCCTCAACACATGCTGGTGACTTTTCACATCTGTGTTCTGACCCGCAATACATGCTGGTGACTCTTAACACCTGTGTTCTGACCCGCAACTCATGCTGGTGACTCTTCACATCTGTGTACTGAACCACAACACATGCTGGTGACTTTCACATCTGTGTTCTGACCCACAACACATGCTGGTGACTCTTCACACCTGTGTACTGACCCGCAACACATGCTGGTGACTTTTCACACCTGTGTTCTGACCCGCAACACATGCTGGTGACTCTTCACATCTGTGTTCTGACCGGCAACTTATGCTGATGACTCTTCACACCTGTGTACTGACCCACAACACATGCTGGTGACTCTTCACATCTGTGTTCTGACCCGCAACTCATGCTGGTGACTCTTCACATCTGTGTTCTGACCCGCAACTCATGCTGGTGACTCTTCACATCTGTTAACTGACCCGAAACTCATGCTGGTGACTCTTCACATCTGTTTACTGACCCACAACACATGCTGGTGACTCTTCACATCTGTGTTCTGACCCGCAACACATGCTGGTGACTCTTCACATGTGTTCTGGCCCTCAACACATGCTGGTGACTTTTCACATCTGTGTTCTGACCCGCAACACATGCTGGTGACTCTTCACATCTGTGTTCTGACCCGCAACTCATGCTGGTGACTCTTCACATCTGTGTACTGAACCACAACACATGCTGGTGACTTTCACATCTGTGTTCTGACCCACAACACATGCTGGTGACTCTTCACACCTGTGTACTGACCCGCAACACATGCTGGTGACTCTTCACATCTGTGTTCTGACCCGCGACACATGCTGGTGACTCTTCACACATGTGTACCAACGGGCAACACATGCTGCTGACTGTTCACACCTGTGTACTGACCCGCAACACATGCTGGTGACTCTTCACACCTGTGTCCTGACCCGCAACACATGCTGGTGACTCTTCACACCTGTGTACTGACCCGCAACACATGCTGGTGACTCTTCACATCTGTGTTCTGACCCGCAACTCATGCTGGTGACTCTTCACACCTGTGTTCTGACCTGTAACACATGCTGGTGACTCTTTGACCCGCAGCACATGCTGGTGACTCTTCACACCTGTGTTCTGACCCGCAACACATGCTGGTGAATTTTCACATCTGTGTTCTGACCCGAAACTCATGCTGGTGACTTTTCACACCTGTGTACTGACCCGCAACACATGCTGGTGGCACGTCACACCTGTGTACTGACCCACAACACATGCTGGTGACTCTTCACATCTGTGTTCTGACCCGCAATACATGCTGGTGACTCTTTGAACCGCAACACATGCTGGTGACTCTTCACATCTGTGTTCTGACCCGCAACTCATGCTGGTGACTCTTCACATCTGTTAACTGACCCGCAACTCATGCTGGTGACTCTTCACATCTGTGTTCTGACCCGCAACTCATGCTGGTGACTCTTCACATCTGTTAACTGACCCGAAACTCATGCTGGTGACTCTTCACATCTGTTTACTGACCCGCAACTCATGCTGGTGACTCTTCACATGTGTTCTGACCCGCAACACATGCTGGTGACTCTTCACATGTGTTCTGGCCCTCAACACATGCTGGTGACTTTTCACATCTGTGTTCTGACCCGCAATACATGCTGGTGACTCTTAACACCTGTGTTCTGACACGCAACTCATGCTGGTGACTCTTCACATCTGTGTACTGAACCACAACACATGCTGGTGACTTTCACATCTGTGTTCTGACCCACAACACATGCTGGTGACTCTTCACACCTGTGTACTGACCCGCAACTCATGCTGATGACTCTTCACACCTGTGTACTGACCCACAACACATGCTGGTGACTCTTCACATCTGTGTTCTGACCCGCAACTCATGCTGGTGACTCTTCACATCTGTGTTCTGACCCGCAACTCATGCTGGTGACTCTTCACATCTGTTAACTGACCCGAAACTCATGCTGGTGACTCTTCACATCTGTTTACTGACCCGCAACTCATGCTGGTGACTCTTCACATGTGTTCTGACCCGCAACACATGCTGGTGACTCTTCACATGTGTTCTGGCCCTCAACACATGCTGGTGACTCTTCACATCTGTGTTCTGACCCGCAACTCATGCTGGTGACTCTTCACATCTGTGTACTGAACCACAACACATGCTGGTGACTTTCACATCTGTGTTCTGACCCACAACACATGCTGGTGACTCTTCACACCTGTGTACTGACCCGCAACACATGCTGGTGACTCTTCACATCTGTGTTCTGACCCGCGACACATGCTGGTGACTCTTCACACATGTGTACCGACGGGCAACACATGCTGCTGACTGTTCACACCTGTGTACTGACCCGCAACACATGCTGGTGACTCTTCACACCTGTGTCCTGACCCGCAACACATGCTGGTGACTCTTCACATCTGTGTTCTGACCCGCAACTCATGCTGGTGACTCTTCACACCTGTGTTCTGACCTGTAACACATGCTGGTGACTCTTTGACCCGCAGCACATGCTGGTGACTCTTCACACCTGTGTTCTGACCTGCAACACATGCTGGTGAATTTTCACATCTGTGTTCTGACCCGAAACTCATGCTGGTGACTTTTCACACCTGTGTACTGACCCGCAACACATGCTGGTGGCACGTCACACCTGTGTACTGACCCACAACACATGCTGGTGACTCTTCACATCTGTGTTCTGACCCGCAATACATGCTGGTGACTCTTTGAACCGCAACATATGCTGGTGACTCTTCACATCTGTGTTCTGACCCGCAACTCATGCTGGTGACTCTTCACATCTGTGTACTGAACCACAACACATGCTGGTGACTTTCACATCTGTGTTCTGACCCACAACACATGCTGGTGACTCTTCACACCTGTGTACTGACCCGCAACACATGCTGGTGACTCTTCACACCTGTATTCTGACCTGCAACACATGCTGGTGAATTTTCACATCTGTGTTCTGACCCGAAACTCATGCTGGTGACTTTTCACACCTGTGTACTGACCCGCAACACATGCTGGTGGCACGTCACACCTGTGTACTGACCCACAACACATGCTGGTGACTCTTCACATCTGTGTTCTGACCCGCAATACATGCTGGTGACTCTTTGAACCGCAACATATGCTGGTGACTCTTCACATCTGTGTACTGAACCACAACACATGCTGGTGACTTTCACATCTGTGTTCTGACCCACAACACATGCTGGTGACTCTTCACACCTGTGTACTGACCCGCAACACATGCTGGTGACTCTTCACATCTGTGTTCTGACCCGCGACACATGCTGGTGACTCTTCACACATGTGTACCGACGGGCAACACATGCTGCTGACTGTTCACACCTGTGTACTGACCCGCAACACATGCTGGTGACTCTTCACACCTGTGTCCTGACCCGCAACACATGCTGGTGACTCTTCACATCTGTGTTCTGACCCGCAACTCATGCTGGTGACTCTTCACACCTGTGTACTGACCCACAACACATGCTGGTGACTCTTCACATCTGTGTTCTGACCCGCAACTCATGCTGGTGACTCTTCACATCTGTGTTCTGACCCGCAACTCATGCTGGTGACTCTTCACATCTGTTAACTGACCCGAAACTCATGCTGGTGACTCTTCACATCTGTTTACTGACCCGCAACTCATGCTGGTGACTCTTCACATGTGTTCTGACCCGCAACACATGCTGGTGACTCTTCACATGTGTTCTGGCCCTCAACACATGCTGGTGACTCTTCACATCTGTGTTCTGACCCGCAACTCATGCTGGTGACTCTTCACATCTGTGTACTGAACCACAACACATGCTGGTGACTTTCACATCTGTGTTCTGACCCACAACACATGCTGGTGACTCTTCACACCTGTGTACTGACCCGCAACACATGCTGGTGACTCTTCACATCTGTGTTCTGACCCGCGACACATGCTGGTGACTCTTCACACATGTGTACCGACGGGCAACACATGCTGCTGACTGTTCACACCTGTGTACTGACCCGCAACTCATGCTGGTGACTCTTCACACCTGTGTCCTGACCCGCAACACATGCTGGTGACTCTTCACATCTGTGTTCTGACCCGCAACTCATGCTGGTGACTCTTCACACCTGTGTTCTGACCTGTAACACATGCTGGTGACTCTTTGACCCGCAGCACATGCTGGTGACTCTTCACACCTGTGTTCTGACCTGCAACACATGCTGGTGAATTTTCACATCTGTGTTCTGACCCGAAACTCATGCTGGTGACTTTTCACACCTGTGTACTGACCCGCAACACATGCTGGTGGCACGTCACACCTGTGTACTGACCCACAACACATGCTGGTGACTCTTCACATCTGTGTTCTGACCCGCAATACATGCTGGTGACTCTTTGAACCGCAACATATGCTGGTGACTCTTCACATCTGTGTTCTGACCCGCAACTCATGCTGGTGACTCTTCACATCTGTGTACTGAACCACAACACATGCTGGTGACTTTCACATCTGTGTTCTGACCCACAACACATGCTGGTGACTCTT
This sequence comes from Lampris megalopsis, assembly GCA_022114975.2. Classification (NCBI taxonomy): domain Eukaryota; kingdom Metazoa; phylum Chordata; class Actinopteri; order Lampriformes; family Lampridae; genus Lampris; species Lampris megalopsis. The sequence continues at coordinate 319,219 of JAJHIY020001246.1, forward strand.
CACACCTGTGTACTGACCCGCAACACATGCTGGTGACTTTTCACACCTGTGTTCTGACCCGCAACACATGCTGGTGACTCTTCACATCTGTGTTCTGACCGCCAACTCATGCTGATGACTCTTCACACCTGTGTACTGACCCACAACACATGCTGGTGACTCTTCACATCTGTGTTCTGACCCGCAACTCATGCTGGTGACTCTTCACATCTGTGTTCTGACCCGCAACTCATGCTGGTGACTCTTCACATCTGTTAACTGACCCGAAACTCATGCTGGTGACTCTTCAACATCTGTTTACTGACACGCAACTCATGCTGGTGACTCTTCACATGTGTTCTGACCCGCAACACATGCTGGTGACTCTTCACATGTGTTCTGGCCCTCAAGACATGCTGGTGACTTTTCACATCTGTGTTCTGACCCGCAACACATGCTGGTGACTCTTCACATCTGTGTTCTGACCCGCAACTCATGCTGGTGACTCTTCACATCTGTGTACTGAACCACAACACATGCTGGTGACTTTCACATCTGTGTTCTGACCCACAACACATGCTGGTGACTCTTCACACCTGTGTACTGACCCGCAACACATGCTGGTGACTCTTCACATCTGTGTTCTGACCCGCGACACATGCTGGTGACTCTTCACACATGTGTACCGACGGGCAACACATGCTGCTGACTGTTCACACCTGTGTACTGACCCGCAACACATGCTGGTGACTCTTCACACCTGTGTCCTGACCCGCAAAACATGCTGGTGACTCTTCACACCTGTGTACTGACCCGCAACACATGCTGGTGACTCTTCACATCTGTGTTCTGACCCGCAACTCATGCTGGTGACTCTTCACACCTGTGTTCTGACCTGTAACACATGCTGGTGACTCTTTGACCCGCAGCACATGCTGGTGACTCTTCACACCTGTGTTCTGACCTGCAACACATGCTGGTGAATTTTCACATCTGTGTTCTGACCCGAAACTCATGCTGGTGACTTTTCACACCTGTGTACTGACCCGCAACACATGCTGGTGGCACGTCACACCTGTGTACTGACCCACAACACATGCTGGTGACTCTTCACATCTGTGTTCTGACCCGCAATACATGCTGGTGACTCTTTGAACCGCAACATATGCTGGTGACTCTTCACATCTGTGTTCTGACCCGCAACTCATGCTGGTGACTCTTCACATCTGTTAACTGACCCGCAACTCATGCTGGTGACTCTTCACATCTGTGTTCTGACCCGCAACACATGCTTGTGACTCTTCACATCTGTGTAGTGACCCGCAACTCATGCTGGTGACTCTTCACACCTGTGTTCTGACCCGCAACACATGCTGGTGACTCTTCACACCTGTGTTCTGACCCGCTCACATGCTGGTGACTCTTCACACCTGTGTACTGACCCGCAACACATGCTGGTGACTCTTCACATCTGTGTTCTGACCCGCAAACCATGCTGGTGACTCTTCACATCTGTGTTCTGACCCGCAACACATGCTGGTGACTCTTTGACCCGCAGCACATGCTGGTGACTCTTCACAACTGTGTTCTGACCCGCAACACATGCTGGTGACTTTTCACATCTGTGTTCTAACCCGAAACTCATGCTGGTGACTTTTCACACCTGTGTACTGACCCGCAACACATGCTGGTGGCACGTCACACCTGTGTACTGACCCACAACACATGGTGGTGACTCTTCACATCTGTGTTCTGACCCGCAATATATGCTGGTGACTCTTTGACCCGCAACACATGCTGGTGACTCTTCACATCTGTGTTCTGACCCGCAACACATGCTGGTGACTCTTCACATCTGCGTACTGACCCGCAACTCATGCTGGTGACTCTTCACACCTGTGTTCTGACCCGCAACACATGCTGGTGACATTTCACACCTGTGTTCTGACCCACAACACATGCTGGTGACTCTTCACACCTGTGTACTGACCCGCAACACATGCTGGTGACTCTTCACATCTGTGTTCTGACACGCAAACCATGCTGGTGACTCTTCACATCTGTGTTCTGACCCGCAACACATGCTGGTGACTCTTCACACCTGTGTTCTGACCCGCAACTCATGCTGGTGACTCTTTGACCCGAAACACATGCTGGTGACCCTTCACACCTGTGTACTGACCCGCAACACATGCTGGTGACTCTTCACACCTGTGTACTGACCCGCAACACATGCTGGTGACTCTTCACACCTGTGTTCTGACCCGCAACACATGCTGGTGACTCTTCACATGTTTACTGACCCGCAACTCATGCTGGTGACTCTTCACACCTGTGTACTGACCCGCAACACATGCTGGTGACTCTTCACACCAGTGTTCTGACCCGCAACACATGGTGGTGACTCTTCACACCTCTGTACTGACCCGCAACACATTCTGGTGACTCTTCACACCTGTGTTTTGTCCCGCAATACATGCTGGTGACTCTTAACACCTGTGTACTGACCCGAAACTCATGCTGGTGACTCTTCACATCTGTTTACTGACCCGCAACTCATGCTGGTGACTCTTCACATGTGTTCTGACCCGCAACACATGCTGGTGACTCTTCACATCTGTTTACTGACCCGCAACACATGCTGGTGACTCTTCACATGTGTTCTGGCCCGCAACACATGCTGGTGACTTTTCAAATCTGTGTTCTGACCCGCAACTCATGCTGGTGACTCTTCATATCTGTGTACTGACCCGCAACTCATGCTGGTGACTCTTCACATCTGTTTACTGACCCGCAACTCATGCTGGTGACTCTTCACATCTGTGTTCTGACCCGCAACTCATGCTGGTGACTCTTCACACCTGTATACTGACCCGCAACACATGCTGGTGACTCTTCACATCTGTGTTCTGACCCGCAACACATGCTTGTGACTCTTCACATCTGTGTACTGACCCGCAACTCATGCTGGTGACTCTTCACACCTGTGCTCTGACCCGCAACACATGCTGGTGACTCTTCACACCTGTGTTCTGACCCGCAACACATGCTGGTGACTCTTCACACCTGTGTACTGACCCGCAACACATGCTGGTGACTCTTCACATCTGTGTTCTGACCCGCAAACCCTGCTGGTGACTCTTCACATCTGTGTTCTGACCCGCAAACCCTGCTGGTGACTCTTCACATCTGTGTTCTGACCCGCAACACATGCTGGTGACTCTTTGACCCGCAGCACATGCTGGTGACTCTTCACATCTGTGTTCTGACCCGAAACTCATGCTGGTGACTTTTCACACCTGTGTACTGACCCGCAACACATGCTGGTGGCACGTCACACCTGTGTACTGACCCACAACACATGCTGGTGACTCTTCACATCTGTGTTCTGACCCGCAATACATGCTGGTGACTCTTTGAACCGCAACATATGCTGGTGACTCTTCACATCTGTGTTCTGACCCGCAACTCATGCTGGTGACTCTTCACATCTGTTAACTGACCCGCAACTCATGCTGGTGACTCTTCACATCTGTGTTCTGACCCGCAACACATGCTTGTGACTCTTCACATCTGTGTAGTGACCCGCAACTCATGCTGGTGACTCTTCACACCTGTGTTCTGACCCGCAACACATGCTGGTGACTCTTCACACCTGTGTTCTGACCCGCTCACATGCTGGTGACTCTTCACACCTGTGTACTGACCCGCAACACATGCTGGTGACTCTTCACATCTGTGTTCTGACCCGCAAACCATGCTGGTGACTCTTCACATCTGTGTTCTGACCCGCAACACATGCTGGTGACTCTTTGACCCGCAGCACATGCTGGTGACTCTTCACAACTGTGTTCTGACCCGCAACACATGCTGGTGACTTTTCACATCTGTGTTCTAACCCGAAACTCATGCTGGTGACTTTTCACACCTGTGTACTGACCCGCAACACATGCTGGTGGCACGTCACACCTGTGTACTGACCCACAACACATGGTGGTGACTCTTCACATCTGTGTTCTGACCCGCAATATATGCTGGTGACTCTTTGACCCGCAACACATGCTGGTGACTCTTCACATCTGTGTTCTGACCCGCAACACATGCTGGTGACTCTTCACATCTGCGTACTGACCCGCAACTCATGCTGGTGACTCTTCACACCTGTGTTCTGACCCGCAACACATGCTGGTGACATTTCACACCTGTGTTCTGACCCACAACACATGCTGGTGACTCTTCACACCTGTGTACTGACCCGCAACACATGCTGGTGACTCTTCACATCTGTGTTCTGACACGCAAACCATGCTGGTGACTCTTCACATCTGTGTTCTGACCCGCAACACATGCTGGTGACTCTTCACACCTGTGTTCTGACCCGCAACTCATGCTGGTGACTCTTTGACCCGCAACACATGCTGGTGACCCTTCACACCTGTGTACTGACCCGCAACACATGCTGGTGACTCTTCACACCTGTGTACTGACCCGCAACACATGCTGGTGACTCTTCACACCTGTGTTCTGACCCGCAACACATGCTGGTGACTCTTCACATGTTTACTGACCCGCAACTCATGCTGGTGACTCTTCACACCTGTGTACTGACCCGCAACACATGCTGGTGACTCTTCACACCAGTGTTCTGACCCGCAACACATGGTGGTGACTCTTCACACCTCTGTACTGACCCGCAACACATTCTGGTGACTCTTCACACCTGTGTTTTGTCCCGCAATACATGCTGGTGACTCTTAACACCTGTGTACTGACCCGAAACTCATGCTGGTGACTCTTCACATCTGTTTACTGACCCGCAACTCATGCTGGTGACTCTTCACATGTGTTCTGACCCGCAACACATGCTGGTGACTCTTCACATCTGTTTACTGACCCGCAACACATGCTGGTGACTCTTCACATGTGTTCTGGCCCGCAACACATGCTGGTGACTTTTCAAATCTGTGTTCTGACCCGCAACTCATGCTGGTGACTCTTCATATCTGTGTACTGACCCGCAACTCATGCTGGTGACTCTTCACATCTGTTTACTGACCCGCAACTCATGCTGGTGACTCTTCACATCTGTGTTCTGACCCGCAACTCATGCTGGTGACTCTTCACACCTGTATACTGACCCGCAACACATGCTGGTGACTCTTCACATCTGTGTTCTGACCCGCAACACATGCTTGTGACTCTTCACATCTGTGTACTGACCCGCAACTCATGCTGGTGACTCTTCACACCTGTGTTCTGACCCGCAACACATGCTGGTGACTCTTCACACCTGTGTTCTGACCCGCAACACATGCTGGTGACTCTTCACACCTGTGTACTGACCCGCAACACATGCTGGTGACTCTTCACATCTGTGTTCTGACCCGCAAACCCTGCTGGTGACTCTTCACATCTGTGTTCTGACCCGCAAACCCTGCTGGTGACTCTTCACATCTGTGTTCTGACCCGCAACACATGCTGGTGACTCTTTGACCCGCAGCACATGCTGGTGACTCTTCACACCTGTGTTCTGACCCGCAACACATGCTGGTGACTTTTCACATCTGTGTTCTAACCCGAAACTCATGCTGGTGACTTTTCACACCTGTGTACTGACCCGCAACACATGCTGGTGGCACGTCACACCTGTGTTCTGACCCGCAATACATGCTGGTGACTCTTTGACCCGCAACACATGCTGGTGACTCTTCACATCTGTGTTCTGACCCGCAACACATGCTGGTGACTCTTCACATCTGCGTACTGACCCGCAACTCATGCTGGTGACTCTTCACACCTGTGTACTGACCCGCAACACATGCTGGTGACTCTTCAAACCAGTGTTCTGACCCGCAACACATGCTGGTGACTCTTCACACCTCTGTACTGACCCGCAACACATTCTGGTGACTCTTCACACCTGTGTTTTGTCCCGCAATACATGCTGGTGACTCTTAACACCTGTGTACTGACCCGAAACTCATGCTGGTGACTCTTCGCATCTGTTTACTGACCCGCAACTCATGCTGGTGACTCTTCACATGTGTTCTGACCCGCAACACATGCTGGTGACTCTTCACATCTGTTTACTGACCCGCAACACATGCTGGTGACTCTTCACATGTGTTCTGGCCCGCAACACATGCTGGTGACTTTTCAAATCTGTGTTCTGACCCGCAACTCATGCTGGTGACTCTTCATATCTGTGTACTGACCCGCAACTCATGCTGGTGACTCTTCACATCTGTTTACTGACCCGCAACTCATGCTGGTGACTCTTCACATCTGTGTTCTGACCCGCAACTCATGCTGGTGACTCTTCACACCTGTATACTGACCCGCAACACATGCTGGTGACTCTTCACATCTGTGTTCTGACCCGCAACACATGCTTGTGACTCTTCACATCTGTGTACTGACCCGCAACTCATGCTGGTGACTCTTCACACCTGTGTTCTGACCCGCAACACATGCTGGTGACTCTTCACACCTGTGTTCTGACCCGCAACACATGCTGGTGACTCTTCACACCTGTGTACTGACCCGCAACACATGCTGGTGACTCTTCACATCTGTGTTCTGACCCGCAAACCCTGCTGGTGACTCTTCACATCTGTGTTCTGACCCGCAAACCCTGCTGGTGACTCTTCACATCTGTGTTCTGACCCGCAACACATGCTGGTGACTCTTTGACCCGCAGCACATGCTGGTGACTCTTCACACCTGTGTTCTGACCCGCAACACATGCTGGTGACTTTTCACATCTGTGTTCTAACCCGAAACTCATGCTGGTGACTTTTCACACCTGTGTACTGACCCGCAACACATGCTGGTGGCACGTCACACCTGTGTTCTGACCCGCAATACATGCTGGTGACTCTTTGACCCGCAACACATGCTGGTGACTCTTCACATCTGTGTTCTGACCCGCAACACATGCTGGTGACTCTTCACATCTGCGTACTGACCCGCAACTCATGCTGGTGACTCTTCACACCTGTGTACTGACCCGCAACACATGCTGGTGACTCTTCACACCAGTGTTCTGACCCGCAACACATGCTGGTGACTCTTCACACCTCTGTACTGACCCGCAACACATTCTGGTGACTCTTCACACCTGTGTTCTGTCCCGCAATACATGCTGGTGACTCTTAACACCTGTGTACTGACCCGAAACTCATGCTGGTGACTCTTCACATCTGTTTACTGACCCGCAACTCATGCTGGTGACTCTTCACATGTGTTCTGACCCGCAACACATGCTGGTGACTCTTCACATCTGTTTACTGACCCGCAACACATGCTGGTGACTCTTCACATGTGTTCTGGCCCGCAACACATGCTGGTGACTTTTCAAATCTGTGTTCTGACCCGCAACTCATGCTGGTGACTCTTCATATCTGTGTTTTGACCCGCAACTCATGCTGGTGACTCTTCACATCTGTTTACTGACCCACAACTCATGCTGGTGACTCTTCACATCTGTGTTCTGACCCGCAACTCATGCTGGTGACTCTTCACACCTGTGTACTGACCCGCAACACATGCTGGTGACTCTTCACATCTGTGTTCTGACCCGCACCACATGCTTGTGACTCTTCACATCTGTGTACTGACCCGCAACTCATGCTGGTGACTCTTCACACCTGTGTTCTAACCCGCAACACATGCTGGTGACTCTTCACACCTGTGTTCTGACCCGCAACACATGCTGGTGACTCTTCACATCTGTGTTCTGACCCGCAAACCCTGCTGGTGACTCTTCACATCTGTGTTCTGACCCGCAACACATGCTGGTGACTCTTTGACCCGCAGCACATGCTGGTGACTCTTCACACCTGTGTTCTGACCCGCAACACATGCTGGTGACTTTTCACATCTGTGTTCTAACCCGAAACTCATGCTGGTGACTTTTCACACCTGTGTACTGACCCGCAACACATGCTGGTGGCACGTCACACCTGTGTACTGACCCACAACACATGCTGGTGACTCTTCACATCTGTGTTCTGACCCGCAATACATGCTGGTGACTCTTTGACCCGCAACACATGCTGGTGACTCTTCACATCTGTGTTCTGACCCGCAACACATGCTGGTGACTCTTCACATCTGCGTACTGACCCGCAACTCATGCTGGTGACTCTTCACACCTGTGTTCTGACCCGCAACACATGCTGGTGACATTTCACACCTGTGTTCTGACAAACAACACATGCTGGTGACTCTTCACACCTGTGTACTGACCCGCAACACATGCTGGTGACTCTTCACATGTGTTCTGACACGCAAACCATGCTGGTGACTCTTCACATCTGTGTTCTGACCCGCAACACATGCTGGTGACTCTTCACACCTGTGTTCTGACCCGCAACTCATGCTGGTGACTCTTTGACCCGCAACACATGCTGGTGACCCTTCTTACCTGTGTACTGACCCGCAACACATGCTGGTGACTCTTCACAACTGTGTACTGACCCGCAACACATGCTGGTGACTCTTCACACCTGTGTTCTGACCCGCAACACATGCTGGTGACTCTTCACATGTTTACTGACCCGCAACTCATGCTGGTGACTCTTCACACCTGTGTACCGACCCGCAACACATGCTGGTGACTCTTCACACCTCTGTACTGACCCGCAACACATTCTGGTGACTCTTCACACCTGTGTTCTGTCCCGCAATACATGCTGGTGACTCTTAACACCTGTGTACTGACCCGAAACTCATGCTGGTGACTCTTCACATCTGTTTACTGACCCGCAACTCATGCTGGTGACTCTTCACATGTGTTCTGACCCGCAACACATGCTGGTGACTCTTCACATCTGTTTACTGACCCGCAACACATGCTGGTGACTCTTCACATGTGTTCTGGCCCGCAACACATGCTGGTGACTTTTCAAATCTGTGTTCTGACCCGCAACTCATGCTGGTGACTCTTCATATCTGTGTTCTGACCCGCAACTCATGCTGGTGACTCTTCACATCTGTTTACTGACCCGCAACTCATGCTGGAGACTCTTCACATCTGTGTTCTGACCCGCAACTCATGCTGGTGACTCTTCACACCTGTGTACTGACCCGCAACACATGCTGGTGACTCTTCACATCTGTGTTCTGACCCGCAACTCATGCTGGTGACTCTTCACACCTGTTTACTAACCCGAAACTCTTGCTGGTGACTTTTCACATCTGTGTTCTGACCCGCAACACATGCTGGTGACACTTCACATCTGTTTACTGACCCGCAACACATGCTGGTGACTCTTCACATGTGTTCTGGCCCGCAACACATGCTGGTGATTCTTCAAATCTGTGTTCTGACCCGCAACACATGCTAGTGACTCTTCACATCTGTGTTCTGACCCGCAACTCATGCTGGTGACTCTTCACATCTGTGTTCTGAACCGCAACACATGCTGGTGACTCTTCACACCTGTGTACTGACCCGCAACACATGCTGGTGACTCTTCACACCTGTGTACTGACCCGCAACACATGCTGGTGACTTTTCACATCTGTTTACTGACGCGCAACTCATGCTGGTGACTCTTCACACCTCTGTACTGACCCGCAACACATTCTGGTGACTCTTCACACCTGTGTTTTGTCCCGCAATACATGCTGGTGACTCTTAACACCTGTGTACTGACCCGAAACTCATGCTGGTGACTCTTCGCATCTGTTTACTGACCCGCAACTCATGCTGGTGACTCTTCACATGTGTTCTGACCCGCAACACATGCTGGTGACTCTTCACATCTGTTTACTGACCCGCAACACATGCTGGTGACTCTTCACATGTGTTCTGGCCCGCAACACATGCTGGTGACTTTTCAAATCTGTGTTCTGACCCGCAACTCATGCTGGTGACTCTTCATATCTGTGTACTGACCCGCAACTCATGCTGGTGACTCTTCACATCTGTTTACTGACCCGCAACTCATGCTGGTGACTCTTCACATCTGTGTTCTGACCCGCAACTCATGCTGGTGACTCTTCACACCTGTATACTGACCCGCAAAACATGCTGGTGACTCTTCACATCTGTGTTCTGACCCGCAACACATGCTTGTGACTCTTCACATCTGTGTACTGACCCGCAACTCATGCTGGTGACTCTTCACACCTGTGTTCTGACCCGCAACACATGCTGGTGACTCTTCACACCTGTGTTCTGACCCGCAACACATGCTGGTGACTCTTCACACCTGTGTACTGACCCGCAACACATGCTGGTGACTCTTCACATCTGTGTTCTGACCCGCAAACCCTGCTGGTGACTCTTCACATCTGTGTTCTGACCCGCAAACCCTGCTGGTGACTCTTCACATCTGTGTTCTGACCCGCAACACATGCTGGTGACTCTTTGACCCGCAGCACATGCTGGTGACTCTTCACACCTGTGTTCTGACCCGCAACACATGCTGGTGACTTTTCACATCTGTGTTCTAACCCGAAACTCATGCTGGTGACTTTTCACACCTGTGTACTGACCCGCAACACATGCTGGTGGCACGTCACACCTGTGTTCTGACCCGCAATACATGCTGGTGACTCTTTGACCCGCAACACATGCTGGTGACTCTTCACATCTGTGTTCTGACCCGCAACACATGCTGGTGACTCTTCACATCTGCGTACTGACCCGCAACTCATGCTGGTGACTCTTCACACCTGTGTACTGACCCGCAACACATGCTGGTGACTCTTCACACCAGTGTTCTGACCCGCAACACATGCTGGTGACTCTTCACACCTCTGTACTGACCCGCAACACATTCTGGTGACTCTTCACACCTGTGTTCTGTCCCGCAATACATGCTGGTGACTCTTAACACCTGTGTACTGACCCGAAACTCATGCTGGTGACTCTTCACATCTGTTTACTGACCCGCAACTCATGCTGGTGACTCTTCACATGTGTTCTGACCCGCAACACATGCTGGTGACTCTTCACATCTGTTTACTGACCCGCAACACATGCTGGTGACTCTTCACATGTGTTCTGGCCCGCAACACATGCTGGTGACTTTTCAAATCTGTGTTCTGACCCGCAACTCATGCTGGTGACTCTTCATATCTGTGTTTTGACCCGCAACTCATGCTGGTGACTCTTCACATCTGTTTACTGACCCGCAACTCATGCTGGTGACTCTTCACATCTGTGTTCTGACCCGCAACTCATGCTGGTGACTCTTCACACCTGTGTACTGACCCGCAACACATGCTGGTGACTCTTCACATCTGTGTTCTGACCCGCACCACATGCTTGTGACTCTTCACATCTGTGTACTGACCCGCAACTCATGCTGGTGACTCTTCACACCTGTGTTCTAACCCGCAACACATGCTGGTGACTCTTCACACCTGTGTTCTGACCCGCAACACATGCTGGTGACTCTTCACACCTGTGTACTGACCCGCAACACATGCTGGTGACTCTTCACATCTGTGTTCTGACCCGCAAACCCTGCTGGTGACTCTTCACATCTGTGTTCTGACCCGCAACACATGCTGGTGACTCTTTGACCCGCAGCACATGCTGGTGACTCTTCACACCTGTGTTCTGACCCGCAACACATGCTGGTGACTTTTCACATCTGTGTTCTAACCCGAAACTCATGCTGGTGACTTTTCACACCTGTGTACTGACCCGCAACACATGCTGGTGGCACGTCACACCTGTGTACTGACCCACAACACATGCTGGTGACTCTTCACATCTGTGTTCTGACCCGCAATACATGCTGGTGACTCTTTGACCCGCAACACATGCTGGTGACTCTTCACATCTGTGTTCTGACCCGCAACACATGCTGGTGACTCTTCACATCTGCGTACTGACCCGCAACTCATGCTGGTGACTCTTCACACCTGTGTTCTGACCCGCAACACATGTTGGTGACATTTCACACCTGTGTTCTGACAAACAACACATGCTGGTGACTCTTCACACCTGTGTACTGACCCGCAACACATGCTGGTGACTCTTCACATCTGTGTTCTGACACGCAAACCATGCTGGTGACTCTTCACATCTGTGTTCTGACCCGCAACACATGCTGGTGACTCTTCACACCTGTGTTCTGACCCGCAACTCATGCTGGTGACTCTTTGACCCGCAACACATGCTGGTGACCCTTCTTACCTGTGTACTGACCCGCAACACATGCTGGTGACTCTTCACAACTGTGTACTGACCCGCAACACATGCTGGTGACTCTTCACACCTGTGTTCTGACCCGCAACACATGCTGGTGACTCTTCACATGTTTACTGACCCGCAACTCATGCTGGTGACTCTTCACACCTGTGTACCGACCCGCAACACATGCTGGTGACTCTTCACACCTCTGTACTGACCCGCAACACATTCTGGTGACTCTTCACACCTGTGTTCTGTCCCGCAATACATGCTGGTGACTCTTAACACCTGTGTACTGACCCGAAACTCATGCTGGTGACTCTTCACATCTGTTTACTGACCCGCAACTCATGCTGGTGACTCTTCACATGTGTTCTGACCCGCAACACATGCTGGTGACTCTTCACATCTGTTTACTGACCCGCAACACATGCTGGTGACTCTTCACATGTGTTCTGGCCCGCAACACATGCTGGTGACTTTTCAAATCTGTGTTCTGACCCGCAACTCATGCTGGTGACTCTTCATATCTGTGTTCTGACCCGCAACTCATGCTGGTGACTCTTCACATCTGTTTACTGACCCGCAACTCATGCTGGAGACTCTTCACATCTGTGTTCTGACCCGCAACTCATGATGGTGACTCTTCACACCTGTGTACTGACCCGCAACACATGCTGGTGACTCTTCACATCTGTGTTCTGACCCGCAACTCATGCTGGTGACTCTTCACACCTGTTTACTGACCCGAAACTCTTGCTGGTGACTTTTCACATCTGTGTTCTGACCCGCAACACATGCTGGTGACACTTCACATCTGTTTACTGACCCGCAACACATGCTGGTGACTCTTCACATGTGTTCTGGCCCGCAACACATGCTGGTGATTCTTCAAATCTGTGTTCTGACCCGCAACACATGCTAGTGACTCTTCACATCTGTGTTCTGACCCGCAACTCATGCTGGTGACTCTTCACATCTGTGTTCTGAACCGCAACACATGCTGGTGACTCTTCACACCTGTGTACTGACCCGCAACACATGCTGGTGACTCTTCACACCTGTGTACTGACCCGCAACACATGCTGGTGACTTTTCACATCTGTTTACTGACGCGCAACTCATGCTGGTGACTCTTTGACCCGCAACACATGCTGGTGACCCTTCTTACCTGTGTACTGACCCGCAACACATGCTGGTGACTCTTCACACCTGTGTACTGACCCGCAACACATGCTGGTGACTCTTCACACCTGTGTTCTGACCCGCAACACATGCTGGTGACTCTTCACATGTTTACTAACCCGCAACTCATGCTGGTGACTCTTCACACCTGTGTACTGACCCGCAACACATGCTGGTGACTCTTCACACCAGTGTTCTGACCCGCAACACATGCTGGTGACTCTTCACACCTCTGTACTGACCCGCAACACATTCTGGTGACTCTTCACACCTGTGTTCTGACCCGCAACACATGCTGGTGACTCTTCACATCTGCGTACTGACCCGCAACTCATGCTGGTGACTCTTCACACCTGTGTACTGACCCGCAACACATGCTGGTGACTCTTCACACCAGTGTTCTGACCCGCAACACATGCTGGTGACTCTTCACACCTCTGTACTGACCCGCAACACATTCTGGTGACTCTTCACACCTGTGTTCTGTCCCGCAATACATGCTGGTGACTCTTAACACCTGTGTACTGACCCGAAACTCATGCTGGTGACTCTTCACATCTGTTTACTGACCCGCAACTCATGCTGGTGACTCTTCACATGTGTTCTGACCCGCAACACATGCTGGTGACTCTTCACATCTGTTTACTGACCCGCAACACATGCTGGTGACTCTTCACATGTGTTCTGGCCCGCAACACATGCTGGTGACTTTTCAAATCTGTGTTCTGACCCGCAACTCATGCTGGTGACTCTTCATATCTGTGTTTTGACCCGCAACTCATGCTGGTGACTCTTCACATCTGTTTACTGACCCGCAACTCATGCTGGTGACTCTTCACACCTGTGTACTGACCCGCAACACATGCTGGTGACTCTTCACATCTGTGTTCTGACCCGCACCACATGCTTGTGACTCTTCACATCTGTGTACTGACCCGCAACTCATGCTGGTGACTCTTCACACCTGTGTTCTAACCCGCAACACATGCTGGTGACTCTTCACACCTGTGTTCTGACCCGCAACACATGCTGGTGACTCTTCACACCTGTGTACTGACCCGCAACACATGCTGGTGACTCTTCACATCTGTGTTCTGACCCGCAAACCCTGCTGGTGACTCTTCACATCTGTGTTCTGACCCGCAACACATGCTGGTGACTCTTTGACCCGCAGCACATGCTGGTGACTCTTCACACCTGTGTTCTGACCCGCAACACATGCTGGTGACTTTTCACATCTGTGTTCTAACCCGAAACTCATGCTGGTGACTTTTCACACCTGTGTACTGACCCGCAACACATGCTGGTGGCACGTCACACCTGTGTACTGACCCACAACACATGCTGGTGACTCTTCACATCTGTGTTCTGACCCGCAATACATGCTGGTGACTCTTTGACCCGCAACACATGCTGGTGACTCTTCACATCTGTGTTCTGACCCGCAACACATGCTTGTGACTCTTCACATCTGCGTACTGACCCGCAACTCATGCTGGTGACTCTTCACACCTGTGTTCTGACCCGCAACACATGCTGGTGACATTTCACACCTGTGTTCTGACAAACAACACATGCTGGTGACTCTTCACACCTGTGTACTGACCCGCAACACATGCTGGTGACTCTTCACATCTGTGTTCTGACACGCAAACCATGCTGGTGACTCTTCACATCTGTGTTCTGACCCGCAACACATGCTGGTGACTCTTCACACCTGTGTTCTGACCCGCAACTCATGCTGGTGACTCTTTGACCCGCAACACATGCTGGTGACCCTTCTTACCTGTGTACTGACCCGCAACACATGCTGGTGACTCTTCACACCTGTGTACTGACCCGCAACACATGCTGGTGACTCTTCACACCTGTGTTCTGACCCGCAACACATGCTGGTGACTCTTCACATGTTTACTGACCCGCAACTCATGCTGGTGACTCTTCACACCTGTGTACCGACCCGCAACACATGCTGGTGACTCTTCACACCTCTGTACTGACCCGCAACACATTCTGGTGACTCTTCACACCTGTGTTCTGTCCCGCAATACATGCTGGTGACTCTTAACACCTGTGTACTGACCCGAAACTCATGCTGGTGACTCTTCACATCTGTTTACTGACCCGCAACTCATGCTGGTGACTCTTCACATGTGTTCTGACCCGCAACACATGCTGGTGACTCTTCACATCTGTTTACTGACCCGCAACACATGCTGGTGACTCTTCACATGTGTTCTGGCCCGCAACACATGCTGGTGACTTTTCAAATCTGTGTTCTGACCCGCAACTCATGCTGGTGACTCTTCATATCTGTGTTCTGACCCGCAACTCATGCTGGTGACTCTTCACATCTGTTTACTGACCCGCAACTCATGCTGGTGACTCTTCACATCTGTGTTCTGACCCGCAACTCATGCTGGTGACTCTTCACACCTGTGTACTGACCCGCAACACATGCTGGTGACTCTTCACATCTGTGTTCTGACCCGCAACTCATGCTGGTGACTCTTCACACCTGTTTACTGACCCGAAACTCATGCTGGTGACTTTTCACATCTGTGTTCTGACCCGCAACACATGCTGGTGACACTTCACATCTGTTTACTGACCCGCAACACATGCTGGTGACTCTTCACATGTGTTCTGGCCCGCAACACATGCTGGTGATTCTTCAAATCTGTGTTCTGACCCGCAACACATGCTAGTGACTCTTCAAATCTGTGTTCTGACCCGCAACTCATGCTGGTGACTCTTCACATCTGTGTTCTGAACCGCAACACATGCTGGTGACTCTTCACACCTGTGTACTGACCCGCAACACATGCTGGTGACTCTTCACACCTGTGTACTGACCCGCAACACATGCTGGTGACTTTTCACATCTGTTTACTGACGCGCAACTCATGCTGGTGACTCTTTGACCCGCAACACATGCTGGTGACCCTTCTTACCTGTGTACTGACCCGCAACACATGCTGGTGACTCTTCACACCTGTGTACTGACCCGCAACACATGCTGGTGACTCTTCACACCTGTGTTCTGACCCGCAACACATGCTGGTGACTCTTCACATGTTTACTAACCCGCAACTCATGCTGGTGACTCTTCACACCTGTGTACTGACCCGCAACACATGCTGGTGACTCTTCACACCAGTGTTCTGACCCGCAACACATGCTGGTGACTCTTCACACCTCTGTACTGACCCGCAACACATTCTGGTGACTCTTCACACCTGTGTTCTGTCCCGCAATACATGCTGGTGACTCTTAACACCTGTGTACTGACCCGAAACTCATGCTGGTGACTCTTCACATCTGTTTACTGACCCGCAACTCATGCTGGTGACTCTTCACATGTGTTCTGACCCGCAACACATGCTGGTGACTCTTCACATCTGTTTACTGACCCGCAACACATGCTGGTGACTCTTCACATGTGTTCTGGCCCGCAACACATGCTGGTGACTTTTCAAATCTGTGTTCTGACCCGCAACTCATGCTGGTGACTCTTCATATCTGTGTTCTGACCCGCAACTCATGCTGGTGACTCTTCACATCTGTTTACTGACCCGCAACTCATGCTGGTGACTCTTCACATCTGTGTTCTGACCCGCAACTCATGCTGGTGACTCTTCACACCTGTGTACTGACCCGCAACACATGCTGGTGACTCTTCACATCTGTGTTCTGACCCGCAACTCATGCTGGTGAGTCTTCACACCTGTTTACTGACCCGAAACTCATGCTGGTGACTTTTCACATCTGTGTTCTGACCCGCAACACATGCTGGTGACACTTCACATCTGTTTACTGACCCGCAACACATGCTGGTGACTCTTCACATGTGTTCTGGCCCGCAACACATGCTGGTGATTCTTCAAATCTGTGTTCTGACCCGCAACACATGCTGGTGACTCTTCACATCTGTGTTCTGACCCGCAACTCATGCTGGTGACTCTTCACATCTGTGTTCTGAACCGCAACACATGCTGGTGACTCTTCACACCTGTGTACTGACCCGCAACACATGCTGGTGACTCTTCACACCTGTGTACTGACCCGCAACACATGCTGGTGACTTTTCACATCTGTTTACTGACGCGCAACTCATGCTGGTGACTCTTCACATCTCTGTACTGACCCGCAACTCATGCTGGTGACTCTTCACATGTGTTCTGACCCGCAACTCATGCTGGTGACTCTTCACATCTGTGTTCTGAACCGCAACACATGCTGGTGACTCTTCACATCTCTGTACTGACCCGCAACTCATGCTGGTGACTCTTCACACCTGTGTTCTGAACCGCAACACATGCTGGCGACTCTTCACATCTGTGTTCTGACCCGCAACTCATGCTGGTGACTCTTCACATCTGTGTTCTGACCCGCAACTCATGCTGGTGACTCTTCACATCTGTTTACTGACCCGCAACTCATGCTGGTGACTCTTCACATCTGTGTTCTGACCCGCAACACATGCTGGTGACTCTTCACATCTGTGTTCTGACCCGCAAACCATGCTGGTGACTCTTCACATCTGTGTTCTGAACCGCAACACATGCTGTTGACTCTTCACATCTGTGATCTGACCCGCAACACATGCTGGTGACTCTTCACACCTGTGTTCTGACCCGCAACACATGCTGGTGACTCTTCACATCTGTGTTCTGACCCGCAAACCATGCTGGTGACTCTTCACATCTGTGTTCTGACCTGCAACACATGCTGGTGACTCTTCACACCTGTGTTCTGACCTGCAACTCATGCTGGTGACTCTTTGACCCGCAACACATGCTGGTGAGTCTTCACATCTGTGTTCTGACCCGCAACACATGCTGGTGACACTTCACATCTGTGTTCTGACCCGCAACACAAGCTGGTGACTCTCCACACCTGTGTACTTACCCGCAACAGATGCTGGTGATTCTTCACATCTGTGTTCTGACCCGCAACACATGCTGGTGGCTCTTCAAACCTGTGTACTGACCCGCAACTCATGCTGGTGACTCTTCACAACTGTGTACTGACCCGCAACACATGCTGGTGACTCTTCACACCTGTGTTCTGACCCGCAACACATGCTGGTGACTTTTCACATCTGTGTTCTGACCCGAAACTCATGCTGGTGACTTTTCACATCTGTGTTCTGACCCGCAACACATGCTGGTGTCTCTTCACATCAGTTTACTGACCTGCAACACATGCTGGTGACTCTTCACATGTGTTCTGACCCGCAACACATGCTGGTGATTCTTCACACCTGTGTTCTGACCTGCAACACATGCTGGTGACACTTCACATCTGTGTTCTGACCCGCAACTCATGCTGGTGACTCTTCACATCTGTGTTCTGACCCGCAACTCATGCTGGTGACTCTTCACATCTGTTAACTGACCCGCACCTCATGCTGGTGACTTTTCACATCTATATTCTGACCCGCAACACATGCTTGTGACTCTTCACATCTGTGTACTGACCCGCAACTCATGCTGGTGACTCTTCACACCTGTGTTCTGACCCGCAACACATGCTGGTGACTCTTCACACCTGTGTTCTGACCCGCAACACATGCTGGTGACTCTTCACACCTGTGTACTGACCCGCAACACATGCTGGTGACTCTTCACATCTGTGTTCTGACCCGCAAACCATGCTGGTGACTCTTCACATCTGTGTACTGACCCGCAACACATGCTGGTGGCACGTCACACCTGTGTACTGACCCACAACACATGCTGGTGACTCTTCACATCTGTGTTCTGACCCGCAATACATGCTGGTGACTCTTTGACCCGCAACACATGCTGGTGACTCTTCACATCTGTGTTCTGTCCCGCAACTCATGCTGGTGACTCTTCACACCTGTGGTCTGACCCGCAACACATGCTGGTGACATTTCACACCTGTGTTCTGACCCACAACACATGCTGGTGACTCTTCACACCTGTGTACTGACCCGCAACACATGCTGGTGACTCTTCACATCTGTGTTCTGACGCGCAAACCATGCTGGTGACTCTTCACATCTGTGTTCTGACCCGCAACACATGCTGG
This sequence comes from Lampris megalopsis, assembly GCA_022114975.2. NCBI lineage: Eukaryota > Metazoa > Chordata > Actinopteri > Lampriformes > Lampridae > Lampris > Lampris megalopsis. Next base: position 338,600 of record JAJHIY020001246.1, read on the forward strand.
TGACTCTTCACACCTGTGTTCTGACCCGCAACTCATGCTGGTGACTCTTTGACCCGCAACACATGCTGGTGACCCTTCACACCTGTGTACTGACCCGCAACACATGCTGGTGACTCTTCACACCTGTGTACTGACCCGCAACACATGCTGGTGACTCTTCACACCTGTGTTCTGACCCGCAACACATGCTGGTGACTCTTCACATGTTTACTGACCCGCAACTCATGCTGGTGACACTTCACACCTGTGTACTGACCCGCAACACATGCTGGTGACTCTTCACACCAGTGTTCTGACCCGCAACACATGCTGGTGACTCTTCACACCTGTGTACTGACCCGCAGCACATGCTGGTCACTTTTCACATCTGTTTTTTGACCCGCAAACCATGCTGGTGACTTTTCACATCTGTGTTCTGACCTGTAACACATGCTGGTGACTCTTTGACCCGCAGCACATGCTGGTGACTCTTCAAACCTGTGTTCTGACCCGCAACACATGCTGGTGAATTTTCACATCTGTGTTCTGAACCGAAACTCATGCTGGTGACTTTTCACACCTGTGTACTGACCCGCAACACATGCTGGTGGCACGTCACACCTGTGTACTGACCCACAACACATGCTGGTGACTCTTCACATCTGTGTTCTGACCCGCAATACATGCTGGTGACTCTTTGACCCGCAACACATGCTGGTGACTCTTCACATCTGTGTTCTGACCCGCAACTCATGCTGGTGACTCTTCAAATCTGTTAACTGACCCGCAACTCATGCTGGTGACTCTTCACATCTGTGTTCTGACCCGCAACACATGCTTGTGACTCTTCACATCTGTGTACTGACCCGCAACTCACGCTGGTGACTCTTCACACCTGTGTTCTGACCCGCAACACATGCTGGTGACTCTTCACACCTGTGTTCTGACCCGCAACACATGCTGGTGACTCTTCACATCTGTGTTCTGACCCGCAAACCATGCTGGTGACTCTTCACATCTGTGTTCTGACCCGCAACACATGCTGGTGACTCTTTGACCCGCAGCACATGCTGGTGACTCTTCACACCTGTGTTCTGACCCGCAACACATGCTGGTGACTTTTCACATCTGTGTTCTAACCCGAAACTCATGCTGGTGACTTTTCACACCTGTGTACTGACCCGCAACACATACTGGTTGCACGTCACACCTGTGTACTGACCCACAACACATGCTGGTGACTCTTCACATCTGTGTTCTGACCCGCAATACATGCTGGTGACTCTTTGACCCGCAACACATGCTGGTGACTCTTCACATCTGTGTTCTGACCCGCAACACATGCTGGTGACTCTTCACATCTGCGTACTGACCCGCAACTCATGCTGGTGACTCTTCACACCTGTGTTCTGACCCGCAACACATGCTGGTGACATTTCACACCTGTGTACTGACCCGCAACACATGCTGGTGACTCTTCACATCTGTGTTCTGACACGCAAACCATGCTGGTGACTCTTCACATCTGTGTTCTGACCCGCAACACATGCTGGTGACTCTTCACACCTGTGTTCTGACCCGCAACTCGTGCTGGTGACTCTTTGACCCGCAACACATGCTGGTGACCCTTCACACCTGTGTACTGACCCGCAACACATGCTGGTGACTCTTCACACCTGTGTACTGACCCGCAACACATGCTGGTGACTCTTCACACCTGTGTTCTGACCCGCAACACATGCTGGTGACTCTTCACATGTTTACTGACCCGCAACTCATGCTGGTGACTCTTCACACCTGTGTACTGACCCGCAACACATGCTGGTGACTCTTCACACCAGTGTTCTGACCCGCAACACATGCTGGTGACTCTTCACACCTCTGTACTGACCCGCAACACATTCTGGTGACTCTTCACACCTGTGTTCTGTCCCGCAATACATGCTGGTGACTCTTAACACCTGTCTACTGACCCGAAACTCATGCTGGTGACTCTTCACATCTGTTTACTGACCCGCAACTCATGCTGGTGACTCTTCACATGTGTTCTGACCCGCAACACATGCTGGTGACTCTTCACATCTGTTTACTGACCCGCAACACATGCTGGTGACTCTTCATATGTGTTCTGGCCCGCAACACATGCTGCTGACTTTTCAAATCTGTGTTCTGACCCGCAACTCATGCTGGTGACTCTTCATATCTGTGTTCTGACCCGCAACTCATGCTGGTGACTCTTCACATCTGTTTACTGACCCGCAACTCATGCTGGTGACTCTTCACATCTGTGTTCTGACCCGCAACTCATGCTGGTGACTCTTCACACCTGTGTACTGACCCGCAACACATGCTGGTGACTCTTCACATCTGTGTTCTGACCCGCAACTCATGCTGGTGACTCTTCACACCTGTTTACTGACCCGAAACTCATGCTGGTGACTTTTCACATCTGTGTTCTGACCCGCAACACATGCTGGTGACACTTCACATCTGTTTACTGACCCGCAACACATGCTGGTGACTCTTCACATGTGTTCTGGCCCGCAACACATGCTGGTGATTCTTCAAATCTGTGTTCTGACCCGCAACACATGCTGGTGACTCTTCACATCTGTGTTCTGACCCGCAACTCATGCTGGTGACTCTTCACATCTGTGTTCTGAACCGCAACACATGCTGGTGACTCTTCACACCTGTGTACTGACCCGCAACACATGCTGGTGACTCTTCACACCTGTGTACTGACCCGCAACACATGCTGGTGACTTTTCACATCTGTTTACTGACGCGCAACTCATGCTGGTGACTCTTCACATCTCTGTACTGACCCGCAACTCATGCTGGTGACTCTTCACATGTGTTCTGACCCGCAACTCATGCTGGTGACTCTTCACATCTGTGTTCTGACACGCAAACCATGCTGGTGACTCTTCACATCTGTGTTCTGACCCGCAACACATGCTGGTGACTCTTCACACCTGTGTTCTGACCCGCAACTCGTGCTGGTGACTCTTTGACCCGCAACACATGCTGGTGACCCTTCACACCTGTGTACTGACCCGCAACACATGCTGGTGACTCTTCACACCTGTGTACTGACCCGCAACACATGCTGGTGACTCTTCACACCTGTGTTCTGACCCGCAACACATGCTGGTGACTCTTCACATGTTTACTGACCCGCAACTCATGCTGGTGACTCTTCACACCTGTGTACTGACCCGCAACACATGCTGGTGACTCTTCACACCAGTGTTCTGACCCGCAACACATGCTGGTGACTCTTCACACCTCTGTACTGACCCGCAACACATTCTGGTGACTCTTCACACCTGTGTTCTGTCCCGCAATACATGCTGGTGACTCTTAACACCTGTCTACTGACCCGAAACTCATGCTGGTGACTCTTCACATCTGTTTACTGACCCGCAACTCATGCTGGTGACTCTTCACATGTGTTCTGACCCGCAACACATGCTGGTGACTCTTCACATCTGTTTACTGACCCGCAACACATGCTGGTGACTCTTCATATGTGTTCTGGCCCGCAACACATGCTGCTGACTTTTCAAATCTGTGTTCTGACCCGCAACTCATGCTGGTGACTCTTCATATCTGTGTTCTGACCCGCAACTCATGCTGGTGACTCTTCACATCTGTTTACTGACCCGCAACTCATGCTGGTGACTCTTCACATCTGTGTTCTGACCCGCAACTCATGCTGGTGACTCTTCACACCTGTGTACTGACCCGCAACACATGCTGGTGACTCTTCACATCTGTGTTCTGACCCGCAACTCATGCTGGTGACTCTTCACACCTGTTTACTGACCCGAAACTCATGCTGGTGACTTTTCACATCTGTGTTCTGACCCGCAACACATGCTGGTGACACTTCACATCTGTTTACTGACCCGCAACACATGCTGGTGACTCTTCACATGTGTTCTGGCCCGCAACACATGCTGGTGATTCTTCAAATCTGTGTTCTGACCCGCAACACATGCTGGTGACTCTTCACATCTGTGTTCTGACCCGCAACTCATGCTGGTGACTCTTCACATCTGTGTTCTGAACCGCAACACATGCTGGTGACTCTTCACACCTGTGTACTGACCCGCAACACATGCTGGTGACTCTTCACACCTGTGTACTGACCCGCAACACATGCTGGTGACTTTTCACATCTGTTTACTGACGCGCAACTCATGCTGGTGACTCTTCACATCTCTGTACTGACCCGCAACTCATGCTGGTGACTCTTCACATGTGTTCTGACCCGCAACTCATGCTGGTGACTCTTCACATCTGTGTTCTGAACCGCAACACATGCTGGTGACTCTTCACATCTCTGTACTGACCCGCAACACATGCTGGTGACCCTTCACACCTGTGTACTGACCCGCAACACATGCTGGTGACTCTTCACACCTGTGTACTGACCCGCAACACATGCTGGTGACTCTTCACACCTGTGTTCTGACCCGCAACACATGCTGGTGACTCTTCACATGTTTACTGACCCGCAACTCATGCTGGTGACTCTTCACACCTGTGTACTGACCCGCAACACATGCTGGTGACTCTTCACACCAGTGTTCTGACCCGCAACACATGCTGGTGACTCTTCACACCTCTGTACTGACCCGCAACACATTCTGGTGACTCTTCACACCTGTGTTCTGTCCCGCAATACATGCTGGTGACTCTTAACACCTGTCTACTGACCCGAAACTCATGCTGGTGACTCTTCACATCTGTTTACTGACCCGCAACTCATGCTGGTGACTCTTCACATGTGTTCTGACCCGCAACACATGCTGGTGACTCTTCACATCTGTTTACTGACCCGCAACACATGCTGGTGACTCTTCATATGTGTTCTGGCCCGCAACACATGCTGCTGACTTTTCAAATCTGTGTTCTGACCCGCAACTCATGCTGGTGACTCTTCATATCTGTGTTCTGACCCGCAACTCATGCTGGTGACTCTTCACATCTGTTTACTGACCCGCAACTCATGCTGGTGACTCTTCACATCTGTGTTCTGACCCGCAACTCATGCTGGTGACTCTTCACACCTGTGTACTGACCCGCAACACATGCTGGTGACTCTTCACATCTGTGTTCTGACCCGCAACTCATGCTGGTGACTCTTCACACCTGTTTACTGACCCGAAACTCATGCTGGTGACTTTTCACATCTGTGTTCTGACCCGCAACACATGCTGGTGACACTTCACATCTGTTTACTGACCCGCAACACATGCTGGTGACTCTTCACATGTGTTCTGGCCCGCAACACATGCTGGTGATTCTTCAAATCTGTGTTCTGACCCGCAACACATGCTGGTGACTCTTCACATCTGTGTTCTGACCCGCAACTCATGCTGGTGACTCTTCACATCTGTGTTCTGAACCGCAACACATGCTGGTGACTCTTCACACCTGTGTACTGACCCGCAACACATGCTGGTGACTCTTCACACCTGTGTACTGACCCGCAACACATGCTGGTGACTTTTCACATCTGTTTACTGACGCGCAACTCATGCTGGTGACTCTTCACATCTCTGTACTGACCCGCAACTCATGCTGGTGACTCTTCACATGTGTTCTGACCCGCAACTCATGCTGGTGACTCTTCACATCTGTGTTCTGAACCGCAACACATGCTGGTGACTCTTCACATCTCTGTACTGACCCGCAACTCATGCTGGTGACTCTTCACACCTGTGTTCTGAACCGCAACACATGCTGGCGACTCTTCACATCTGTGTTCTGACCCGCAACTCATGCTGGTGACTCTTCACATCTGTGTTCTGACCCGCAACTCATGCTGGTGACTCTTCACATCTGTTTACTGACCCGCAACTCATGCTGGTGACTCTTCACATCTGTGTTCTGACCCGCAACACATGCTGGTGACTCTTCACATCTGTGTTCTGACCCGCAAACCATGCTGGTGACTCTTCACATCTGTGTTCTGAACCGCAACACATGCTGGTGACTCTTCACATCTGTGATCTGACCCGCAACACATGCTGGTGACTCTTCACACCTGTGTTCTGACCCGCAACACATGCTGGTGACTCTTCACATCTGTGTTCTGACCCGCAAACCATGCTGGTGACTCTTCACATCTGTGTTCTGACCTGCAACACATGCTGGTGACTCTTCACACCTGTGTTCTGACCTGCAACTCATGCTGGTGACTCTTTGACCCGCAACACATGCTGGTGAGTCTTCACATCTGTGTTCTGACCCGCAACACATGCTGGTGACTCTTCACATCTGTGTTCTGACCCGCAACACAAGCTGGTGACTCTCCACACCTGTGTACTGACCCGCAACACATGCTGGTGACTCTTCACATCTGTGTTCTGACCCGCAACACATGCTGGTGGCTCTTCAAACCTGTGTACTGACCCGCAACTCATGCTGGTGACTCTTCACAACTGTGTACTGACCCGCAACACATGCTGGTGACTCTTCACACCTTTGTTCTGACCCGCAACACATGCTGGTGACTTTTCACATCTGTGTTCTGACCCGAAACTCATGCTGGTGACTTTTCACATCTGTGTTCTGACCCGCAACACATGCTGGTGTCTCTTCACATCAGTTTACTGACCTGCAACTCATGCTGGTGACTCTTCACACCTGTTTACTGACCCGAAACTCATGCTGGTGACTTTTCACATCTGTGTTCTGACCCGCAACACATGCTGGTGACACTTCACATCTGTTTACTGACCCGCAACACATGCTGGTGACTCTTCACATGTGTTCTGGCCCGCAACACATGCTGGTGATTCTTCAAATCTGTGTTCTGACCCGCAACACATGCTGGTGACTCTTCACATCTGTGTTCTGACCCGCAACTCATGCTGGTGACTCTTCACATCTGTGTTCTGAACCGCAACACATGCTGGTGACTCTTCACACCTGTGTACTGACCCGCAACACATGCTGGTGACTCTTCACACCTGTGTACTGACCCGCAACACATGCTGGTGACTTTTCACATCTGTTTACTGACGCGCAACTCATGCTGGTGACTCTTCACATCTCTGTACTGACCCGCAACTCATGCTGGTGACTCTTCACATGTGTTCTGACCCGCAACTCATGCTGGTGACTCTTCACATCTGTGTTCTGACACGCAAACCATGCTGGTGACTCTTCACATCTGTGTTCTGACCCGCAACACATGCTGGTGACTCTTCACACCTGTGTTCTGACCCGCAACTCGTGCTGGTGACTCTTTGACCCGCAACACATGCTGGTGACCCTTCACACCTGTGTACTGACCCGCAACACATGCTGGTGACTCTTCACACCTGTGTACTGACCCGCAACACATGCTGGTGACTCTTCACACCTGTGTTCTGACCCGCAACACATGCTGGTGACTCTTCACATGTTTACTGACCCGCAACTCATGCTGGTGACTCTTCACACCTGTGTACTGACCCGCAACACATGCTGGTGACTCTTCACACCAGTGTTCTGACCCGCAACACATGCTGGTGACTCTTCACACCTCTGTACTGACCCGCAACACATTCTGGTGACTCTTCACACCTGTGTTCTGTCCCGCAATACATGCTGGTGACTCTTAACACCTGTCTACTGACCCGAAACTCATGCTGGTGACTCTTCACATCTGTTTACTGACCCGCAACTCATGCTGGTGACTCTTCACATGTGTTCTGACCCGCAACACATGCTGGTGACTCTTCACATCTGTTTACTGACCCGCAACACATGCTGGTGACTCTTCATATGTGTTCTGGCCCGCAACACATGCTGCTGACTTTTCAAATCTGTGTTCTGACCCGCAACTCATGCTGGTGACTCTTCATATCTGTGTTCTGACCCGCAACTCATGCTGGTGACTCTTCACATCTGTTTACTGACCCGCAACTCATGCTGGTGACTCTTCACATCTGTGTTCTGACCCGCAACTCATGCTGGTGACTCTTCACACCTGTGTACTGACCCGCAACACATGCTGGTGACTCTTCACATCTGTGTTCTGACCCGCAACTCATGCTGGTGACTCTTCACACCTGTTTACTGACCCGAAACTCATGCTGGTGACTTTTCACATCTGTGTTCTGACCCGCAACACATGCTGGTGACACTTCACATCTGTTTACTGACCCGCAACACATGCTGGTGACTCTTCACATGTGTTCTGGCCCGCAACACATGCTGGTGATTCTTCAAATCTGTGTTCTGACCCGCAACACATGCTGGTGACTCTTCACATCTGTGTTCTGACCCGCAACTCATGCTGGTGACTCTTCACATCTGTGTTCTGAACCGCAACACATGCTGGTGACTCTTCACACCTGTGTACTGACCCGCAACACATGCTGGTGACTCTTCACACCTGTGTACTGACCCGCAACACATGCTGGTGACTTTTCACATCTGTTTACTGACGCGCAACTCATGCTGGTGACTCTTCACATCTCTGTACTGACCCGCAACTCATGCTGGTGACTCTTCACATGTGTTCTGACCCGCAACTCATGCTGGTGACTCTTCACATCTGTGTTCTGAACCGCAACACATGCTGGTGACTCTTCACATCTCTGTACTGACCCGCAACACATGCTGGTGACCCTTCACACCTGTGTACTGACCCGCAACACATGCTGGTGACTCTTCACACCTGTGTACTGACCCGCAACACATGCTGGTGACTCTTCACACCTGTGTTCTGACCCGCAACACATGCTGGTGACTCTTCACATGTTTACTGACCCGCAACTCATGCTGGTGACTCTTCACACCTGTGTACTGACCCGCAACACATGCTGGTGACTCTTCACACCAGTGTTCTGACCCGCAACACATGCTGGTGACTCTTCACACCTCTGTACTGACCCGCAACACATTCTGGTGACTCTTCACACCTGTGTTCTGTCCCGCAATACATGCTGGTGACTCTTAACACCTGTCTACTGACCCGAAACTCATGCTGGTGACTCTTCACATCTGTTTACTGACCCGCAACTCATGCTGGTGACTCTTCACATGTGTTCTGACCCGCAACACATGCTGGTGACTCTTCACATCTGTTTACTGACCCGCAACACATGCTGGTGACTCTTCATATGTGTTCTGGCCCGCAACACATGCTGCTGACTTTTCAAATCTGTGTTCTGACCCGCAACTCATGCTGGTGACTCTTCATATCTGTGTTCTGACCCGCAACTCATGCTGGTGACTCTTCACATCTGTTTACTGACCCGCAACTCATGCTGGTGACTCTTCACAACTGTGTTCTGACCCGCAACTCATGCTGGTGACTCTTCACACCTGTGTACTGACCCGCAACACATGCTGGTGACTCTTCACATCTGTGTTCTGACCCGCAACTCATGCTGGTGACTCTTCACACCTGTTTACTGACCCGAAACTCATGCTGGTGACTTTTCACATCTGTGTTCTGACCCGCAACACATGCTGGTGACACTTCACATCTGTTTACTGACCCGCAACACATGCTGGTGACTCTTCACATGTGTTCTGGCCCGCAACACATGCTGGTGATTCTTCAAATCTGTGTTCTGACCCGCAACACATGCTGGTGACTCTTCACATCTGTGTTCTGACCCGCAACTCATGCTGGTGACTCTTCACATCTGTGTTCTGAACCGCAACACATGCTGGTGACTCTTCACACCTGTGTACTGACCCGCAACACATGCTGGTGACTCTTCACACCTGTGTACTGACCCGCAACACATGCTGGTGACTTTTCACATCTGTTTACTGACGCGCAACTCATGCTGGTGACTCTTCACATCTCTGTACTGACCCGCAACTCATGCTGGTGACTCTTCACATGTGTTCTGACCCGCAACTCATGCTGGTGACTCTTCACATCTGTGTTCTGAACCGCAACACATGCTGGTGACTCTTCACATCTCTGTACTGACCCGCAACTCATGCTGGTGACTCTTCACACCTGTGTTCTGAACCGCAACACATGCTGGCGACTCTTCACATCTGTGTTCTGACCCGCAACTCATGCTGGTGACTCTTCACATCTGTGTTCTGACCCGCAACTCATGCTGGTGACTCTTCACATCTGTTTACTGACCCGCAACTCATGCTGGTGACTCTTCACATCTGTGTTCTGACCCGCAACACATGCTGGTGACTCTTCACATCTGTGTTCTGACCCGCAAACCATGCTGGTGACTCTTCACATCTGTGTTCTGAACCGCGACACATGCTGGTGACTCTTCACATCTGTGATCTGACCCGCAACACATGCTGGTGACTCTTCACACCTGTGTTCTGACCCGCAACACATGCTGGTGACTCTTCACATCTGTGTTCTGACCCGCAAACCATGCTGGTGACTCTTCACATCTGTGTTCTGACCTGCAACACATGCTGGTGACTCTTCACACCTGTGTTCTGACCTGCAACTCATGCTGGTGACTCTTTGACCCGCAACACATGCTGGTGAGTCTTCACATCTGTGTTCTGACCCGCAACACATGCTGGTGACTCTTCACATCTGTGTTCTGACCCGCAACACAAGCTGGTGACTCTCCACACCTGTGTACTGACCCGCAACACATGCTGGTGACTCTTCACATCTGTGTTCTGACCCGCAACACATGCTGGTGGCTCTTCAAACCTGTGTACTGACCCGCAACTCATGCTGGTGACTCTTCACAACTGTGTACTGACCCGCAACACATGCTGGTGACTCTTCACACCTTTGTTCTGACCCGCAACACATGCTGGTGACTTTTCACATCTGTGTTCTGACCCGAAACTCATGCTGGTGACTTTTCACATCTGTGTTCTGACCCGCAACACATGCTGGTGTCTCTTCACATCAGTTTACTGACCTGCAACACATGCTGGTGACTCTTCACATGTGTTCTGACCCGCAACACATGCTGGTGATTCTTCACACCTGTGTTCTGACCTGCAACACATGCTGGTGACACTTCACATCTGTGTTCTGACCCGCAACTCATGCTGGTGACTCTTCACATCTGTGTTCTGACCCGCAACTCATGCTGGTGACTCTTCACATCTGTTAACTGACCCGCACCTCATGCTGGTGACTTTTCACATCTATATTCTGACCCGCAACACATGCTTGTGACTCTTCACATCTGTGTACTGACCCGCAACTCATGCTGTTGACTCTTCACACCTGTGTTCTGACCCGCAACACATGCTGGTGACTCTTCACACCTGTGTTCTGACCCGCAACACATGCTGGTGACTCTTCACACCTGTGTACTGACCCGCAACACATGCTGGTGACTCTTCACATCTGTGTTCTGACCCGCAAACCATGCTGGTGACTCTTCACATCTGTGTACTGACCCGCAACACATGCTGGTGGCACGTCACACCTGTGTACTGACCCACAACACATGCTGGTGACTCTTCACATCTGTGTTCTGACTCGCAATACATGCTGGTGACTCTTTGACCCGCAACACATGCTGGTGACTCTTCACATCTGTGTTCTGTCCCGCAACTCATGCTGGTGACTCTTCACACCTGTGTTCTGACCCGCAACACATGCTGGTGACATTTCACACCTGTGTTCTGACCCACAACACATGCTGGTGACTCTTCACACCTGTGTACTGACCCGCAACACATGCTGGTGACTCTTCACATCTGTGTTCTGACACGCAAACCATGCTGGTGACTCTTCACATCTGTGTTCTGACCCGCAACACATGCTGGTGACTCTTCACACCTGTGTTCTGACCCGCAACTCATGCTGGTGACTCTTTGACCCGCAACACATGCTGGTGACCCTTCACACCTGTGTACTGACCCGCAACACATGCTGGTGACTCTTCACACCTGTGTACTGACCCGCAACACATGCTGGTGACTCTTCACACCTGTGTTCTGACCCGCAACACATGCTGGTGACTCTTCACATGTTTACTGACCCGCAACTCATGCTGGTGACACTTCACACCTGTGTACTGACCCGCAACACATGCTGGTGACTCTTCACACCAGTGTTCTGACCCGCAACACATGCTGGTGACTCTTCACACCTGTGTACTGACCCGCAGCACATGCTGGTCACTCTTCACATCTGTTTTTTGACCCGCAAACCATGCTGGTGACTTTTCACATCTGTGTTCTGACCTGTAACACATGCTGGTGACTCTTTGACCCGCAGCACATGCTGGTGACTCTTCACACCTGTGTTCTGACCCGCAACACATGCTGGTGAATTTTCACATCTGTGTTCTGACCCGAAACTCATGCTGGTGACTTTTCACACCTGTGTACTGACCCGCAACACATGCTGGTGGCACGTCACACCTGTGTACTGACCCACAACACATGCTGGTGACTCTTCACATCTGTGTTCTGACCCGCAATACATGCTGGTGACTCTTTGACCCGCAACACATGCTGGTGACTCTTCACATCTGTGTTCTGACCCGCAACTCATGCTGGTGACTCTTCAAATCTGTTAACTGACCCGCAACTCATGCTGGTGACTCTTCACATCTGTGTTCTGACCCGCAACACATGCTTGTGACTCTTCACATCTGCGTACTGACCCGCAACTCATGCTGGTGACTCTTCACACCTGTGTTCTGACCCGCAACACATGCTGGTGACTCTTCACACCTGTGTTCTGACCCGCAACACATGCTGGTGACTCTTCACATCTGTGTTCTGACCCGCAAACCATGCTGGTGACTCTTCACATCTGTGTTCTGACCCGCAACACATGCTGGTGACTCTTTGACCCGCAGCACATGCTGGTGACTCTTCACACCTGTGTTCTGACCCGCAACACATGCTGGTGACTTTTCACATCTGTGTTCTAACCCGAAACTCATGCTGGTGACTTTTCACACCTGTGTACTGACCCGCAACACATACTGGTTGCACGTCACACCTGTGTACTGACCCACAACACATGCTGGTGACTCTTCACATCTGTGTTCTGACCCGCAATACATGCTGGTGACTCTTTGACCCGCAACACATGCTGGTGACTCTTCACATCTGTGTTCTGACCCGCAACACATGCTGGTGACTCTTCACATCTGCGTACTGACCCGCAACTCATGCTGGTGACTCTTCACACCTGTGTTCTGACCCGCAACACATGCTGGTGACATTTCACACCTGTGTTCTGACCCACAACACATGCGGGTGACTCTTCACACCTGTGTACTGACCCGCAACACATGCTGGTGACTCTTCACATCTGTGTTCTGACACGCAAACCATGCTGGTGACTCTTCACATCTGTGTTCTGACCCGCAACACATGCTGGTGACTCTTCACACCTGTGTTCTGACCCGCAACTCGTGCTGGTGACTCTTTGACCCGCAACACATGCTGGTGACCCTTCACACCTGTGTACTGACCCGCAACACATGCTGGTGACTCTTCACACCTGTGTACTGACCCGCAACACATGCTGGTGACTCTTCACACCTGTGTTCTGACCCGCAACACATGCTGGTGACTCTTCACATGTTTACTGACCCGCAACTCATGCTGGTGACTCTTCACACCTGTGTACTGACCCGCAACACATGCTGGTGACTCTTCACACCAGTGTTCTGACCCGCAACACATGCTGGTGACTCTTCACACCTCTGTACTGACCCGCAACACATTCTGGTGACTCTTCACACCTGTGTTCTGTCCCGCAATACATGCTGGTGACTCTTAACACCTGTCTACTGACCCGAAACTCATGCTGGTGACTCTTCACATCTGTTTACTGACCCGCAACTCATGCTGGTGACTCTTCACATGTGTTCTGACCCGCAACACATGCTGGTGACTCTTCACATCTGTTTACTGACCCGCAACACATGCTGGTGACTCTTCACATGTGTTCTGGCCCGCAACACATGCTGCTGACTTTTCAAATCTGTGTTCTGACCCGCAACTCATGCTGGTGACTCTTCATATCTGTGTTCTGACCCGCAACTCATGCTGGTGACTCTTCACATCTGTTTACTGACCGGCAACTCATGCTGGTGACTCTTCACATCTGTGTTCTGACCCGCAACTCATGCTGGTGACTCTTCACACCTGTGTACTGACCCGCAACACATGCTGGTGACTCTTCACATCTGTGTTCTGACCCGCAACTCATGCTGGTGACTCTTCACACCTGTTTACTGACCCGAAACTCATGCTGGTGACTTTTCAAATCTGTGTTCTGACCCGCAACACATGCTGGTGACACTTCACATCTGTTTACTGACCCGCAACACATGCTGGTGACTCTTCACATGTGTTCTGACCCGCAACACATGCTGGTGATTCTTCAAATCTGTGTTCTGACCCGCAACACATGCTGGTGACTCTTCACATCTGTGTTCTGACCCGCAACTCATGCTGGTGACTCTTCACATCTGTGTTCTGAACCGCAACACATGCTGGTGACTCTTCACACCTGTGTACTGACCCGCAACACATGCTGGTGACTCTTCACACCTGTGTACTGACCCGCAACACATGCTGGTGACTTTTCACACCTGTTTACTGACGCGCAACTCATGCTGGTGACTCTTCACATCTCTGTACTGACCCGCAACTCATGCTGGTGACTCTTCACATGTGTTCTGACCCGCAACTCATGCTGGTGAATTTTCACATCTGTGTTCTGAACCGCAACACATGCTGGTGACTCTTCACATCTCTGTACTGACCCGCAACTCATGCTGGTGACTCTTCACACCTGTGTTCTGACCCACAACACATGCTGGTGACTCTTCACACCTGTGTTCTGACCCGCAACACATGCTGGTGACTCTTCACACCTGTGTTCTGAACCGCAACACATGCTGGGGACTCTTCACATCTGTGTTCTGACCCGCAACTCATGCTGGTGACTCTTCACATCTGTTTACTGACCCGCAACTCATGCTGGTGACTCTTCACATCTGTGTTCTGACCCGCAACACATGCTGGTGACTCTTCACATCTGTGTTCTGACCCGCAAACCATGCTGGTGACTCTTCACATCTGTGTTCTGAACCGCAACACATGCTGGTGACTCTTCACATCTGTTTACTGACCCGCAACACATGCTGGTGACTCTTCACACCTGTGTTCTGACCCGCAACACATGCTGGTGACTCTTCACATCTGTGTTCTGACCCGCAAACCATGCTGGTGACTCTTCACATCTGTGTTCTGACCTGCAACACATGCTGGTGACTCTTCACACCTGTGTTCTGACCTGCAACTCATGCCGGTGACTCTTTGACCCGCAACACATGCTGGTGAGTCTTCACATCTGTGTTCTGACCCGCAACACATGCTGGTGACTCTTCACACCTGTGTTCTGACCCGCAACTCATGCTGGTGACTCTTTGACCCGCAACACATGCTGGTGACCCTTCACACCTGTGTACTGACCCGCAACACATGCTGGTGACTCTTCACACCTGTGTACTGACCCGCAACACATGCTGGTGACTCTTCACACCTGTGTTCTGACCCGCAACACATGCTGGTGACTCTTCACATGTTTACTGACCCGCAACTCATGCTGGTGACTCTTCACACCTGTGTACTGACCCGCAACACATGCTGGTGACTCTTCACACCAGTGTTCTGACCCGCAACTCATGCTGGTGACTCTTCACATGTGTTCTGACCCGCAACACATGCTGGTGACTCTTCACATCTGTTTACTGACCCGCAACACATGCTGGTGACTCTTCACATGTGTTCTGGCCCGCAACACATGCTGGTGACTTTTCAAATCTGTGTTCTGACCCGCAACTCATGCTGGTGACTCTTCATATCTGTGTTCTGACCCGCAACTCATGCTGGTGACTCTTCACATCTGTTTACTGACCCGCAACTCATGCTGGTGACTCTTCACATCTGTGTTCTGACCCGCAACTCATGCTGGTGACTCTTCACACCTGTGTACTGACCCGCAACACACGCTGGTGACTCTTCACATCTGTGTTCTGACCCGCAACTCATGCTGGTGACTCTTCACACCTGTTTACTGACCCGAAACTCATGCTGGTGACTTTTCACATCTGTGTTCTGACCCGCAACACATGCTGGTGACACTTCACATCTGTTTACTGACCCGCAACACATGCTGGTGACTCTTCACATGTGTTCTGACCCGCAACACATGCTGGTGATTCTTCAAATCTGTGTTCTGAACCGCAACACATGCTGGTGACTCTTCACATCTGTGTTCTGACCCGCAACTCATGCTGGTGACTCTTCACATCTGTGTTCTGAACCGCAACACATGCTGGTGACTCTTCACACCTGTGTACTGACCCGCAACACATGCTGGTGACTCTTCACACCTGTGTACTGACCCGCAACACATGCTGGTGACTTTTCACATCTGTTTACTGACGCGCAACTCATGCTGGTGACTCTTCACATCTCTGTACTGACCCGCAACTCATGCTGGTGACTCTTCACATGTGTTCTGACCCGCAACTCATGCTGGTGACTCTTCACATCTGTGTTCTGAACCGCAACACATGCTGGTGACTCTTCACATCTCTGTACTGACCCGCAACTCATGCTGGTGACTCTTCACACCTGTGTTCTGACCCACAACACATGCTGGTGACTCTTCACACCTGTGTTCTGACCCGCAACACATGCTGGTGACTCTTCACACCTGTGTTCTGAACCGCAACACATGCTGGGGACTCTTCACATCTGTGTTCTGACCCGCAACTCATGCTGGTGACTCTTCACATCTGTTTACTGACCCGCAACTCATGCTGGTGACTCTTCACATCTGTGTTCTGACCCGCAACACATGCTGGTGACTCTTCACATCTGTGTTCTGACCCGCAAACCATGCTGGTGACTCTTCACATCTGTGTTCTGAACCGCAACACATGCTGGTGACTCTTCACATCTGTGATCTGACCCGCAACACATGCTGGTGACTCTTCACACCTGTGTTCTGACCCGCAACACATGCTGGTGACTCTTCACATCTGTGTTCTGACCCGCAAACCATGCTGGTGACTCTTCACATCTGTGTTCTGACCTGCAACACATGCTGGTGACTCTTCACACCTGTGTTCTGACCTGCAACTCATGCTGGTGACTCTTTGACCCGCAACACATGCTGGTGAGTCTTCACATCTGTGTTCTGACCCGCAACACATGCTGGTGACTCTTCACACCCGTGTTCTGACCCGCAACTCATGCTGGTGACTCTTTGACCCGCAACACATGCTGGTGACCATTCACACCTGTGTACTGACCCGCAACACATGCTGGTGACTCTTCACACCTGTGTACTGACCCGCAACACATGCTGGTGACTCTTCACACCTGTGTTCTGACCCGCAACACATGCTGGTGACTCTTCACATGTTTACTGACCCGCAACTCATGCTGGTGACTCTTCACACCTGTGTACTGACCCGCAACACATGCTGGTGACTCTTCACACCAGTGTTCTGACCCGCAACACATGCTGGTGACTCTTCACACCTCTGTACTGACCCGCAACACATTCTGGTGACTCTTCACACCTGTGTTCTGTCCCGCAATACATGCTGGTGACTCTTAACACCTGTCTACTGACCCGAAACTCATGCTGGTGACTCTTCAAATCTGTTTACTGACCCGCAACACATGCTGGTGACTCTTCACATGTGTTCTGGCCCGCAACACATGCTGGTGACTTTTCAAATCTGTGTTCTGACCCGCAACTCATGCTGGTGACTCTTCATATCTGTGTTCTGACCCGCAACTCATGCTGGTGACTCTTCACATCTGTTTACTGACCCGCAACTCATGCTGGTGACTCTTCACATCTGTGTTCTGACCCGCAACTCATGCTGGTGACTCTTCACACCTGTGTACTGACCCGCAACACATGCTGGTGACTCTTCACATCTGTGTTCTGACCCGCAACTCATGCTGGTGACTCTTCACACCTGTTTACTGACCCGAAACTCATGCTGGTGACTTTTCACATCTGTGTTCTGACCCGCAACACATGCTGGTGACACTTCACATCTGTTTACTGACCCGCAACACATGCTGGTGACTCTTCACATGTGTTCTGACCCGCAACACATGCTGGTGATTCTTCAAATCTGTGTTCTGACCCGCAACACATGCTGGTGACTCTTCACATCTGTGTTCTGACCCGCAACTCATGCTGGTGACTCTTCACATCTGTGTTCTGAACCGCAACACATGCTGGTGACTCTTCACACCTGTGTACTGACCCGCAACACATGCTGGTGACTCTTCACACCTGTGTACTGACCCGCAACACATGCTGGTGACTTTTCACATCTGTTTACTGACTAGCAACTCATGCTGGTGACTCTTCACATCTCTGCACTGACCCGCAACTCATGCTGGTGACTCTTCACATGTGTTCTGACCCGCAACTCATGCTGGTGACTCTTCACATCTGTGTTCTGAACCGCAACACATGCTGGTGACTCTTCACATCTCTGTACTGACCCGCAACTCATGCTGGTAACTCTTCACACCTGTGTTCTGACCCACAACACATGCTGGTGACTCTTCACACCTGTGTTCTGACCCGCAACACACGCTGGTGACTCTTCACACCTGTGTTCTGAACCGCAACACATGCTGGGGACTCTTCACATCTGTGTTCTGACCCGCAACTCATGCTGGTGACTCTTCACATCTGTTTACTGACCCGCAACTCATGCTGGTGACTCTTCACATCTGTGTTCTGACCGGCAACACATGCTGGTGACTCTTCACATCTGTGTTCTGACCTGCAACACATGCTGGTGACTCTTCACACCTGTGTTCTGACCTGCAACTCATGCTGGTGACTCTTTGACCCGCAACACATGCTGGTGAGTCTTCACATCTGTGTTCTGACCCGCAACACATGCTGGTGACTCTTCACACCCGTGTTCTGACCCGCAACTCATGCTGGTGACTCTTTGACCCGCAACACATGCTGGTGACCCTTCACACCTGTGTACTGACCCGCAACACATGCTGGTGACTCTTCACACCTGTGTTCTGACCCGCAACACATGCTGGTGACTCTTCACATGTTTACTGACCCGCAACTCATGCTGGTGACTCTTCACACCTGTGTACTGACCCGCAACACATGCTGGTGACTCTTCACACCATTGTTCTGACCCGCAACACATGCTGGTGACTCTTCACACCTCTGTACTGACCCGCAACACATTCTGGTGACTCTTCACACCTGTGTTCTGTCCCGCAATACATGCTGGTGACTCTTAACACCTGTCTACTGACCCGACACTCATGCTGGTGACTCTTCACATCTGTTTACTGACCCGCAACACATGCTGGTGACTCTTCACATGTGTTCTGGCCCGCAACACATGCTGGTGACTTTTCAAATCTGTGTTCTGACCCGCAACTCATGCTGGTGACTCTTCATATCTGTGTTCTGACCCGCAACTCATGCTGGTGACTCTTCACATCTGTTTACTGACCCGCAACTCATGCTGGTGACTCTTCACATCTGTGTTCTGACCCGCAACTCATGCTGGTGACTCTTCACACCTGTGTACTGACCCGCAACACATGCTGGTGACTCTTCACATCTGTGTTCTGACCCGCAACTCATGCTGGTGACTCTTCACACCTGTTTACTGACCCGAAACTCATGCTGGTGACTTTTCACATCTGTGTTCTGACCCGCAACACATGCTGGTGACACTTCACATCTGTTTACTGACCCGCAACACATGCTGGTGACTCTTCACATGTGTTCTGACCCGCAACACATGCTGGTGATTCTTCAAATCTGTGTTCTGACCCGCAACACATGCTGGTGACTCTTCACATCTGTGTTCTGAACCGCAACACATGCTGGTGACTCTTCACACCTGTGTACTGACCCGCAACACATGCTGGTGACTCTTCACACCTGTGTACTGACCCGCAACACATGCTGGTGACTTTTCACATCTGTTTACTGACGCGCAACTCATGCTGGTGACTCTTCACATCTCTGCACTGACCCGCAACTCATGCTGGTGACTCTTCACATGTGTTCTGACCCGCAACTCATGCTGGTGACTCTTCACATCTGTGTTCTGAACCGCAACACATGCTGGTGACTCTTCACATCTCTGTACTGACCCGCAACTCATGCTGGTGACTCTTCACACCTGTGTTCTGACCCACAACACATGCTGGTGACTCTTCACACCTGTGTTCTGACCCGCAACACATGCTGGTGACTCTTCACACCTGTGTTCTGAACCGCAACACATGCTGGGGACTCTTCACATCTGTGTTCTGACCCGCAACTCATGCTGGTGACTCTTCACATCTGTTTACTGACCCGCAACTCATGCTGGTGACTCTTCACATCTGTGTTCTGACCCGCAACACATGCTGGTGACTCTTCACATCTGTGTTCTGACCCGCAAACCATGCTGGTGACTCTTCACATCTGTGTTCTGAACCGCAACACATGCTGGTGACTCTTCACATCTGTGATCTGACCCGCAACACATGCTGGTGACTCTTCACACCTGTGTTCTGACCCGCAACACATGCTGGTGACTCTTCACATCTGTGTTCTGACCCGCAAACCATGCTGGTGACTCTTCACATCTGTGTTCTGACCCGCAACACATGCTGGTGACTCTTCACACCTGTGTTCTGACCCGCAACTCATGCTGGTGACTCTTTGACCCGCAACACATGCTGGTGAGTCTTCACATCTGTGTTCTGACCCGCAACACATGCTGGTGACTCTTCACATCTGTGTTCTGACCCGCAACACAAGCTGGTGACTCTCCACACCTGTGTACTGACCTGCAACACATGCTGGTGACTCTTCACATCTGTGTTCTGACCCGCAACACATGCTGGTGGCTCTTCACACCTGTGTACTGACCCGCAACTCATGCTGGTGACTCTTCACAACTGTGTACTGACCCGCAACACATGCTGGTGACTCTTCACACCTGTGTTCTGACCCGCAACACATGCTGGTGACTCTTCACATCTGTGTTCTGACCCGAAACTCATGCTGGTGACTTTTCACATCTGTGTTCTGACCCGCAACTCATGCTGGTGACTCTTCACATCAGTTTACTGACCTGCAACACATGCTGGTGACTCTTCACACCTGTGTACTGACACGCAACACATGCTGGTGATTCTTCACATCTGTGTTCTGACCTGCAACACATGCTGGTGACCCTTCACATCTGTGTTCTGACCCGCAAACCATGCTGGTGACTCTTCACATCTTTGTTCTGACCCACAACACATGCTGGTGACTCTTCACACCTGTGTTCTGACCCGCAACTCATGCTGGTGACTCTTTGACCCGCAACACATGCTGGTGACTCTTCACATCTGTGTTCTGACCCGCAACACATGCTGGTGACTCTTCACACCTGTGTTCTGACCCGCAACACATGCTGGTGACTCATCACACCTGTGTACTGACCCGCAACACATGCTGGTGACTCTTCACATCTGTGTTCTGACCCGCAACTCATGCTGGTGACTCTTCACACCTGTTTACTGACCCGAAACTCATGCTGGTGACTTTTCACATCTTTGTTCTGACCCGCAACACATGCTGGTGACACTTCACATCTGTTTACTGACCCGCAACACATGCTGGTGACTCTTCACATGTTTTCTGACCCGCAACACATGCTGGTGATTCTTCACATCTGTGTTCTGACCCGCAACACATGCTGGTGACTCTTCACATCTGTGTTCTGACCCGCAACACATGCTGGTGACTCTTCACACCTGTGTACTGACCCGCAACACATGCTGGTGACTCTTCACATCTGTGTTCTGACCCGCAACACATGCTGGTGACTCTTCACATCTGTGTTCTGACCCGCAAACCATGCTGGTGACTCTTCACATCTGTGTTCTGAACCGCAACACATGCTGGTGACTCTTCACATCTGTGATCTGACCCGCAACAGATGCTGGTGACTCTTCACACCTGTGTTCTGACCCGCAACACATGCTGGTGACTCTTCACATCTGTGTTCTGACCCGCAAACCATGCTGGTGACTCTTCACATCTGTGTTCTGAACCGCAACACATGCTGGTGACTCTTCACATCTGTGATCTGACCCGCAACTCATGCTGGTGACTCTTCACACCTGTGTACTGACCCGCAACACATGCTGGTGACTCTTCACACCAGTGTTCTGACCCGCAACACATGCTGGTGACTCTTCACACCTCTGTACTGACCCGCAACACATTCTGGTGACTCTTCACACCTGTGTTCTGTCCCGCAATACATGCTGGTGACTCTTAACACCTGTCTACTGACCCGAAACTCATGCTGGTGACTCTTCACATCTGTTTACTGACCCGCAACTCATGCTGGTGACTCTTCACATCTGTGTTCTGACCCGCAACTCATGCTGGTGACTCTTCACACCTGTGTACTGACCCGCAACACATGCTGGTGACTCTTCACATCTGTGTTCTGACCCGCAACTCATGCTGGTGACTCTTCACACCTGTTTACTGACCCGAAACTCATGCTGGTGACTTTTCACATCTGTGTTCTGACCCGCAACACATGCTGGTGACACTTCACATCTGTTTACTGACCCGCAACACATGCTGGTGACTCTTCACATGTGTTCTGACCCGCAACACATGCTGGTGACTCTTCACATCTGTTAACTGACCCGCAACTCATGCTGGTGACTCTTCACATCTGTGTTCTGACCCGCAACACATGCTTGTGACTCTTCACATCTGTGTACTGACCCGCAACTCATGCTGGTGACTCTTCACATCTGTGTTCTGACCCGCAACTCATGCTGGTGACTCTTCACATCTGTTAACTGACCCGCAACTCATGCTGGTGACTCTTCACATCTGTGTTCTGACCCGCAACACATGCTTGTGACTCTTCACATCTGTGTACTGACCCGCAACTCATGCTGGTGACTCTTCACACCTGTGTTCTGACCCGCAACACATGCTGGTGACTCTTCACATCTGTGTTCTGACCCGCAACTCATGCTGGTGACTCTTCACATCTGTTAACTGACCCGCAACTCATGCTGGTGACTCTTCACATCTGTGTTCTGACCCGCAAATCATGCTGGTGACTCTTCACACCTGTGTACTAACCCACAACACATGCTGGTGACTCTTCACATCTGTGTTCTGACCCGCAATACATGCTGGTGACTCTTTGACCCGCAACACATGCTGGTGACTCTTCACATCTGTGTTCTGACCCGCAACTCATGCTGGTGACTCTTCACATCTGTTAACTGACCCGCAACTCATGCTGGTGACTCTTCACATCTGTGTTCTGACCCGCAACACATGCTTGTGACTCTTCACATCTGTGTACTGACCCGCAACTCATGCTGGTGACTCTTCACACCTGTGTTCTGACCCGCAACACATGCTGGTGACTCTTCACACCTGTGTTCTGACCCGCAACACATGCTGGTGACTCTTCAAATCTGTGTTCTGACCCGCAAACCATGCTGGTGACTCTTCACACCTGTGTCCTGACCCGCAACACATGCTGGTGACTTTTCACACCTGTGTACTGACCCGCAACACATACTGGTGGCACGTCACACCTGTGTACTGACCCACAACACATGCTGGTGACTCTTCACATCTGTGTTCTGACCCGCAATACATGCTGGTGACTCTTTGACCCGCAACACATGCTGGTGACTCTTCACATCTGTGTTCTGACCCGCAACACATGCTGGTGACTCTTCACATCTGCGTACTGACCCGCAACTCATGCTGGTGACTCTTCACAAATGTGTTCTGACCCGCAACACATGCTGGTGACATTTCACACCTGTGTTCTGACCCACAACACATGCGGGTGACTCTTCACACCTGTGTACTGACCCGCAACACATGCTGGTGACTCTTCACATCTGTGTTCTGACACACAAACCATGCTGGTGACTCTTCACATCTGTGTTCTGACCCGCAACACATGCTGGTGACTCTTCACACCTGTGTTCTGACCCACAACTCGTGCTGGTGACTCTTTGACCCGCAACACATGCTGGTGACCCTTCACACCTGTGTACTGACCCGCAACACATGCTGGTGACTCTTCACATGTTTACTGACCCGCAACTCATGCTGGTGACTCTTCACACCTGTGTACTGACCCGCAACACATGCTGGTGACTCTTCACACCAGTGTTCTGACCCGCAACACATGCTGGTGACTCTTCACACCTCTGTACTGACCCGCAACACATTCTGGTGACTCTTCACACCTGTGTTCTGTCCCGCAATACATGCTGGTGACTCTTAACACCTGTCTACTGACCCGAAACTCATGCTGGTGACTCTTCACATCTGTTTACTGACCCGCAACTCATGCTGGTGACTCTTCACATGTGTTCTGACCCGCAACACATGCTGGTGACTCTTCACATCTGTTTACTGACCCGCAACACATGCTGGTGACTCTTCACATGTGTTCTGGCCCGCAACACATGCTGGTGACTTTTCAAATCTGTGTTCTGACCCGCAACTCATGCTGGTGACTCTTCATATCTGTGTTCTGACCCGCAACTCATGCTGGTGACTCTTCACATCTGTTTACTGACCCGCAACTCATGCTGGTGACTCTTCACATCTGTGTTCTGACCCGCAACTCATGCTGGTGACTCTTCACACCTGTGTACTGACCCGCAACACATGCTGGTGACTCTTCACATCTGTGTTCTGACCCGCAACTCATGCTGGTGACTCTTCACACCTGTTTACTGACCCGAAACTCATGCTGGTGACTTTTCACATCTGTGTTCTGACCCGCAACACATGCTGGTGACACTTCACATCTGTTTACTGACCCGCAACACATGCTGGTGACTCTTCACATGTGTTCTGACCCGCAACACATGCTGGTGATTCTTCAAATCTGTGTTCTGACCCGCAACACATGCTGGTGACTCTTCACATCTGTGTTCTGACCCGCAACTCATGCTGGTGACTCTTCACATCTGTGTTCTGAACCGCAACACATGCTGGTGACTCTTCACACCTGTGTACTGACCCGCAACACATGCTGGTGACTCTTCACACCTGTGTACTGACCCGCAACACATGCTGGTGACTTTTCACATCTGTTTACTGACGCGCAACTCATGCTGGTGACTCTTCACATCTCTGTACTGACCCGCAACTCATGCTGGTGACTCTTCACATGTGTTCTGACCCGCAACTCATGCTGGTGACTCTTCACATCTGTGTTCTGAACCGCAACACATGCTGGTGACTCTTCACATCTCTGTACTGACCCGCAACTCATGCTGGTGACTCTTCACACCTGTGTTCTGACCCACAACACATGCTGGTGACTCATCACACCTGTGTTCTGACCCGCAACACATGCTGGTGACTCTTCACACCTGTGTTCTGAACCGCAACACATGCTGGGGACTCTTCACATCTGTGTTCTGACCCGCAACTCATGCTGGTGACTCTTCACATCTGTTTACTGACCCGCAACTCATGCTGGTGACTCTTCACATCTGTGTTCTGACCCGCAACACATGCTGGTGACTCTTCACATCTGTGTTCTGACCCGCAAACCATGCTGGTGACTCTTCACATCTGTGTTCTGAACCGCAACACATGCTGGTGACTCTTCACATCTGTGATCTGACCCGCAACACATGCTGGTGACTCTTCACACCTGTATTCTGACCCGCAACACATGCTGGTGACTCTTCACATCTGTGTTCTGACCCGCAAACCATGCTGGTGACTCTTCATATCTGTGTTCTGACCTGCAACACATGCTGGTGACTCTTCACACCTGTGTTCTGACCTGCAACTCATGCTGGTGACTCTTTGACCCGCAACACATGCTGGTGAGTCTTCACACCTGTGTACTGACCCGCAACACATGCTGGTGACTCTTCACACCTGTGTTCTGACCCGCAACACATGCTGGTGACCCTTCACACCTGTGTACTGACCCGCAACACATGCTGGTGACTCTTCACACCTGTGTACTGACCCGCAACACATGCTGGTGACTCTTCACACCTGTGTTCTGACCCGCAACACATGCTGGTGACTCTTCACATGTTTACTGACCCGCAACTCATGCTGGTGACTCTTCACACCTGTGTACTGACCCGCAACACATGCTGGTGACTCTTCACACCAGTGTTCTGACCCGCAACACATGCTGGTGACTCTTCACACCTCTGTACTGACCCGCAACACATTCTGGTGACTCTTCACACCTGTGTTCTGTCCCGCAATACATGCTGGTGACTCTTAACACCTGTGTACTGACCCGAAAATCATGCTGGTGACTCTTCACATCTGTTTACTGACCCGCAACTCATGCTGGTGACTCTTCACATGTGTTCTGACCCGCAACACATGCTGGTGATTCTTCACATCTGTTTACTGACCCGCAACACATGCTGGTGACTCTTCACATGTGTTCTGGCCCGCAACACATGCTGGTGACTTTTCAAATCTGTGTTCTGACCCGCAACTCATGCTGGTGACTCTTCATATCTGTGTTCTGACCCGCAACTCATGCTGGTGACCCTTCACATCTGTTTACTGACCCGCAACTCATGCTGGTGACTCTTCACATCTGTGTTCTGACCCGCAACTCATGCTGGTGACTCTTCACACCTGTGTACTGACCCGCAACACACGCTGGTGACACTTCACATCTGTGTTCTGACCCGCAACACATGCTGGTGACTTTTCACATCTGTTTACTGACGCGCAACTCATGCTGGTGACTCTTCACATCTCTGTACTGACCCGCAACTCATGCTGGTGACTCTTCACATGTGTTCTGACCCGCAACTCATGCTGGTGACTCTTCACATCTGTGTTCTGAACCGCAACACATGCTGGTGACTCTTCACATCTCTGTACTGACCCGCAACTCATGCTGGTGACTCTTCACACCTGTGTTCTGACCCACAACACATGCTGGTGACTCTTCACACCTGTGTTCTGACCCGCAACACATGCTGGTGACTCTTCACACCTGTGTTCTGAACCGCAACACATGCTGGGGACTCTTCACATCTGTGTTCTGACCCGCAACTCATGCTGGTGACTCTTCACATCTGTTTACTGACCCGCAACTCATGCTGGTGACTCTTCACATCTGTGTTCTGACCCGCAACACATGCTGGTGACTCTTCACATCTGTGTTCTGACCCGCAAACCATGCTGGTGACTCTTCACATCTGTGTTCTGAACCGCAACACATGCTGGTGACTCTTCACATCTGTGATCTGACCCGCAACACATGCTGGTGACTCTTCACACCTGTGTTCTGACCCGCAACACATGCTGGTGACTCTTCACATCTGTGTTCTGACCCGCAAACCATGCTGGTGACTCTTCACATCTGTGTTCTGACCTGCAACACATGCTGGTGACTCTTCACACCTGTGTTCTGACCTGCAACTCATGCTGGTGACTCTTTGACCCGCAACACATGCTGGTGAGTCTTCACATCTGTGTTCTGACCCGCAACACATGCTGGTGACTCTTCACACCCGTGTTCTGACCCGCAACTCATGCTGGTGACTCTTTGACCCGCAACACATGCTGGTGACCCTTCACACCTGTGTACTGACCCGCAACACATGCTGGTGACTCTTCACACCTGTGTACTGACCCGCAACACATGCTGGTGACTCTTCACACCTGTGTTCTGACCCGCAACACATGCTGGTGACTCTTCACATGTTTATTGACCCGCAACTCATGCTGGTGACTCTTCACACCTGTGTACTGACCCGCAACACATGCTGGTGACTCTTCACACCAGTGTTCTGACCCGCAACACATGCTGGTGACTCTTCACACCTCTGTACTGACCCGCAACACATTCTGGTGACTCTTCACACCTGTGTTCTGTCCCGCAATACATGCTGGTGACTCTTAACACCTGTCTACTGACCCGAAACTCATGCTGGTGACTCTTCAAATCTGTTTACTGACCCGCAACACATGCTGGTGACTCTTCACATGTGTTCTGGCCCGCAACACATGCTGGTGACTTTTCAAATCTGTGTTCTGACCCGCAACTCATGCTGGTGACTCTTCATATCTGTGTTCTGACCCGCAACTCATGCTGGTGACTCTTCACATCTGTTTACTGACCCGCAACTCATGCTGGTGACTCTTCACATCTGTGTTCTGACCCGCAACTCATGCTGGTGACTCTTCACACCTGTGTACTGACCCGCAACACATGCTGGTGACTCTTCACATCTGTGTTCTGACCCGCAACTCATGCTGGTGACTCTTCACACCTGTTTACTGACCCGAAACTCATGCTGGTGACTTTTCACATCTGTGTTCTGACCCGCAACACATGCTGGTGACACTTCACATCTGTTTACTGACCCGCAACACATGCTGGTGACTCTTCACATGTGTTCTGACCCGCAACACATGCTGGTGATTCTTCAAATCTGTGTTCTGACCAGCAACACATGCTGGTGACTCTTCACATCTGTGTTCTGACCCGCAACTCATGCTGGTGACTCTTCACATCTGTGTTCTGAACCGCAACACATGCTGGTGACTCTTCACACCTGTGTACTGACCCGCAACACATGCTGGTGACTCTTCACACCTGTGTACTGACCCGCAACACATGCTGGTGACTTTTCACATCTGTTTACTGACTAGCAACTCATGCTGGTGACTCTTCACATCTCTGCACTGACCCGCAACTCATGCTGGTGACTCTTCACATGTGTTCTGACCCGCAACTCATGCTGGTGACTCTTCACATCTGTGTTCTGAACCGCAACACATGCTGGTGACTCTTCACATCTCTGTACTGACCCGCAACTCATGCTGGTAACTCTTCACACCTGTGTTCTGACCCACAACACATGCTGGTGACTCTTCACACCTGTGTTCTGACCCGCAACACACGCTGGTGACTCTTCACACCTGTGTTCTGAACCGCAACACATGCTGGGGACTCTTCACATCTGTGTTCTGACCCGCAACTCATGCTGGTGACTCTTCACATCTGTTTACTGACCCGCAACTCATGCTGGTGACTCTTCACATCTGTGTTCTGACCGGCAACACATGCTGGTGACTCTTCACATCTGTGTTCTGACCCGCAAACCATGCTGGTGACTCTTCACATCTGTGTTCTGACCCGCAACACATGCTGGTGACTCTTCACATCTGTGTTCTGACCCGCAAACCATGCTGGTGACTCTTCACATCTGTGTTCTGAACCGCAACACATGCTGGTGACTCTTCACATCTGTGATCTGACCCGCAACACATGCTGGTGACTCTTCACACCTGTGTTCTGACCCGCAACACATGCTGGTGACTCTTCACATCTGTGTTCTGACCCGCAAACCATGCTGGTGACTCTTCACATCTGTGTTCTGACCTGCAACACATGCTGGTGACTCTTCACACCTGTGTTCTGACCTGCAACTCATGCTGGTGACTCTTTGACCCGCAACACATGCTGGTGAGTCTTCACATCTGTGTTCTGACCCGCAACACATGCTGGTGACTCTTCACACCCGTGTTCTGACCCGCAACTCATGCTGGTGACTCTTTGACCCGCAACACATGCTGGTGACCCTTCACACCTGTGTACTGACCCGCAACACATGCTGGTGACTCTTCACACCTGTGTTCTGACCCGCAACACATGCTGGTGACTCTTCACATGTTTACTGACCCGCAACTCATGCTGGTGACTCTTCACACCTGTGTACTGACCCGCAACACATGCTGGTGACTCTTCACACCAGTGTTCTGACCCGCAACACATGCTGGTGACTCTTCACACCTCTGTACTGACCCGCAACACATTCTGGTGACTCTTCACACCTGTGTTCTGTCCCGCAATACATGCTGGTGACTCTTAACACCTGTCTACTGACCCGACACTCATGCTGGTGACTCTTCACATCTGTTTACTGACCCGCAACACATGCTGGTGACTCTTCACATGTGTTCTGGCCCGCAACACATGCTGGTGACTTTTCAAATCTGTGTTCTGACCCGCAACTCATGCTGGTGACTCTTCATATCTGTGTTCTGACCCGCAACTCATGCTGGTGACTCTTCACATCTGTTTACTGACCCGCAACTCATGCTGGTGACTCTTCACATCTGTGTTCTGACCCGCAACTCATGCTGGTGACTCTTCACACCTGTGTACTGACCCGCAACACATGCTGGTGACTCTTCACATCTGTGTTCTGACCCGCAACTCATGCTGGTGACTCTTCACACCTGTTTACTGACCCGAAACTCATGCTGGTGACTTTTCACATCTGTGTTCTGACCCGCAACACATGCTGGTGACACTTCACATCTGTTTACTGACCCGCAACACATGCTGGTGACTCTTCACATGTGTTCTGACCCGCAACACATGCTGGTGATTCTTCAAATCTGTGTTCTGACCCGCAACACATGCTGGTGACTCTTCACATCTGTGTTCTGACCCGCAACTCATGCTGGTGACTCTTCACATCTGTGTTCTGAACCGCAACACATGCTGGTGACTCTTCACACCTGTGTACTGACCCGCAACACATGCTGGTGACTCTTCACACCTGTGTACTGACCCGCAACACATGCCGGTGACTTTTCACATCTGTTTACTGACGCGCAACTCATGCTGGTGACTCTTCACACCTGTGTTCTGACCCGCAACACATGCTGGTGACTCTTCACATCTCTGTACTGACCCGCAACTCATGCTGGTGACTCTTCACATCTGTTTACTGACCCGCAACTCATGCTGGTGACTCTTCACATCTGTGTTCTGACCCGCAACACATGCTGGTGACTCTTCACATCTGTGTTCTGACCCGCAAACCATGCTGGTGACTCTTCACATCTGTGTTCTGAACCGCAACACATGCTGGTGACTTTTCACATCTGTTTACTGACGCGCAACTCATGCTGGTGACTCTTCACACCTGTGTTCTGACCCGCAACACATGCTGGTGACTCTTCACATCTGTGTTCTGACCCGCAACTCATGCTGGTGACTCTTCACATCTGTTTACTGACCCGCAACTCATGCTGGTGACTCTTCACATCTGTGTTCTGACCCGCAACACATGCTGGTGACTCTTCACATCTGTGTTCTGACCCGCAAACCATGCTGGTGACTCTTCACATCTGTGTTCTGAACCGCAACACATGCTGGTGACTCTTCACATCTGTGATCTGACCCGCAACACATGCTGGTGACTCTTCACACCTGTGTTCTGACCCGCAACACATGCTGGTGACTCTTCACATCTGTGTTCTGACCCGCAAACCATGCTGGTGACTCTTCACATCTGTGTTCTGACCCGCAACACATGCTGGTGACTCTTCACACCTGTGTTCTGACCCGCAACTCATGCTGGTGACTCTTTGACCCGCAACACATGCTGGTGAGTCTTCACATCTGTGTTCTGACCCGCAACACATGCTGGTGACTCTTCACATCTGTGTTCTGACCCGCAACACAAGCTGGTGACTCTCCACACCTGTGTACTGACCTGCAACACATGCTGGTGACTCTTCACATCTGTGTTCTGACCCGCAACACATGCTGGTGGCTCTTCACACCTGTGTACTGACCCGCAACTCATGCTGGTGACTCTTCACAACTGTGTACTGACCCGCAACACATGCTGGTGACTCTTCACACCTGTGTTCTGACCCGCAACACATGCTGGTGACTCTTCACATCTGTGTTCTGACCCGAAACTCATGCTGGTGACTTTTCACATCTGTGTTCTGACCCGCAACTCATGCTGGTGACTCTTCACATCAGTTTACTGACCTGCAACACATGCTGGTGACTCTTCACACCTGTATACTGACACGCAACACATGCTGGTGATTCTTCACATCTGTGTTCTGACCTGCAACACATGCTGGTGACCCTTCACATCTGTGTTCTGACCCGCAAACCATGCTGGTGACTCTTCACATCTTTGTTCTGACCCACAACACATGCTGGTGACTCTTCACACCTGTGTTCTGACCCGCAACTCATGCTGGTGACTCTTTGACCCGCAACACATGCTGGTGACTCTTCACATCTGTGTTCTGACCCGCAACACATGCTGGTGACTCTTCACACCTGTGTTCTGACCCGCAACACATGCTGGTGACTCTTCACATCTGTGTTCTGAACCGCAACACATGCTGGTGACTCTTCACATCTGTGATCTGACCCGCAACAGATGCTGGTGACTCTTCACACCTGTGTTCTGACCCGCAACACATGCTGGTGACTCTTCACATCTGTGTTCTGACCCGCAAACCATGCTGGTGACTCTTCACATCTGTGTTCTGAACCGCAACACATGCTGGTGACTCTTCACATCTGTGATCTGACCCGCAACTCATGCTGGTGACTCTTCACACCTGTGTACTGACCCGCAACACATGCTGGTGACTCTTCACACCAGTGTTCTGACCCGCAACACATGCTGGTGACTCTTCACACCTCTGTACTGACCCGCAACACATTCTGGTGACTCTTCACACCTGTGTTCTGTCCCGCAATACATGCTGGTGACTCTTAACACCTGTCTACTGACCCGAAACTCATGCTGGTGACTCTTCACATCTGTTTACTGACCCGCAACTCATGCTGGTGACTCTTCACATGTGTTCTGACCCGCAACACATGCTGGTGACTCTTCACATCTGTTTACTGACCCGCAACACATGCTGGTGACTCTTCACATGTGTTCTGGCCCGCAACACATGCTGGTGACTTTTCAAATCTGTGTTCTGACCCGCAACTCATGCTGGTGACTCTTCATATCTGTGTTCTGACCCGCAACTCATGCTGGTGACTCTTCACATCTGTTTACTGACCCGCAACTCATGCTGGTGACTCTTCACATCTGTGTTCTGACCCGCAACTCATGCTGGTGACTCTTCACACCTGTGTACTGACCCGCAACACATGCTGGTGACTCTTCACATCTGTGTTCTGACCCGCAACTCATGCTGGTGACTCTTCACACCTGTTTACTGACCCGAAACTCATGCTGGTGACTTTTCACATCTGTGTTCTGACCCGCAACACATGCTGGTGACACTTCACATCTGTTTACTGACCCGCAACACATGCTGGTGACTCTTCACATGTGTTCTGACCCGCAACACATGCTGGTGACTCTTCACATCTGTTAACTGACCCGCAACTCATGCTGGTGACTCTTCACATCTGTGTTCTGACCCGCAACACATGCTTGTGACTCTTCACATCTGTGTACTGACCCGCAACTCATGCTGGTGACTCTTCACATCTGTGTTCTGACCCGCAACTCATGCTGGTGACTCTTCACATCTGTTAACTGACCCGCAACTCATGCTGGTGACTCTTCACATCTGTGTTCTGACCCGCAACACATGCTTGTGACTCTTCACATCTGTGTACTGACCCGCAACTCATGCTGGTGACTCTTCACACCTGTGTTCTGACCCGCAACACATGCTGCTGACTCTTCACATCTGTGTTCTGACCCGCAACTCATGCTGGTGACTCTTCACATCTGTTAACTGACCCGCAACTCATGCTGGTGACTCTTCACATCTGTGTTCTGACCCGCAACTCATGCTGGTGACTCTTCACACCTGTGTACTAACCCACAACACATGCTGGTGACTCTTCACATCTGTGTTCTGACCCGCAATACATGCTGGTGACTCTTTGACCCGCAACACATGCTGGTGACTCTTCACATCTGTGTTCTGACCCGCAACTCATGCTGGTGACTCTTCACATCTGTTAACTGACCCGCAACTCATGCTGGTGACTCTTCACATCTGTGTTCTGACCCGCAACACATGCTTGTGACTCTTCACATCTGTGTACTGACCCGCAACTCATGCTGGTGACTCTTCACACCTGTGTTCTGACCCGCAACACATGCTGGTGACTCTTCACACCTGTGTTCTGACCCGCAACACATGCTGGTGACTCTTCAAATCTGTGTTCTGACCCGCAAACCATGCTGGTGACTCTTCACACCTGTGTCCTGACCCGCAACACATGCTGGTGACTTTTCACACCTGTGTACTGACCCGCAACACATACTGGTGGCACGTCACACCTGTGTACTGACCCACAACACATGCTGGTGACTCTTCACATCTGTGTTCTGACCCGCAATACATGCTGGTGACTCTTTGACCCGCAACACATGCTGGTGACTCTTCACATCTGTGTTCTGACCCGCAACACATGCTGGTGACTCTTCACATCTGCGTACTGACCCGCAACTCATGCTGGTGACTCTTCACACCTGTGTTCTGACCCGCAACACATGCTGGTGACATTTCACACCTGTGTTCTGACCCACAACACATGCGGGTGACTCTTCACACCTGTGTACTGACCCGCAACAAATGCTGGTGACTCTTCACATCTGTGTTCTGACACACAAACCATGCTGGTGACTCTTCACATCTGTGTTCTGACCCGCAACACATGCTGGTGACTCTTCACACCTGTGTTCTGACCCACAACTCGTGCTGGTGACTCTTTGACCCGCAACACATGCTGGTGACCCTTCACACCTGTGTACTGACCCGCAACACATGCTGGTGACTCTTCACATCTCTGTACTGACCCGCAACTCATGCTGGTGACTCTTCACACCTGTGTTCTGACCCACAACACATGCTGGTGACTCTTCACACCTGTGTTCTGACCCGCAACACATGCTGGTGACTCTTCACACCTGTGTTCTGAACCGCAACACATGCTGGGGACTCTTCACATCTGTGTTCTGACCCGCAACTCATGCTGGTGACTCTTCACATCTGTTTACTGACCCGCAACTCATGCTGGTGACTCTTCACATCTGTGTTCTGACCCGCAACACATGCTGGTGACTCTTCACATCTGTGTTCTGACCCGCAAACCATGCTGGTGACTCTTCACATCTGTGTTCTGAACCGCAACACATGCTGGTGACACTTCACATCTGTGATCTGACCCGCAACACATGCTGGTGACTCTTCACACCTGTGTTCTGACCCGCAACACATGCTGGTGACTCTTCACATCTGTGTTCTGACCCGCAAACCATGCTGGTGACTCTTCACATCTGTGTTCTGACCTGCAACACATGCTGGTGACTCTTCACACCTGTGTTCTGACCTGCAACTCATGCTGGTGACTCTTTGACCCGCAACACATGCTGGTGAGTCTTCACATCTGTGTTCTGACCCGCAACACATGCTGGTGACTCTTCACACCCGTGTTCTGACCCGCAACTCATGCTGGTGACTTTTCAAATCTGTGTTCTGACCCGCAACTCATGCTGGTGACTCTTCATATCTGTGTTCTGACCCGCAACTCATGCTGGTGACTCTTCACATCTGTTTACTGACCCGCAACTCATGCTGGTGACTCTTCACATCTGTGTTCTGACCCGCAACTCATGCTGGTGACTCTTCACACCTGTGTACTGACCCGCAACACATGCTGGTGACTCTTCACATCTGTGTTCTGACCCGCAACTCATGCTGGTGACTCTTCACACCTGTTTACTGACCCGAAACTCATGCTGGTGACTTTTCACATCTGTGTTCTGACCCGCAACACATGCTGGTGACACTTCACATCTGTTTACTGACCCGCAACACATGCTGGTGACTCTTCACATGTGTTCTGACCCGCAACACATGCTGGTGATTCTTCAAATCTATGTTCTGACCAGCAACACATGCTGGTGACTCTTCACATCTGTGTTCTGACCCGCAACTCATGCTGGTGACTCTTCACATCTGTGTTCTGAACCGCAACACATGCTGGTGACTCTTCACACCTGTGTACTGACCCGCAACACATGCTGGTGACTCTTCACACCTGTGTACTGACCCGCAACACATGCTGGTGACTTTTCACATCTGTTTACTGACTAGCAACTCATGCTGGTGACTCTTCACATCTCTGCACTGACCCGCAACTCATGCTGGTGACTCTTCACATGTGTTCTGACCCGCAACTCATGCTGGTGACTCTTCACATCTGTGTTCTGAACCGCAACACATGCTGGTGACTCTTCACATCTCTGTACTGACCCGCAACTCATGCTGGTAACTCTTCACACCTGTGTTCTGACCCACAACACATGCTGGTGACTCTTCACACCTGTGTTCTGACCCGCAACACACGCTGGTGACTCTTCACACCTGTGTTCTGAACCGCAACACATGCTGGGGACTCTTCACATCTGTGTTCTGACCCGCAACTCATGCTGGTGACTCTTCACATCTGTTTACTGACCCGCAACTCATGCTGGTGACTCTTCACATCTGTGTTCTGACCGGCAACACATGCTGGTGACTCTTCACATCTGTGTTCTGACCCGCAAACCATGCTGGTGACTCTTCACATCTGTGTTCTGACCCGCAACACATGCTGGTGACTCTTCACATCTGTGTTCTGACCCGCAAACCATGCTGGTGACTCTTCACATCTGTGTTCTGAACCGCAACACATGCTGGTGACTCTTCACATCTGTGATCTGACCCGCAACACATGCTGGTGACTCTTCACACCTGTGTTCTGACCCGCAACACATGCTGGTGACTCTTCACATCTGTGTTCTGACCCGCAAACCATGCTGGTGACTCTTCACATCTGTGTTCTGACCTGCAACACATGCTGGTGACTCTTCACACCTGTGTTCTGACCTGCAACTCATGCTGGTGACTCTTTGACCCGCAACACATGCTGGTGAGTCTTCACATCTGTGTTCTGACCCGCAACACATGCTGGTGACTCTTCACACCCGTGTTCTGACCCGCAACTCATGCTGGTGACTCTTTGACCCGCAACACATGCTGGTGACCCTTCACACCTGTGTACTGACCCGCAACACATGCTGGTGACTCTTCACACCTGTGTTCTGACCCGCAACACATGCTGGTGACTCTTCACATGTTTACTGACCCGCAACTCATGCTGGTGACTCTTCACACCTGTGTACTGACCCGCAACACATGCTGGTGACTCTTCACACCAGTGTTCTGACCCGCAACACATGCTGGTGACTCTTCACACCTCTGTACTGACCCGCAACACATTCTGGTGACTCTTCACACCTGTGTTCTGTCCCGCAATACATGCTGGTGACTCTTAACACCTGTCTACTGACCCGACACTCATGCTGGTGACTCTTCACATCTGTTTACTGACCCGCAACACATGCTGGTGACTCTTCACATGTGTTCTGGCCCGCAACACATGCTGGTGACTTTTCAAATCTGTGTTCTGACCCGCAACTCATGCTGGTGACTCTTCATATCTGTGTTCTGACCCGCAACTCATGCTGGTGACTCTTCACATCTGTTTACTGACCCGCAACTCATGCTGGTGACTCTTCACATCTGTGTTCTGACCCGCAACTCATGCTGGTGACTCTTCACACCTGTGTACTGACCCGCAACACATGCTGGTGACTCTTCACATCTGTGTTCTGACCCGCAACTCATGCTGGTGACTCTTCACACCTGTTTACTGACCCGAAACTCATGCTGGTGACTTTTCACATCTGTGTTCTGACCCGCAACACATGCTGGTGACACTTCACATCTGTTTACTGACCCGCAACACATGCTGGTGACTCTTCACATGTGTTCTGACCCGCAACACATGCTGGTGATTCTTCAAATCTGTGTTCTGACCCGCAACACATGCTGGTGACTCTTCACATCTGTGTTCTGACCCGCAACTCATGCTGGTGACTCTTCACATCTGTGTTCTGAACCGCAACACATGCTGGTGACTCTTCACACCTGTGTACTGACCCGCAACACATGCTGGTGACTCTTCACACCTGTGTACTGACCCGCAACACATGCTGGTGACTTTTCACATCTGTTTACTGACGCGCAACTCATGCTGGTGACTCTTCACATCTCTGCACTGACCCGCAACTCATGCTGGTGACTCTTCACATGTGTTCTGACCCGCAACTCATGCTGGTGACTCTTCACATCTGTGTTCTGAACCGCAACACATGCTGGTGACTCTTCACATCTCTGTACTGACCCGCAACTCATGCTGGTGACTCTTCACACCTGTGTACTGACCCGCAACACATGCTGGTGACTCTTCACATCTGTGTTCTGACCCGCAACTCATGCTGGTGACTCTTCACACCTGTTTACTGACCCGAAACTCATGCTGGTGACTTTTCACATCTGTGTTCTGACCCGCAACACATGCTGGTGACACTTCACATCTGTTTACTGACCCGCAACACATGCTGGTGACTCTTCACATGTGTTCTGACCCGCAACACATGCTGGTGATTCTTCAAATCTGTGTTCTGACCCGCAACACATGCTGGTGACTCTTCACATCTGTGTTCTGACCCGCAACTCATGCTGGTGACTCTTCACATCTGTGTTCTGAACCGCAACACATGCTGGTGACTCTTCACACCTGTGTACTGACCCGCAACACATGCTGGTGACTCTTCACACCTGTGTACTGACCCGCAACACATGCTGGTGACTTTTCACATCTGTTTACTGACGCGCAACTCATGCTGGTGACTCTTCACATCTCTGCACTGACCCGCAACTCATGCTGGTGACTCTTCACATGTGTTCTGACCCGCAACTCATGCTGGTGACTCTTCACATCTGTGTTCTGAACCGCAACACATGCTGGTGACTCTTCACATCTCTGTACTGACCCGCAACTCATGCTGGTGACTCTTCACACCTGTGTTCTGACCCACAACACATGCTGGTGACTCTTCACACCTGTGTTCTGACCCGCAACACATGCTGGTGACTCTTCACACCTGTGTTCTGAACCGCAACACATGCTGGGGACTCTTCACATCTGTGTTCTGACCCGCAACTCATGCTGGTGACTCTTCACATCTGTTTACTGACCCGCAACTCATGCTGGTGACTCTTCACATCTGTGTTCTGACCCGCAACACATGCTGGTGACTCTTCACATCTGTGTTCTGACCCGCAAACCATGCTGGTGACTCTTCACATCTGTGTTCTGAACCGCAACACATGCTGGTGACTCTTCACATCTGTGATCTGACCCGCAACACATGCTGGTGACTCTTCACACCTGTGTTCTGACCCGCAACACATGCTGGTGACTCTTCACATCTGTGTTCTGACCCGCAAACCATGCTGGTGACTCTTCACATCTGTGTTCTGACCCGCAACACATGCTGGTGACTCTTCACACCTGTGTTCTGACCCGCAACTCATGCTGGTGACTCTTTGACCCGCAACACATGCTGGTGAGTCTTCACACCTGTGTTCTGACCCGCAACACATGCTGGTGACTCTTCACACCTGTGTTCTGACCCGCAACACATGCTGGTGACTCATCACACCTGTGTACTGACCCGCAACACATGCTGGTGACTCTTCACATCTGTGTTCTGACCCGCAACTCATGCTGGTGACTCTTCACACCTGTTTACTGACCCGAAACTCATGCTGGTGACTTTTCACATCTGTGTTCTGACCCGCAACACATGCTGGTGACACTTCACATCTGTTTACTGACCCGCAACACATGCTGGTGACTCTTCACATGTTTTCTGACCCGCAACACATGCTGGTGATTCTTCACATCTGTGTTCTGACCCGCAACACATGCTGGTTACTCTTCACATCTGTGTTCTGACCCGCAACACATGCTGGTGACTCTTCACACCTGTGTACTGACCCGCAACACATGCTGGTGACTCTTCACATCTGTGTTCTGACCCGCAACACATGCTGGTGACTCTTCACATCTGTGTTCTGACCCGCAAACCATGCTGGTGACTCTTCACATCTGTGTTCTGAACCGCAACACATGCTGGTGACTCTTCACATCTGTGATCTGACCCGCAACAGATGCTGGTGACTCTTCACACCTGTGTTCTGACCCGCAACACATGCTGGTGACTCTTCACATCTGTGTTCTGACCCGCAAACCATGCTGGTGACTCTTCACATCTGTGTTCTGAACCGCAACACATGCTGGTGACTCTTCACATCTGTGATCTGACCCGCAACTCATGCTGGTGACTCTTCACACCTGTGTACTGACCCGCAACACATGCTGGTGACTCTTCACAACAGTGTTCTGACCCGCAACACATGCTGGTGACTCTTCACACCTCTGTACTGACCCGCAACACATTCTGGTGACTCTTCACACCTGTGTTCTGTCCCGCAATACATGCTGGTGACTCTTAACACCGGTCTACTGACCCGAAACTCATGCTGGTGACTCTTCACATCTGTTTACTGACCCGCAACTCATGCTGGTGACTCTTCACATGTGTTCTGACCCGCAACACATGCTGGTGACTCTTCACATCTGTTTACTGACCCGCAACACATGCTGGTGACTCTTCACATGTGTTCTGGCCCGCAACACATGCTGGTGACTTTTCAAATCTGTGTTCTGACCCGCAACTCATGCTGGTGACTCTTCATATCTGTGTTCTGACCCGCAACTCATGCTGGTGACTCTTCACATCTGTTTACTGACCCGCAACTCATGCTGGTGACTCTTCACATCTGTGTTCTGACCCGCAACTCATGCTGGTGACTCTTCACACCTGTGTACTGACCCGCAACACATGCTGGTGACTCTTCACATCTGTGTTCTGACCCGCAACTCATGCTGGTGACTCTTCACACCTGTTTACTGACCCGAAACTCATGCTGGTGACTTTTCACATCTGTGTTCTGACCCGCAACACATGCTGGTGACACTTCACATCTGTTTACTGACCCGCAACACATGCTGGTGACTCTTCACATGTGTTCTGACCCGCAACACATGCTGGTGACTCTTCACATCTGTTAACTGACCCGCAACTCATGCTGGTGACTCTTCACATCTGTGTTCTGACCCGCAACACATGCTTGTGACTCTTCACATCTGTGTACTGACCCGCAACTCATGCTGGTGACTCTTCACATCTGTGTTCTGACCCGCAACTCATGCTGGTGACTCTTCACATCTGTTAACTGACCCGCAACTCATGCTGGTGACTCTTCACATCTGTGTTCTGACCCGCAACACATGCTTGTGACTCTTCACATCTGTGTACTGACCCGCAACTCATGCTGGTGACTCTTCACACCTGTGTTCTGACCCGCAACACATGCTGCTGACTCTTCACATCTGTGTTCTGACCCGCAACTCATGCTGGTGACTCTTCACATCTGTTAACTGACCCGCAACTCATGCTGGTGACTCTTCACATCTGTGTTCTGACCCGCAACTCATGCTGGTGACTCTTCACACCTGTGTACTAACCCGCAACACATGCTGGTGACTCTTCACATCTGTGTTCTGACCCGCAACTCATGCTGGTGACTCTTCACATCTGTTAACTGACCCGCAACTCATGCTGGTGACTCTTCACATCTGTGTTCTGACCCGCAACACATGCTTGTGACTCTTCACATCTGTGTACTGACCCGCAACTCATGCTGGTGACTCTTCACACCTGTGTTCTGACTCGCAACACATGCTGGTGACTCTTCACACCTGTGTTCTGACCCGCAACACATGCTGGTGACTCTTCAAATCTGTGTTCTGACCCGCAAACCATGCTGGTGACTCTTCACACCTGTGTCCTGACCCGCAACACATGCTGGTGACTTTTCACACCTGTGTACTGACCCGCAACACATACTGGTGGCACGTCACACCTGTGTACTGACCCACAACACATGCTGGTGACTCTTCACATCTGTGTTCTGACCCGCAATACATGCTGGTGACTCTTTGACCCGCAACTCATGCTGGTGACTCTTCACATCTGTGTTCTGACCCGCAACACATGCTGGTGACTCTTCACATCTGCGTATTGACCCGCAACTCATGCTGGTGACTCTTCACACCTGTGTTCTGACCCGCAACACATGCTGGTGACATTTCACACCTGTGTTCTGACCCACAACACATGCGGGTGACTCTTCACACCTGTGTACTGACCCGCAACACATGCTGGTGACTCTTCACATCTGTGTTCTGACACACAAACCATGCTGGTGACTCTTCACATCTGTGTTCTGACCCGCAACACATGCTGGTGACTCTTCACACCTGTGTTCTGACCCACAACTCGTGCTGGTGACTCTTTGACCCGCAACACATGCTGGTGACCCTTCACACCTGTGTACTGACCCGCAACACATGCTGGTGACTCTTCACATGTTTACTGACCCGCAACTCATGCTGGTGACTCTTCACACCTGTGTACTGACCCGCAACACATGCTGGTGACTCTTCACACCAGTGTTCTGACCCGCAACACATGCTGGTGACTCTTCACACCTCTGTACTGACCCACAACACATTCTGGTGACTCTTCACACCTGTGTTCTGTCCCGCAATACATGCTGGTGACTCTTAACACCTGTCTACTGACCCGAAACTCATGCTGGTGACTCTTCACATCTGTTTACTGACCCGCAACTCATGCTGGTGACTCTTCACATGTGTTCTGACCCGCAACACATGCTGGTGACTCTTCACATCTGTTTACTGACCCGCAACACATGCTGGTGACTCTTCACATGTGTTCTGGCCCGCAACACATGCTGGTGACTTTTCAAATCTGTGTTCTGACCCGCAACTCATGCTGGTGACTCTTCATATCTGTGTTCTGACCCGCAACTCATGCTGGTGACCCTTCACATCTGTTTACTGACCCGCAACTCATGCTGGTGACTCTTCACATCTGTGTTCTGACCCGCAACTCATGCTGGTGACTCTTCACACCTGTGTACTGACCCGCAACACATGCTGGTGACTCTTCACATCTGTGTTCTGACCCGCAACTCATGCTGGTGACTCTTCACACCTGTTTACTGACCCGAAACTCATGCTGGTGACTTTTCACATCTGTGTTCTGACCCGCAACACATGCTGGTGACACTTCACATCTGTTTACTGACCCGCAACACATGCTGGTGACTCTTCACATGTGTTCTGACCCGCAACACATGCTGGTGATTCTTCAAATCTGTGTTCTGACCCGCAACACATGCTGGTGACTCTTCACATCTGTGTTCTGACCCGCAACTCATGCTGGTGACTCTTCACATCTGTGTTCTGAACCGCAACACATGCTGGTGACTCTTCACACCTGTGTACTGACCCGCAACACATGCTGGTGACTCTTCACACCTGTGTACTGACCCGCAACACATGCTGGTGACTTTTCACATCTGTTTACTGACGCGCAACTCATGCTGGTGACTCTTCACATCTCTGTACTGACCCGCAACTCATGCTGGTGACTCTTCACCTGTGTTCTGACCCGCAACTCATGCTGGTGACTCTTCACATCTGTGTTCTGAACCGCAACACATGCTGGTGACTCTTCACATCTCTGTACTGACCCGCAACTCATGCTGGTGACTCTTCACACCTGTGTTCTGACCCACAACACATGCTGGTGACTCTTCACACCTGTGTTCTGACCCGCAACACATGCTGGTGACTCTTCACACCTGTGTTCTGAACCGCAACACATGCTGGGGACTCTTCACATCTGTGTTCTGACCCGCAACTCATGCTGGTGACTCTTCACATCTGTTTACTGACCCGCAACTCATGCTGGTGACTCTTCACATCTGTGTTCTGACCCGCAACACATGCTGGTGACTCTTCACATCTGTGTTCTGACCCGCAAACCATGCTGGTGACTCTTCACATCTGTGTTCTGAACCGCAACACATGCTGGTGACTCTTCACATCTGTGATCTGACCCGCAACACATGCTGGTGACTCTTCACACCTGTGTTCTGACCCGCAACACATGCTGGTGACTCTTCACATCTGTGTTCTGACCCGCAAACCATGCTGGTGACTCTTCACATCTGTGTTCTGACCTGCAACACATGCTGGTGACTCTTCACACCTGTGTTCTGACCTGCAACTCATGCTGGTGACTCTTTGACCCGCAACACATGCTGGTGAGTCTTCACATCTGTGTTCTGAACCGCAACACATGCTGGTGACTCTTCACATCTGTGATCTGACCCGCAACACATGCTGGTGACTCTTCACACCTGTGTTCTGACCCGCAACACATGCTGGTGACTCTTCACATCTGTGTTCTGACCCGCAAACCATGCTGGTGACTCTTCACATCTGTGTTCTGACCTGCAACACATGCTGGTGACTCTTCACACCTGTGTTCTGACCTGCAACTCATGCTGGTGACTCTTTGACCCGCAACACATGCTGGTGAGTCTTCACATCTGTGTTCTGACCCGCAACACATGCTGGTGACTCTTCACACCTGTGTTCTGACCCGCAACTCATGCTGGTGACTCTTTGACCCGCAACACATGCTGGTGACCCTTCACACCTGTGTACTGACCCGCAACACATGATGGTGACTCTTCACACCTGTGTACTGACCCGCAACACAAGCAGGTGACTCTTCACACCTGTGTTCTGACCCGCAACACATGCTGGTGACTCTTCATATGTTTACTGACCCGCAACTCATGCTGGTAACTCTTCACACCTGTGTACTGACCCGCAACACATGCTGGTGACTCTTCACACCAGTGTTCTGACCCGCAACACATGCTGGTGACTCTTCACACCTCTGTACTGACCCGCAACACATTCTGGTGACTCTTCACACCTGTGTTCTGTCCCGCAATACATGCTGGTGACTCTTAACACCTGTGTACTGACCCGAAACTCATGCTGGTGACTCTTCACACCTGTGTTCTGAACCGCAACACATGCTGGGGACTCTTCACATCTGTGTTCTGACCCGCAACTCATGCTGGTGACTCTTCACATCTGTTTACTGACCCGCAACTCATGCTGGTGACTCTTCACATCTGTGTTCTGACCCGCAACACATGCTGGTGACTCTTCACATCTGTGTTCTGAC
This sequence comes from Lampris megalopsis, assembly GCA_022114975.2. Lineage (NCBI taxonomy): Eukaryota > Metazoa > Chordata > Actinopteri > Lampriformes > Lampridae > Lampris > Lampris megalopsis. Next base: position 383,555 of record JAJHIY020001246.1, read on the forward strand.
CCGCAAACCATGCTGGTGACTCTTCACATCTGTGTTCTGAACCGCAACACATGCTGGTGACTCTTCACATCTGTGATCTGACCCGCAACACATGCTGGTGACTCTTCACACCTGTGTTCTGACCCGCAACACATGCTGGTGACTCTTCACATCTGTGTTCTGACCCGCAAACCATGCTGGTGACTCTTCACATCTGTTTTCTGACCTGCAACACATGCTGGTGACTCTTCACACCTGTGTTCTGACCTGCAACTCATGCTGGTGACTCTTTGACCCGCAACACATGCTGGTGAGTCTTCACATCTGTGTTCTGACCCGCAACACATGCTGGTGACTCTTCACACCTGTGTTCTGACCCGCAACTCATGCTGGTGACTCTTTGACCCGCAACACATGCTGGTGACCCTTCACACCTGTGTACTGACCCGCAACACATGCTGGTGACTCTTCACACCTGTGTACTGACCCGCAACACATGCTGGTGACTCTTCACACCTGTGTTCTGACCCGCAACACATGCTGGTGACTCTTCACATGTTTACTGACCCGCAACTCATGCTGGTAACTCTTCACACCTGTGTACTGACCCGCAACACATGCTGGTGACTCTTCACATCTGTGTTCTGACCCGAAAACCATGCTGGTGACTCTTCACATCTGTGTTCTGAACCGCAACACATGCTGGTGACTCTTCACATCTGTGTTCTGACCCGCAAACCATGCTGGTGACTCTTCACATCTGTGTTCTGACCTGCAACACATGCTGGTGACTCTTCACACCTGTGTTCTGACCTGCAACTCATGCTGGTGACTCTTTGACCCGCAACACATGCTGGTGAGTCTTCACATCTGTGTTCTGACCCGCAACACATGCTGGTGACTCTTCACACCCGTGTTCTGACCCGCAACTCATGCTGGTGACTCTTTGACCCGCAACACATGCTGGTGACCCTTCACACCTGTGTACTGACCCGCAACACATGCTGGTGACTCTTCACACCTGTGTACTGACCCGCAACACATGCTGGTGACTCTTCACACCTGTGTTCTGACCCGCAACACATGCTGGTGACTCTTCACATGTTTACTGACCCGCAACTCATGCTGGTGACTCTTCACACCTGTGTACTGACCCGCAACACATGCTGGTGACTCTTCACACCAGTGTTCTGACCCGCAACACATGCTGGTGACTCTTCACACCTCTGTACTGACCCGCAACACATTCTGGTGACTCTTCACACCTGTGTTCTGTCCCGCAATACATGCTGGTGACTCTTAACACCTGTCTACTGACCGGAAACTCATGCTGGTGACTCTTCACATCTGTTTACTGACCCGCAACACATGCTGGTGACTCTTCACATGTGTTCTGGCCCGCAACACATGCTGGTGACTTTTCAAATCTGTGTTCTGACCCGCAACTCATGCTGGTGACTCTTCATATCTGTGTTCTGACCCGCAACTCATGCTGGTGACTCTTCACATCTGTTTACTGACCCGCAACTCATGCTGGTGACTCTTCACATCTGTGTTCTGACCCGCAACTCATGCTGGTGACTCTTCACAACTGTGTACTGACCCGCAACACATGCTGGTGACTCTTCACATCTGTGTTCTGACCCGCAACTCATGCTGGTGACTCTTCACACCTGTTTACTGACCCGAAACTCATGCTGGTGACTTTTCACATCTGTGTTCTGACCCGCAACACATGCTGGTGACACTTCACATCTGTTTACTGACCCGCAACACATGCTGGTGACTCTTCACATGTGTTCTGACCCGCAACACATGCTGGTGATTCTACAAATCTGTGTTTTGACCCGCAACACATGCTGGTGACTCTTCACATCTGTGTTCTGACCCGCAACTCATGCTGGTGACTCTTCACATCTGTGTTCTGAACCGCAACACATGCTGGTGACTCTTCACACCTGTGTACTGACCCGCAACACATGCTGGTGACTTTTCACATCTGTTTACTGACGCGCAACTCATGCTGGTGACTCTTCACATCTCTGCACTGACCCGCAACTCATGCTGGTGACTCTTCACATGTGTTCTGACCCGCAACTCATGCTGGTGACTCTTCACATCTGTGTTCTGAACCGCAACACATGCTGGTGACTCTTCACATCTCTGTACTGACCCGCAACTCATGCTGGTGACTCTTCACACCTGTGTTCTGACCCACAACACATGCTGGTGACTCTTCACACCTGTGTTCTGACCCGCAACACATGCTGGTGACTCTTCACACCTGTGTTCTGAACCGCAACACATGCTGGGGACTCTTCACATCTGTGTTCTGACCCGCAACTCATGCTGGTGACTCTTCACATCTGTTTACTGACCCGCAACTCATGCTGGTGACTCTTCACATCTGTGTTCTGACCCGCAACACATGCTGGTGACTCTTCACATCTGTGTTCTGACCCGCAAACCATGCTGGTGACTCTTCACATCTGTGTTCTGAACCGCAACACATGCTGGTGACCCTTCACATCTGTGATCTGACCCGCAACACATGCTGGTGACTCTTCACACCTGTGTTCTGACCCGCAACACATGCTGGTGACTCTTCACATCTGTGTTCTGACCCGCAAACCATGCTGGTGACTCTTCACATCTGTGTTCTGACCCGCAACACATGCTGGTGACTCTTCACACCTGTGTTCTGACCCGCAACTCATGCTGGTGACTCTTTGACCCGCAACACATGCTGGTGAGTCTTCACATCTGTGTTCTGACCCGCAACACATGCTGGTGACTCTTCACACCTGTGTACTGACCCGCAACTCATGCTGGTGACTCTTCACAACTGTGTACTGACCCGCAACACATGCTGGTGACTCTTCACACCTGTGTTCTGACCCGCAACACATGCTGGTGACTCTTCACATCTGTGTTCTGACCCGAAACTCATGCTGGTGACTTTTCACATCTGTGTTCTGACCCGCAACTCATGCTGGTGACTCTTCACATCAGTTTACTGACCTGCAACACATGCTGGTGACTCTTCACACCTGTGTACTGACACGCAACACATGCTGGTGATTCTTCACATCTGTGTTCTGACCTGCAACACATGCTGGTGACCCTTCACATCTGTGTTCTGACCCGCAAACCATGCTGGTGACTCTTCACATCTTTGTTCTGACCCACAACACATGCTGGTGACTCTTCACACCTGTGTTCTGACCCGCAACTCATGCTGGTGACTCTTTGACCCGCAACACATGCTGGTGACTCTTCACATCTGTGTTCTGACCCGCAACACATGCTGGTGACTCTTCACACCTGTGTTCTGACCCGCAACACATGCTGGTGACTCATCACACCTGTGTACTGACCCGCAACACATGCTGGTGACTCTTCACATCTGTGTTCTGACCCGCAACTCATGCTGGTGACTCTTCACACCTGTTTACTGACCCGAAACTCATGCTGGTGACTTTTCACATCTGTGTTCTGACCCGCAACACATGCTGGTGACACTTCACATCTGTTTACTGACCCGCAACACATGCTGGTGACTCTTCACATGTTTTCTGACCCGCAACACATGCTGGTGATTCTTCACATCTGTGTTCTGACCCGCAACAAATGCTGGTGACTCTTCACATCTGTGTTCTGACCCGCAACACATGCTGGTGACTCTTCACACCTGTGTACTGACCCGCAACACATGCTGGTGACTCTTCACATCTGTGTTCTGACCCGCAACACATGCTGGTGACTCTTCACATCTGTGTTCTGACCCGCAAACCATGCTGGTGACTCTTCACATCTGTGTTCTGAACCGCAACACATGCTGGTGACTCTTCACATCTGTGATCTGACCCGCAACAGATGCTGGTGACTCTTCACACCTGTGTTCTGACCCGCAACACATGCTGGTGACTCTTCACATCTGTGTTCTGACCCGCAAACCATGCTGGTGACTCTTCACATCTGTGTTCTGACCTGCAACACATGCTGGTGACTCTTCACACCTGTGTTCTGACCTGCAACTCATGCTGGTGACTCTTTGACCCGCAACACATGCTGGTGAGTCTTCACATCTGTGTTCTGACCCGCAACACATGCTGGTGACTCTTCACACCTGTGTTCTGACCCGCAACTCATGCTGGTGACTCTTTGACCCGCAACACATGCTGGTGACCCTTCACACCTGTGTACTGACCCGCAACACATGCTGGTGACTCTTCACACCTGTGTACTGACCCGCAACACATGCTGGTGACTCTTCACACCTGTGTTCTGACCCGCAACACATGCTTGTGACTCTTCACATGTTTACTGACCCGCAACTCATGCTGGTGACTCTTCACACCTGTGTACTGACCCGCAACACATGCTGGTGACTCTTCACACCAGTGTTCTGACCCGCAACACATGCTGGTGACTCTTCACACCTCTGTACTGACCCGCAACACATTCTGGTGACTCTTCACACCTGTGTTCTGTCCCGCAATACATGCTGGTGACTCTTAACACCTGTCTACTGACCCGAAACTCATGCTGGTGACTCTTCACATCTGTTTACTGACCCGCAACTCATGCTGGTGACTCTTCACATGTGTTCTGACCCGCAACACATGCTGGTGACTCTTCACATCTGTTTACTGACCCGCAACACATGCTGGTGACTCTTCACATGTGTTCTGGCCCGCAACACATGCTGGTGACTTTTCAAATCTGTGTTCTGACCCGCAACTCATGCTGGTGACTCTTCATATCTGTGTTCTGACCCGCAACTCATGCTGGTGACTCTTCACATCTGTTTACTGACCCGCAACTCATGCTGGTGACTCTTCACATCTGTGTTCTGACCCGCAACTCATGCTGGTGACTCTTCACACCTGTGTACTGACCCGCAACACATGCTGGTGACTCTTCACATCTGTGTTCTGACCCGCAACTCATGCTGGTGACTCTTCACACCTGTTTACTGACCCGAAACTCATGCTGGTGACTTTTCACATCTGTGTTCTGACCCGCAACACATGCTGGTGACACTTCACATCTGTTTACTGACCCGCAACACATGCTGGTGACTCTTCACATGTGTTCTGACCCGCAACACATGCTGGTGATTCTTCAAATCTGTGTTCTGACCCGCAACACATGCTGGTGACTCTTCACATCTGTGTTCTGACCCGCAACTCATGCTGGTGACTCTTCACATCTGTGTTCTGAACCGCAACACATGCTGGTGACTCTTCACACCTGTGTACTGACCCGCAACACATGCTGGTGACTCTTCACACCTGTGTACTGACCCGCAACACATGCTGGTGACTTTTCACATCTGTTTACTGACGCGCAACTCATGCTGGTGACTCTTCACATCTCTGCACTGACCCGCAACTCATGCTGGTGACTCTTCACATGTGTTCTGACCCGCAACTCATGCTGGTGACTCTTCACATCTGTGTTCTGAACCGCAACACATGCTGGTGACTCTTCACACCTGTGTACTGACCCGCAACACATGCTGGTGACTCTTCACACCTGTGTTCTGACCCGCAACTCATGCTGGTGACTCTTCACACCTGTTTACTGACCCGAAACTCATGCTGGTGACTTTTCACATCTGTGTTCTGACCCGCAACACATGCTGGTGACACTTCACATCTGTTTACTGACCCGCAACACATGCTGGTGACTCTTCACATGTGTTCTGACCCGCAACACATGCTGGTGATTCTTCAAATCTGTGTTCTGACCCGCAACACATGCTGGTGACTCTTCACATCTGTGTTCTGACCCGCAACTCATGCTGGTGACTCTTCACATCTGTGTTCTGAACCGCAAAACATGCTGGTGACTCTTCACACCTGTGTACTGACCCGCAACACATGCTGGTGACTCTTCACACCTGTGTACTGACCCGCAACACATGCTGGTGACTTTTCACATCTGTTTACTGACGCGCAACTCATGCTGGTGACTCTTCACATCTCTGCACTGACCCGCAACTCATGCTGGTGACTCTTCACATGTGTTCTGACCCGCAACTCATGCTGGTGACTCTTCACATCTGTGTTCTGAACCGCAACACATGCTGGTGACTCTTCACATCTCTGTACTGACCCGCAACTCATGCTGGTGACTCTTCACACCTGTGTTCTGACCCACAACACATGCTGGTGACTCTTCACACCTGTGTTCTGACCCGCAACACATGCTGGTGACTCTTCACACCTGTGTTCTGAACCGCAACACATGCTGGGGACTCTTCACATCTGTGTTCTGACCCGCAACTCATGCTGGTGACACTTCACATCTGTTTACTGACCCGCAACTCATGCTGGTGAATCTTCACATCTGTGTTCTGACCCGCAACACATGCTGGTGACTCTTCACATCTGTGTTCTGACCCGCAAACCATGCTGGTGACTCTTCACATCTGTGTTCTGAACCGCAACACATGCTGGTGACTCTTCACATCTGTGTTCTGACCCGCAACACATGCTGGTGACACTTCACATCTGTTTACTGACCCGCAACACATGCTGGTGACTCTTCACATGTGTTCTGACCCGCAACACATGCTGGTGATTCTTCAAATCTGTGTTCTGACCCGCAACACATGCTGGTGACTCTTCACATCTGTGTTCTGACCCGCAACTCATGCTGGTGACTCTTCACATCTGTGTTCTGAACCGCAACACATGCTGGTGACTCTTCACACCTGTGTACTGACCCGCAACACATGCTGGTGACTCTTCACACCTGTGTACTGACCCGCAACACATGCTGGTGACTTTTCACATCTGTTTACTGACGCGCAACTCATGCTGGTGACTCTTCACATCTCTGCACTGACCCGCAACTCATTCTGGTGACTCTTCACATGTGTTCTGACCCGCAACTCATGCTGGTGACTCTTCACATCTGTGTTCTGAACCGCAACACATGCTGGTGACTCTTCACATCTCTGTACTGACCCGCAACTCATGCTGGTGACTCTTCACACCTGTGTTCTGACCCAAAACACATGCTGGTGACTCTTCACATCTGTGTTCTGACCCGCAACACATGCTGGTGACTCTTCACATCTGTGTTCTGACCCACAAACCATGCTGGTGACTCTTCACATCTGTGTTCTGAACCGCAACACATGCTGGTGACTCTTCACATCTGTGATCTGACCCGCAACACATGCTGGTGACTCTTCACACCTGTGTTCTGACCCGCAACACATGCTGGTGACTCTTCACATCTGTGTTCTGACCCGCAAACCATGCTGGTGACTCTTCACATCTGTGTTCTGACCTGCAACACATGCTGGTGACTCTTCACACCTGTGTTCTGACCCGCAACTCATGCTGGTGACTCTTTGACCCGCAACACATGCTGGTGAGTCTTCACATCTGTGTTCTGACCCGCAACACATGCTGGTGACTCTTCACATCTGTGTTCTGACCCGCAACACAAGCTGGTGACTCTCCACACCTGTGTACTGACCCGCAACACATGCTGGTGACTCTTCACATCTCTGTTCTGACCCGCAACACATGCTGGTGGCTCTTCACACCTGTGTACTGACCCGCAACTCATGCTGGTGACTCTTCACAACTGTGTACTGACCCGCAACACATGCTGGTGACTCTTCACACCTGTGTTCTGACCCGCAACACATGCTGGTGACTCTTCACATCTGTGTTCTGACCCGAAACTCATGCTGGTGACTTTTCACATCTGTGTTCTGACCCGCAACTCATGCTGGTGACTCTTCACATCAGTTTACTGACCCGCAACACATGCTGGTGACTCTTCACATCTCTGTTCTGACCCGCAACACATGCTGGTGGCTCTTCACACCTGTGTACTGACCCGCAACTCATGCTGGTGACTCTTCACAACTGTGTACTGACCCGCAACACATGCTGGTGACTCTTCACACCTGTGTTCTGACCCGCAACACATGCTGGTGACTCTTCACATCTGTGTTCTGACCCGAAACTCATGCTGGTGACTTTTCACATCTGTGTTCTGACCCGCAACTCATGCTGGTGACTCTTCACATCAGTTTACTGACCTGCAACACATGCTGGTGACTCTTCACACCTGTGTACTGACACGCAACACATGCTGGTGATTCTTCACATCTGTGTTCTGACCTGCAACACATGCTGGTGACCCTTCACATCTGTGTTCTGACCCGCAAACCATGCTGGTGACTCTTCACATCTTTGTTCTGACCCACAACACATGCTGGTGACTCTTCACACCTGTGTTCTGACCCGCAACTCATGCTGGTGACTCTTTGACCCGCAACACATGCTGGTGACTCTTCACATCTGTGTTCTGACCCGCAACACATGATGGTGACTCTTCACACCTGTGTTCTGACCCGCAACACATGCTGGTGACTCATCACACCTGTGTACTGACCCGCAACACATGCTGGTGACTCTTCACATCTGTGTTCTGACCCGCAACTCATGCTGGTGACTCTTCACACCTGTTTACTGACCCGAAACTCATGCTGGTGACTTTTCACATCTGTGTTCTGACCCGCAACACATGCTGGTGACACTTCACATCTGTTTACTGACCCGCAACACATGCTGGTGACTCTTCACATGTTTTCTGACCCGCAACACATGCTGGTGATTCTTCACATCTGTGTTCTGACCCGCAACACATGCTGGTGACTCTTCACATCTGTGTTCTGACCCGCAACACATGCTGGTGACTCTTCACACCTGTGTACTGACCCGCAACACATGCTGGTGACTCTTCACATCTGTGTTCTGACCCGCAACACATGCTGGTGACTCTTCACATCTGTGTTCTGACCCGCAAACCATGCTGGTGACTCTTCACATCTGTGTTCTGAACCGCAACACATGCTGGTGACTCTTCACATTTGTGATCTGACCCGCAACAGATGCTGGTGACTCTTCACACCTTCGTTCTGACCCGCAACACATGCTGGTGACTCTTCACATCTGTGTTCTGACCCGCAAACCATGCTGGTGACTCTTCACATCTGTGTTCTGACCTGCAACACATGCTGGTGACTCTTCACACCTGTGTTCTGACCTGCAACTCATGCTGGTGACTCTTTGACCCGCAACACATGCTGGTGAGTCTTCACATCTGTGTTCTGACCCGCAACACATGCTGGTGACTCTTCACACCTGTGTTCTGACCCGCAACTCATGCTGGTGACTCTTTGACCCGCAACACATGCTGGTGACCCTTCACACCTGTGTACTGACCCGCAACACATGCTGGTGACTCTTCACACCTGTGTACTGACCCGCAACACATGCTGGTGACTCTTCACACCTGTGTTCTGACCCGCAACACATGCTTGTGACTCTTCACATGTTTACTGACCCGCAACTCATGCTGGTGACTCTTCACACCTGTGTACTGACCCGCAACACATGCTGGTGACTCTTCACACCAGTGTTCTGACCCGCAACACATGCTGGTGACTCTTCACACCTCTGTACTGACCCGCAACACATTCTGGTGACTCTTCACACCTGTGTTCTGTCCCGCAATACATGCTGGTGACTCTTAACACCTGTCTACTGACCCGAAACTCATGCTGGTGACTCTTCACATCTGTTTACTGACCCGCAACTCATGCTGGTGACTCTTCACATGTGTTCTGACCCGCAACACATGCTGGTGACTCTTCACATCTGTTTACTGACCCGCAACACATGCTGGTGACTCTTCACATGTGTTCTGGCCCGCAACACATGCTGGTGACTTTTCAAATCTGTGTTCTGACCCGCAACTCATGCTGGTGACACTTCACATCTCTGCACTGACCCGCAACTCATGCTGGTGACTCTTCACATGTGTTCTGACCCGCAACTCATGCTGGTGACTCTTCACATCTGTGTTCTGAACCGCAACACATGCTGGTGACTCTTCACACCTGTGTACTGACCCGCAACACATGCTGGTGACTCTTCACACCTGTGTTCTGACCCGCAACTCATGCTGGTGACTCTTCACACCTGTTTACTGACCCGAAACTCATGCTGGTGACTTTTCACATCTGTGTTCTGACCCGCAACACATGCTGGTGACACTTCACATCTGTTTACTGACCCGCAACACATGCTGGTGACTCTTCACATGTGTTCTGACCCGCAACACATGCTGGTGATTCTTCAAATCTGTGTTCTGACCCGCAACACATGCTGGTGACTCTTCACATCTGTGTTCTGACCCGCAACTCATGCTGGTGACTCTTCACATCTGTGTTCTGAACCGCAAAACATGCTGGTGACTCTTCACACCTGTGTACTGACCCGCAACACATGCTGGTGACTCTTCACACCTGTGTACTGACCCGCAACACATGCTGGTGACTTTTACATCTGTTTACTGACGCGCAACTCATGCTGGTGACTCTTCACATCTCTGCACTGACCCGCAACTCATGCTGGTGACTCTTCACATGTGTTCTGACCCGCAACTCATGCTGGTGACTCTTCACATCTGTGTTCTGAACCGCAACACATGCTGGTGACTCTTCACATCTCTGTACTGACCCGCAACTCATGCTGGTGACTCTTCACACCTGTGTTCTGACCCACAACACATGCTGGTGACTCTTCACACCTGTGTTCTGACCCGCAACACATGCTGGTGACTCTTCACACCTGTGTTCTGAACCGCAACACATGCTGGGGACTCTTCACATCTGTGTTCTGACCCGCAACTCATGCTGGTGACTCTTCACATCTGTTTACTGACCCGCAACTCATGCTGGTGACTCTTCACATCTGTGTTCTGACCCGCAACACATGCTGGTGACTCTTCACATCTGTGTTCTGACCCGCAAACCATGCTGGTGACTCTTCACATCTGTGTTCTGAACCGCAACACATGCTGGTGACTCTTCACATCTGTGTTCTGACCCGCAACACATGCTGGTGACACTTCACATCTGTTTACTGACCCGCAACACATGCTGGTGACTCTTCACATGTGTTCTGACCCGCAACACATGCTGGTGATTCTTCAAATCTGTGTTCTGACCCGCAACACATGCTGGTGACTCTTCACATCTGTGTTCTGACCCGCAACTCATGCTGGTGACTCTTCACATCTGTGTTCTGAACCGCAACACATGCTGGTGACTCTTCACACCTGTGTACTGACCCGCAACACATGCTGGTGACTCTTCACACCTGTGTACTGACCCGCAACACATGCTGGTGACTTTTCACATCTGTTTACTGACGCGCAACTCATGCTGGTGACTCTTCACATCTCTGCACTGACCCGCAACTCATTCTGGTGACTCTTCACATGTGTTCTGACCCGCAACTCATGCTGGTGACTCTTCACATCTGTGTTCTGACCTGCAACACATGCTGGTGACTCTTCACACCTGTGTTCTGACCCGCAACTCATGCTGGTGACTCTTTGACCCGCAACACATGCTGGTGAGTCTTCACATCTGTGTTCTGACCCGCAACACATGCTGGTGACTCTTCACATCTGTGTTCTGACCCGCAACACAAGCTGGTGACTCTCCACACCTGTGTACTGACCCGCAACACATGCTGGTGACTCTTCACATCTCTGTTCTGACCCGCAACACATGCTGGTGGCTCTTCACACCTGTGTACTGACCCGCAACTCATGCTGGTGACTCTTCACAACTGTGTACTGACCCGCAACACATGCTGGTGACTCTTCACACCTGTGTTCTGACCCGCAACACATGCTGGTGACTCTTCACATCTGTGTTCTGACCCGAAACTCATGCTGGTGACTTTTCACATCTGTGTTCTGACCCGCAACTCATGCTGGTGACTCTTCACATCAGTTTACTGACCTGCAACACATGCTGGTGACTCTTCACACCTGTGTACTGACACGCAACACATGCTGGTGATTCTTCACATCTGTGTTCTGACCTGCAACACATGCTGGTGACCCTTCACATCTGTGTTCTGAACCGCAAACCATGCTGGTGACTCTTCACATCTTTGTTCTGACCCACAACACATGCTGGTGACTCTTCACACCTGTGTTCTGACCCGCAACTCATGCTGGTGACTCTTTGACCCGCAACACATGCTGGTAACTCTTCACATCTGTGTTCTGACCCGCAACTCATGCTGGTGACTCTTCACACCTGTGTTCTGACCCGCAACACATGCTGGTGACTCATCACACCTGTGTACTGACCCGCAACACATGCTGGTGACTCTTCACATCTGTGTTCTGACCCGCAACTCATGCTGGTGACTCTTCACACCTGTTTACTGACCCGAAACTCATGCTGGTGACTTTTCACATCTGTGTTCTGACCCGCAACACATGCTGGTGACACTTCACATCTGTTTACTGACCCGCAACACATGCTGGTGACTCTTCACATGTTTTCTGACCCGCAACACATGCTGGTGATTCTTCACATCTGTGTTCTGACCCGCAACACATGCTGGTGACTCTTCACATCTGTGTTCTGACCCGCAACACATGCTGGTGACTCTTCACACCTGTGTACTGACCCGCAACACATGCTGGTGACTCTTCACATCTGTGTTCTGACCCGCAACACATGCTGGTGACTCTTCACATCTGTGTTCTGACCCGCAAACCATGCTGGTGACTCTTCACATCTGTGTTCTGAACCGCAACACATGCTGGTGACTCTTCACATCTGTGATCTGACCCGCAACAGATGCTGGTGACTCTTCACACCTGTGTTCTGACCCGCAACACATGCTGGTGACTCTTCACATCTGTGTTCTGACCCGCAAACCATGCTGGTGACTCTTCACATCTGTGTTCTGACCTGCAACACATGCTGGTGACTCTTCACACCTGTGTTCTGACCTGCAACTCATGCTGGTGACTCTTTGACCCGCAACACATGCTGGTGAGTCTTCACATCTGTGTTCTGACCCGCAACACATGCTGGTGACTCTTCACACCTGTGTTCTGACCCGCAACTCATGCTGGTGACTCTTTGACCCGCAACACATGCTGGTGACCCTTCACACCTGTGTACTGACCCGCAACACATGCTGGTGACTCTTCACACCTGTGTACTGACCCGCAACACATGCTGGTGACTCTTCACACCTGTGTTCTAACCCGCAACACATGCTTGTGACTCTTCACATGTTTACTGACCCGCAACTCATGCTGGTGACTCTTCACACCTGTGTACTGACCCGCAACACATGCTGGTGACTCTTCACACCAGTGTTCTGACCCGCAACACATGCTGGTGACTCTTCACACCTCTGTACTGACCCGCAACACATTCTGGTGACTCTTCACACCTGTGTTCTGTCCCGCAATACATGCTGGTGACTCTTCACACCTTTTTACTGACCCGAAACTCATGCTGGTGACTCTTCACATCTGTTTACTGACCCGCAACTCATGCTGGTGACTCTTCACATGTGTTCTGACCCGCAACACATGCTGGTGACTCTTCACATCTGTTTACTGACCCGCAACACATGCTGGTGACTCTTCACATGTGTTCTGGCCCGCAACACATGCTGGTGACTTTTCAAATCTGTGTTCTGACCTGCAACTCATGCTGGTGACTCTTCATATCTGTGTTCTGACCCGCAACTCATGCTGGTGAGTCTTCACATCTGTTTACTGACCCGCAACTCATGCTGGTGACTCTTCACATCTGTGTTCTGACCCGCAACTCATGCTGGTGACTCTTCACACCTGTGTACTGACCCGCAACACATGCTGGTGACTCTTCACATCTGTGTTCTGACCCGCAACTCATGCTGGTGACTCTTCACACCTGTTTACTGACCCGAAACTCATGCTGGTGACTTTTCACATCTGTGTTCTGACCCGCAACACATGCTGGTGACACTTCACATCTGTTTACTGACCCGCAACACATGCTGGTGACTCTTCACATGTGTTCTGACCCGCAACACATGCTGGTGATTATTCAAATCTGTGTTCTGACCCGCAACACATGCTGGTGACTCTTCACATCTGTGTTCTGACCCGCAACTCATGCTGGTGACTCTTCACATCTGTGTTCTGAACCGCAACACATGCTGGTGACTCTTCACACCTGTGTACTGACCCGCAACACATGCTGGTGACTCTCCACACCTGTGTACTGACCCGCAACACATCCTGGTGACTTTTCACATCTGTTTACTGACGCGCAACTCATGCTGGTGACTCTTCACATCTCTGCACTGACCCGCAACTCATGCTGGTGACTCTTCACATGTGTTCTGACCCGCAACTCATGCTGGTGACTCTTCACATCTGTGTTCTGAACCGCAACACATGCTGGTGACTCTTCACACCTGTGTACTGACCCGCAACACATGCTGGTGACTCTTCACACCTGTGTTCTGACCCGCAACACATGCTTGTGACTCTTCACATGTTTACTGACCCGCAACTCATGCTGGTGACTCTTCACACCTGTGTACTGACCCGCAACACATGCTGGTGACTCTTCACACCAGTGTTCTGACCCGCAACACATGCTGGTGACTCTTCACACCTCTGTACTGACCCGCAACACATTCAGGTGACTCTTCACACCTGTGTTCTGTCCCGCAATACATGCTGGTGACTCTTAACACCTGTCTACTGAACCGAAACTCATGCTGGTGACTCTTCACATCTGTTTACTGACCCGCAACTCATGCTGGTGACTCTTCACATGTGTTCTGACCCGCAACACATGCTGGTGACTCTTCACATCTGTTTACTGACCCGCAACACATGCTGGTGACTCTTCACATTTGTTCTGGCCCGCAACACATGCTGGTGACTTTTCAAATCTGTGTTCTGACCCGCAACTCATGCTGGTGACTCTTCATATCTGTGTTCTGACCCGCAACCCATGCTGGTGACTCTTCACATCTGTTTACTGACCCGCAACTCATGCTGGTGACTCTTCACATCTGTGTTCTGACCCGCAACTCATGCTGGTGACTCTTCACACCTGTGTACTGACCCGCAACACATGCTGGTGACTCTTCACATCTGTGTTCTGACCCGCAACTCATGCTGGTGACTCTTCACACCTGTTTACTGACCCGAAACTCATGCTGGTGACTTTTCACATCTGTGTTCTGACCCGCAACACATGCTGGTGACACTTCACATCTGTTTACTGACCCGCAACACATGCTGGTGACTCTGCACATGTGTTCTGACCCGCAACACATGCTGGTGATTCTTCAAATCTGTGTTCTGACCCGCAACACATGCTGGTGACTCTTCACATCTGTGTTCTGACCCGCAACTCATGCTGGTGACTCTTCACATCTGTGTCCTGAACCGCAACACATGCTGGTGACTCTTCACACCTGTGTACTGACCCGCAACACATGCTGGTGACTCTTCACACCTGTGTACTGACCCGCAACACATGCTGGTGACTTTTCACATCTGTTTACTGACGCGCAACTCATGCTGGTGACTCTTCACATCTCTGCACTGACCCGCAACTCATGCTGGTGACTCTTCACATGTGTTCTGACCCGCAACTCATGCTGGTGACTCTTCACATCTGTGTTCTGAACCGCAACACATGCTGGTGACTCTTCACATCTCTGTACTGACCCGCAACTCATGCTGGTGACTCTTCACATCTGTGTTCTGACCCGCAACTCATGCTGGTGACTCTTCACACCTGTTTACTGACCCGAAACTCATGCTGGTGACTTTTCACATCTGTGTTCTGACCCGCAACACATGCTGGTGACACTTCACATCTGTTTACTGACCCGCAACACATGCTGGTGACTCTTCACATGTGTTCTGACCCGCAACACATGCTGGTGATTCTTCAAATCTGTGTTCTGACCCGCAACACATGCTGGTGACTCTTCACATCTGTGTTCTGACCCGCAACTCATGCTGGTGACTCTTCACATCTGTGTCCTGAACCGCAACACATGCTGGTAACTCTTCACACCTGTGTACTGACCCGCAACACATGCTGGTGACTCTTCACACCTGTGTACTGACCCGCAACACATGCTGGTGACTTTTCACATGTTTACTGACCCGCAACTCATGCTGGTGACTCTTCACACCTGTGTACTGACCCGCAACACATGCTGGTGACTCTTCACATGTGTTCTGACCCGCAACTCATGCTGGTGACTCTTCACATCTGTGTTCTGAACCGCAACACATGCTGGTGACTCTTCACATCTCTGTACTGACCCGCAACTCATGCTGGTGACTCTTCACACCTGTGTTCTGACCCGCAACACATGCTGGTGACTCTTCACACCTGTGTTCTGACCCGCAATACATGCTGGTGACTCTTCACACCTGTGTTCTGAACCGCAACACATGCTGGGGACTCTTCACATCTGTGTTCTGACCCGCAACTCATGCTGGTGACTCTTCCCATTTGTTTACTGACCCGCAACTCATGCTGGTGACTCTTCACATCTGTGTTCTGACCCGCAACACATGCTGGTGACTCTTCACATCTGTGTTCTGACCCACAAACCATGCTGGTGACTCTTCACATCTGTGTTCTGAACCGCAACACATGCTGGTGACTCTTCACATCTGTGATCTGACCCGCAACACATGCTGGTGACTCTTCACACCTGTGTTCTGACCCGCAACACATGCTGGTGACTCTTCACATCTGTGTTCTGACCCGCAAACCATGCTGGTGACTCTTCACATCTGTGTTCTGACCTGCAACACATGCTGGTGACTCTTCACACCTGTGTTCTGACCTGCAACTCATGCTGGTGACTCTTTGACCCGCAACACATGCTGGTGAGTCTTCACATCTGTGTTCTGACCCGCAACACATGCTGGTGACTCTTCACATCTGTGTTCTGACCCGCAACACAAGCTGGTGACTCTCCACACCTGTGTACTGACCCGCAACACATGCTGGTGACTCTTCACATCTGTGTTCTGACCCGCAACACATGCTGGTGGCTCTTCACACCTGTGTTCTGACCCATAACTCATGCTGGTGACTCTTCACATCTGTTTACTGACCCGCAACTCATGCTGGTGACTCTTCACATCTGTGTTCTGACCCGCAACTCATGCTGGTGACTCTTCACACCTGTGTACTGACCCGCAACACATGCTGGTGACTCTTCACATCTGTGTTCTGACCCGCAACTCATGCTGGTGACTCTTCACACCTGTTTACTGACCCGAAACTCATGCTGGTGACTTTTCACATCTGTGTTCTGACCCGCAACACATGCTGGTGACACTTCACATCTGTTTACTGACCCGCAACACATGCTGGTGACTCTTCACATGTGTTCTGACCCGCAACACATGCTGGTGATTCTTCAAATCTGTGTTCTGACCCGCAACACATGCTGGTGACTCTTCACATCTGTGTTCTGACCCGCAACTCATGCTGGTGACTCTTCAAATCTGTGTTCTGACCCGCAACACATGCTGGTGACTCTTCACATCTGTGTTCTGACCCGCAACTCATGCTGGTGACTCTTCACATCTGTTTACTGACGCGCAACACATGCTGGTGACTCTTCACATCTCTGTACTGACCCGCAACTCATGCTGGTGACTCTTCACACCTGTGTTCTGACCCACAACACATGCTGGTGACTCTTCACACCTGTGTTCTGACCCGCAACACATGCTGGTGACTCTTCACACCTGTGTTCTGAACCGCAACACATGCTGGTGACTCTTCACATCTGTGTTCTGACCCGCAACTCATGCTGGTGACTCTTCACATCTGTTTACTGACCCGCAACTCATGCTGGTGACTCTTCACATCTGTGTTCTGACCCGCAACACATGCTGGTGACTCTTCACATCTGTGTTCTGACCCGCAAACCATGCTGGTGACTCTTCACATCTGTGTTCTGAACCGCAACACATGCTGGTGACTCTTCACATCTGTGATCTGACCCGCAACACATGCTGGTGACTCTTCACACCTGTGTTCTGACCCGCAACACATGCTGGTGACTCTTCACATCTGTGTTCTGACCTGCAACACATGCTGGTGACTCTTCACACCTGTGTTCTGACCTGCAACTCATGCTGGTGACTCTTTGACCCGCAACACATGCTGGTGAGTCTTCATCTGTGTTCTGACCCGCAACACATGCTGGTGACTCTTCACATCTGTGTTCTGACCCGCAACACAAGCTGGTGACTCTCCACACCTGTGTACTGACCCGCAACACATGCTGGTGACTCTTCACATCTGTGTTCTGACCCGCAACACATGCTGGTGGCTCTTCACACCTGTGTACTGACCCGCAACACATGCTGGTGACTCTTCACATCAGTTTACTGACCTGCAACACATGCTGGTGACTCTTCACATGTGTTCTGACCCGCAACACATGCTGGTGATTCTTCACATCTGTGTTCTGACCTGCAACACATGCTGGTGACCCTTCACATCTGTGTTCTGACCCGCAAACCATGCTGGTGACTCTTCACATCTTTGTTCTGACCCACAACACATGCTGGTGACTCTTCACACCTGTGTTCTGACCCGCAACTCATGCTGGTGACTCTTTGACCCGCAACACATGCTGGTGACTCTTCACATCTGTGTTCTGACCCGCAACACATGCTGGTGACTCTCCACACCTGTGTACTGACCCGCAACACATGCTGGTGACTCTTCACATCTGTGTTCTGACCCGCAACTCATGCTGGTGACTCTTCACACCTGTTTACTGACCCGAAACTCATGCTGGTGACTTTTCACATCTGTGTTCTGACCCGCAACACATGCTGGTTACACTTCACATCTGTTTACTGACCCGCAACACATGCTGGTGACTCTTCACATGTTTTCTGACCCGCAACACATGCTGGTGATTCTTCACATCTGTGTTCTGACCCGCAACACCTGCTGGTGACTCTTCACATCTGTGTTCTGACCCGCAACACATGCTGGTGACTCTTCACACCTGTGTACTGACCCGCAACACATGCTGGTGACTCTTCACACCTGTGTTCTGACCCGCAACACATGCTGGTGACTCTTCACATGTTTACTGACCCGCAACTCATGCTGGTGACTCTTCACACCAGTGTTCTGACCCGCAACACATGCTGGTGACTCTTCACACCTCTGTACTGACCCGCAACACATTCTGGTGACTCTTCACACCTGTGTTCTGTCCCGCAATACATGCTGGTGACTCTTAACACCTGTCTACTGACCCGAAACTCATGCTGGTGACTCTTCACATCTGTTTACTGACCCGCAACTCATGCTGGTGACTCTTCACATGTGTTCTGACCCGCAACTCATGCTGGTGACTCTTCATATCTGTGTTCTGACCCGCAACTCATGCTGGTTACTCTTCACATCTGTTTACTGACCCGCAACTCATGCTGGTGACTCTTGACATCTGTGTTCTGACACGCAACTCATGCTGGTGACTCTTCACACCTGTGTACTGACCCGCAACACATACTGGTGAGTCTTCACATCTGTGTTCTGACCCGCAACTCATGCTGGTGACTCTTCACACCTGTTTACTGACCCGAAACTCATGCTGGTGACTTTTCACATCTGTGTTCTGACCCGCAACACATGCTGGTAACACTTCACATCTGTTTACTGACACGCAACACATGCTGGTGACTCTTCACATGTGTTCTGACCCGCAACACATGCTGGTGATTCTTCAAATCTGTGTTCTGACCCGCAACACATGCTGGTGACTCTTCACATCTGTGTTCTGACCCGCAACTCATGCTGGTGACTCTTCACATCTGTGTTCTGAACCGCAACACATGCTGGTGACTCTTCACACCTGTGTACTGACCCGCAACTCATGCTGGTGACTCTTCACAACTGTGTACTGACCCGCAACACATGCTGGTGACTCTTCACACCTGTGTTCTTACCCGCAACACATGCTGGTGACTCTTCACATCTGTGTTCTGACCCGAAACTCATGCTGGTGACTTTTCAAATCTGTGTTCTGACCCGCAACACATGCTGGTGACTCTTCACATCAGTTTACTGACCTGCAACACATGCTGGTGACTCTTCACATGTGTTCTGAACCGCAACACATGCTGGTGATTCTTCACATCTGTGTTCTGACCCGCAACTCATGCTGGTGACTCTTCACATCTGTTTACTGACGCGCAACACATGCTGGTGACTCTTCACATCTCTGTACTGACCCGCAACTCATGCTGGTGACTCTTCACACCTGTGTTCTGACCAACAACACATGCTGGTGACTCTTCACACCTGTGTTCTGACCCGCAACTCATGCTGGTGACTCTTCACACCTGTGTTCTGAACCGCAACACATGCTGGTGACTCTTCATATCTGTGTTCTGACCCGCAACTCATGCTGGTTACTCTTCACATCTGTTTACTGACCCGCAACTCATGCTGGTGACTCTTGACATCTGTGTTCTGACACGCAACTCATGCTGGTGACTCTTCACACCTGTGTACTGACCCGCAACACATACTGGTGAGTCTTCACATCTGTGTTCTGACCCGCAACTCATGCTGGTGACTCTTCACACCTGTTTACTGACCCGAAACTCATGCTGGTGACTTTTCACATCTGTGTTCTGACCCGCAACACATGCTGGTAACACTTCACATCTGTTTACTGACACGCAACACATGCTGGTGACTCTTCACATGTGTTCTGACCCGCAACACATGCTGGTGATTCTTCAAATCTGTGTTCTGACCCGCAACACATGCTGGTGACTCTTCACATCTGTGTTCTGACCCGCAACTCATGCTGGTGACTCTTCACATCTGTGTTCTGAACCGCAACACATGCTGGTGACTCTTCACACCTGTGTACTGACCCGCAACTCATGCTGGTGACTCTTCACAACTGTGTACTGACCCGCAACACATGCTGGTGACTCTTCACACCTGTGTTCTTACCCGCAACACATGCTGGTGACTCTTCACATCTGTGTTCTGACCCGAAACTCATGCTGGTGACTTTTCAAATCTGTGTTCTGACCCGCAACACATGCTGGTGACTCTTCACATCAGTTTACTGACCTGCAACACATGCTGGTGACTCTTCACATGTGTTCTGAACCGCAACACATGCTGGTGATTCTTCACATCTGTGTTCTGACCCGCAACTCATGCTGGTGACTCTTCACATCTGTTTACTGACGCGCAACACATGCTGGTGACTCTTCACATCTCTGTACTGACCCGCAACTCATGCTGGTGACTCTTCACACCTGTGTTCTGACCAACAACACATGCTGGTGACTCTTCACACCTGTGTTCTGACCCGCAACTCATGCTGGTGACTCTTCACACCTGTGTTCTGAACCGCAACACATGCTGGTGACTCTTCACATCTGTGTTCTGACCCGCAACTCATGCTGGTGACTCTTCACATCTGTGTTCTTACCCGCAACACATGCTGGTGACTCTTCACATCTGTGTTCTGACCCGAAACTCATGCTGGTGACTTTTCACATCTGTGTTCTGACCCGCAACACATGCTGGTGACTCTTCACATCAGTTTACTGACCTGCAACACATGCTGGTGACTCTTCACATGTGTTCTGAACCGCAACACATGCTGGTGATTCTTCACATCTGTGTTCTGACCCGCAACTCATGCTGGTGACTCTTCACATCTGTTTACTGACGCGCAACACATGCTGGTGACTCTTCACATCTCTGTACTGACCCGCAACTCATGCTGGTGACTCTTCACATGTGTTCTGACCCGCAACACATGCTGGTGACTCTTCACATCTGTTTACTGACCCGCAACACATGCTGGTGACTCTTCACATGTGTTCTGGCCCGCAACACATGCTGGTGACTTTTCAAATCTGTGTTCTGACCTGCAACTCATGCTGGTGACTCTTCATATCTGTGTTCTGACCCGCAACTCATGCTGGTGAGTCTTCACATCTGTTTACTGACCCGCAACTCATGCTGGTGACTCTTCACATCTGTGTTCTGACCCGCAACTCATGCTGGTGACTCTTCACACCTGTGTACTGACCCGCAACACATGCTGGTGACTCTTCACATCTGTGTTCTGACCCGCAACTCATGCTGGTGACTCTTCACACCTGTTTACTGACCCGAAACTCATGCTGGTGACTTTTCACATCTGTGTTCTGACCCGCAACACATGCTGGTGACACTTCACATCTGTTTACTGACCCGCAACACATGCTGGTGACTCTTCACATGTGTTCTGACCCGCAACACATGCTGGTGATTATTCAAATCTGTGTTCTGACCCGCAACACATGCTGGTGACTCTTCACATCTGTGTTCTGACCCGCAACTCATGCTGGTGACTCTTCACATCTGTGTTCTGAACCGCAACACATGCTGGTGACTCTTCACACCTGTGTACTGACCCGCAACACATGCTGGTGACTCTCCACACCTGTGTACTGACCCGCAACACATCCTGGTGACTTTTCACATCTGTTTACTGACGCGCAACTCATGCTGGTGACTCTTCACATCTCTGCACTGACCCGCAACTCATGCTGGTGACTCTTCACATGTGTTCTGACCCGCAACTCATGCTGGTGACTCTTCACATCTGTGTTCTGAACCGCAACACATGCTGGTGACTCTTCACACCTGTGTACTGACCCGCAACACATGCTGGTGACTCTTCACACCAGTGTTCTGACCCGCAACACATGCTGGTGACTCTTCACACCTCTGTACTGACCCGCAACACATTCAGGTGACTCTTCACACCTGTGTTCTGTCCCGCAATACATGCTGGTGACTCTTAACACCTGTCTACTGACCCGAAACTCATGCTGGTGACTCTTCACATCTGTTTACTGACCCGCAACTCATGCTGGTGACTCTTCACATGTGTTCTGACCCGCAACACATGCTGGTGACTCTTCACATCTGTTTACTGACCCGCAACACATGCTGGTGACTCTTCACATTTGTTCTGGCCCGCAACACATGCTGGTGACTTTTCAAATCTGTGTTCTGACCCGCAACTCATGCTGGTGACTCTTCATATCTGTGTTCTGACCCGCAACACATGCTGGTGAGTCTTCACATCTGTTTACTGACCCGCAACTCATGCTGGTGACTCTTCACATCTGTGTTCTGACCCGCAACTCATGCTGGTGACTCTTCACACCTGTGTACTGACCCGCAACACATGCTGGTGACTCTTCACATCTGTGTTCTGACCCG
Organism: Lampris megalopsis; assembly: GCA_022114975.2. NCBI lineage: Eukaryota > Metazoa > Chordata > Actinopteri > Lampriformes > Lampridae > Lampris > Lampris megalopsis. The sequence continues at coordinate 406,734 of JAJHIY020001246.1, forward strand.
CAACTCATGCTGGTGACTCTTCACACCTGTTTACTGACCCGAAACTCATGCTGGTGACTTTTCACATCTGTGTTCTGACCCGCAACACATGCTGGTGACACTTCACATCTGTTTACTGACCCGCAACACATGCTGGTGACTCTGCACATGTGTTCTGACCCGCAACACATGCTGGTGATTCTTCAAATCTGTGTTCTGACCCGCAACACATGCTGGTGACTCTTCACATCTGTGTTCTGACCCGCAACTCATGCTGGTGACTCTTCACATCTGTGTCCTGAACCGCAACACATGCTGGTGACTCTTCACACCTGTGTACTGACCCGCAACACATGCTGGTGACTCTTCACACCTGTGTACTGACCCGCAACACATGCTGGTGACTTTTCACATCTGTTTACTGACGCGCAACTCATGCTGGTGACTCTTCACATCTCTGCACTGACCCGCAACTCATGCTGGTGACTCTTCACATGTGTTCTGACCCGCAACTCATGCTGGTGACTCTTCACATCTGTGTTCTGAACCGCAACACATGCTGGTGACTCTTCACATCTCTGTACTGACCCGCAACTCATGCTGGTGACTCTTCACATCTGTGTTCTGACCCGCAACTCATGCTGGTGACTCTTCACACCTGTTTACTGACCCGAAACTCATGCTGGTGACTTTTCACATCTGTGTTCTGACCCGCAACACATGCTGGTGACACTTCACATCTGTTTACTGACCCGCAACACATGCTGGTGACTCTTCACATGTGTTCTGACCCGCAACACATGCTGGTGATTCTTCAAATCTGTGTTCTGACCCGCAACACATGCTGGTGACTCTTCACATCTGTGTTCTGACCCGCAACTCATGCTGGTGACTCTTCACATCTGTGTCCTGAACCGCAACACATGCTGGTAACTCTTCACACCTGTGTACTGACCCGCAACACATGCTGGTGACTCTTCACACCTGTGTACTGACCCGCAACACATGCTGGTGACTTTTCACATCTGTTTACTGACGCGCAACTCATGCTGGTGACTCTTCACATCTCTGCACTGACCCGCAACTCATGCTGGTGACTCTTCACATGTGTTCTGACCCGCAACTCATGCTGGTGACTCTTCACATCTGTGTTCTGAACCGCAACACATGCTGGTGACTCTTCACATCTCTGTACTGACCCGCAACTCATGCTGGTGACTCTTCACACCTGTGTTCTGACCCGCAACACATGCTGGTGACTCTTCACACCTGTGTTCTGACCCGCAACACATGCTGGTGACTCTTCACACCTGTGTTCTGAACCGCAACACATGCTGGGGACTCTTCACATCTGTGTTCTGACCCGCAACTCATGCTGGTGACTCTTCCCATCTGTTTACTGACCCGCAACTCATGCTGGTGACTCTTCACATCTGTGTTCTGACCCGCAACACATGCTGGTGACTCTTCACATCTGTGTTCTGACCCACAAACCATGCTGGTGACTCTTCACATCTGTGTTCTGAACCGCAACACATGCTGGTGACTCTTCACATCTGTGATCTGACCCGCAACACATGCTGGTGACTCTTCACACCTGTGTTCTGACCCGCAACACATGCTGGTGACTCTTCACATCTGTGTTCTGACCCGCAAACCATGCTGGTGACTCTTCACATCTGTGTTCTGACCTGCAACACATGCTGGTGACTCTTCACACCTGTGTTCTGACCTGCAACTCATGCTGGTGACTCTTTGACCCGCAACACATGCTGGTGAGTCTTCACATCTGTGTTCTGACCCGCAACACATGCTGGTGACTCTTCACATCTGTGTTCTGACCCGCAACACAAGCTGGTGACTCTCCACACCTGTGTACTGACCCGCAACACATGCTGGTGACTCTTCACATCTGTGTTCTGACCCGCAACACATGCTGGTGGCTCTTCACACCTGTGTTCTGACCCATAACTCATGCTGGTGACTCTTCACATCTGTTTACTGACCCGCAACTCATGCTGGTGACTCTTCACATCTGTGTTCTGACCCGCAACTCATGCTGGTGACTCTTCACACCTGTGTACTGACCCGCAACACATGCTGGTGACTCTTCACATCTGTGTTCTGACCCGCAACTCATGCTGGTGACTCTTCACACCTGTTTACTGACCCGAAACTCATGCTGGTGACTTTTCACATCTGTGTTCTGACCCGCAACACATGCTGGTGACACTTCACATCTGTTTACTGACCCGCAACACATGCTGGTGACTCTTCACATGTGTTCTGACCCGCAACACATGCTGGTGATTCTTCAAATCTGTGTTCTGACCCGCAACACATGCTGGTGACTCTTCACATCTGTGTTCTGACCCGCAACTCATGCTGGTGACTCTTCAAATCTGTGTTCTGACCCGCAACACATGCTGGTGACTCTTCACATCTGTGTTCTGACCCGCAACACATGCTGGTGACTCTTCACATCTGTTTACTGACGCGCAACACATGCTGGTGACTCTTCACATCTCTGTACTGACCCGCAACTCATGCTGGTGACTCTTCACACCTGTGTTCTGACCCACAACACATGCTGGTGACTCTTCACACCTGTGTTCTGACCCGCAACACATGCTGGTGACTCTTCACACCTGTGTTCTGAACCGCAACACATGCTGGTGACTCTTCACATCTGTGTTCTGACCCGCAACTCATGCTGGTGACTCTTCACATCTGTTTACTGACCCGCAACTCATGCTGGTGACTCTTCACATCTGTGTTCTGACCCGCAACACATGCTGGTGACTCTTCACATCTGTGTTCTGACCCGCAAACCATGCTGGTGACTCTTCACATCTGTGTTCTGAACCGCAACACATGCTGGTGACTCTTCACATCTGTGATCTGACCCGCAACACATGCTGGTGACTCTTCACACCTGTGTTCTGACCCGCAACACATGCTGGTGACTCTTCACATCTGTGTTCTGACCTGCAACACATGCTGGTGACTCTTCACACCTGTGTTCTGACCTGCAACTCATGCTGGTGACTCTTTGACCCGCAACACATGCTGGTGAGTCTTCATCTGTGTTCTGACCCGCAACACATGCTGGTGACTCTTCACATCTGTGTTCTGACCCGCAACACAAGCTGGTGACTCTCCACACCTGTGTACTGACCCGCAACACATGCTGGTGACTCTTCACATCTGTGTTCTGACCCGCAACACATGCTGGTGGCTCTTCACACCTGTGTACTGACCCGCAACACATGCTGGTGACTCTTCACATCAGTTTACTGACCTGCAACACATGCTGGTGACTCTTCACATGTGTTCTGACCCGCAACACATGCTGGTGATTCTTCACATCTGTGTTCTGACCTGCAACACATGCTGGTGACCCTTCACATCTGTGTTCTGACCCGCAAACCATGCTGGTGACTCTTCACATCTTTGTTCTGACCCACAACACATGCTGGTGACTCTTCACACCTGTGTTCTGACCCGCAACTCATGCTGGTGACTCTTTGACCCGCAACACATGCTGGTGACTCTTCACATCTGTGTTCTGACCCGCAACACATGCTGGTGACTCTCCACACCTGTGTACTGACCCGCAACACATGCTGGTGACTCTTCACATCTGTGTTCTGACCCGCAACTCATGCTGGTGACTCTTCACACCTGTTTACTGACCCGAAACTCATGCTGGTGACTTTTCACATCTGTGTTCTGACCCGCAACACATGCTGGTTACACTTCACATCTGTTTACTGACCCGCAACACATGCTGGTGACTCTTCACATGTTTTCTGACCCGCAACACATGCTGGTGATTCTTCACATCTGTGTTCTGACCCGCAACACCTGCTGGTGACTCTTCACATCTGTGTTCTGACCCGCAACACATGCTGGTGACTCTTCACACCTGTGTACTGACCCGCAACACATGCTGGTGACTCTTCACACCTGTGTTCTGACCCGCAACACATGCTGGTGACTCTTCACATGTTTACTGACCCGCAACTCATGCTGGTGACTCTTCACACCAGTGTTCTGACCCGCAACACATGCTGGTGACTCTTCACACCTCTGTACTGACCCGCAACACATTCTGGTGACTCTTCACACCTGTGTTCTGTCCCGCAATACATGCTGGTGACTCTTAACACCTGTCTACTGACCCGAAACTCATGCTGGTGACTCTTCACATCTGTTTACTGACCCGCAACTCATGCTGGTGACTCTTCACATGTGTTCTGACCCGCAACACATGCTGGTGACTCTTCACATCTGTTTACTGACCCGCAACACATGCTGTTGACTCTTCACATGTGTTCTGGCCTGCAACACATGCTGGTGACTTTTCAAATCTGTGTTCTGACCCGCAACTCATGCTGGTGACTCTTCATATCTGTGTTCTGACCCGCAACTCATGCTGGTTACTCTTCACATCTGTTTACTGACCCGCAACTCATGCTGGTGACTCTTCACATCTGTGTTCTGACACGCAACTCATGCTGGTGACTCTTCACACCTGTGTACTGACCCGCAACACATACTGGTGAGTCTTCACATCTGTGTTCTGACCCGCAACTCATGCTGGTGACTCTTCACACCTGTTTACTGACCCGAAACTCATGCTGGTGACTTTTCACATCTGTGTTCTGACCCGCAACACATGCTGGTAACACTTCACATCTGTTTACTGACACGCAACACATGCTGGTGACTCTTCACATGTGTTCTGACCCGCAACTCATGCTGGTGACTCTTCACATCTGTGTTCTGAACCGCAACACATGCTGGTGACTCTTCACATCTCTGTACTGACCCGCAACTCATGCTGGTGACTCTTCACATCTGTGTTCTGACCCGCAACTCATGCTGGTGACTCTTCACACCTGTTTACTGACCCGAAACTCATGCTGGTGACTTTTCACATCTGTGTTCTGACCCGCAACACATGCTGGTGACACTTCACATCTGTTTACTGACCCGCAACACATGCTGGTGACTCTTCACATGTGTTCTGACCCGCAACACATGCTGGTGATTCTTCAAATCTGTGTTCTGACCCGCAACACATGCTGGTGACTCTTCACATCTGTGTTCTGACCCGCAACTCATGCTGGTGACTCTTCACATCTGTGTCCTGAACCGCAACACATGCTGGTAACTCTTCACACCTGTGTACTGACCCGCAACACATGCTGGTGACTCTTCACACCTGTGTACTGACCCGCAACACATGCTGGTGACTTTTCACATCTGTTTACTGACGCGCAACTCATGCTGGTGACTCTTCACATCTCTGCACTGACCCGCAACTCATGCTGGTGACTCTTCACATGTGTTCTGACCCGCAACTCATGCTGGTGACTCTTCACATCTGTGTTCTGAACCGCAACACATGCTGGTGACTCTTCACATCTCTGTACTGACCCGCAACTCATGCTGGTGACTCTTCACACCTGTGTTCTGACCCGCAACACATGCTGGTGACTCTTCACACCTGTGTTCTGACCCGCAACACATGCTGGTGACTCTTCACACCTGTGTTCTGAACCGCAACACATGCTGGGGACTCTTCACATCTGTGTTCTGACCCGCAACTCATGCTGGTGACTCTTCCCATCTGTTTACTGACCCGCAACTCATGCTGGTGACTCTTCACATCTGTGTTCTGACCCGCAACACATGCTGGTGACTCTTCACATCTGTGTTCTGACCCACAAACCATGCTGGTGACTCTTCACATCTGTGTTCTGAACCGCAACACATGCTGGTGACTCTTCACATCTGTGATCTGACCCGCAACACATGCTGGTGACTCTTCACACCTGTGTTCTGACCCGCAACACATGCTGGTGACTCTTCACATCTGTGTTCTGACCCGCAAACCATGCTGGTGACTCTTCACATCTGTGTTCTGACCTGCAACACATGCTGGTGACTCTTCACACCTGTGTTCTGACCTGCAACTCATGCTGGTGACTCTTTGACCCGCAACACATGCTGGTGAGTCTTCACATCTGTGTTCTGACCCGCAACACATGCTGGTGACTCTTCACATCTGTGTTCTGACCCGCAACACAAGCTGGTGACTCTCCACACCTGTGTACTGACCCGCAACACATGCTGGTGACTCTTCACATCTGTGTTCTGACCCGCAACACATGCTGGTGGCTCTTCACACCTGTGTTCTGACCCATAACTCATGCTGGTGACTCTTCACATCTGTTTACTGACCCGCAACTCATGCTGGTGACTCTTCACATCTGTGTTCTGACCCGCAACTCATGCTGGTGACTCTTCACACCTGTGTACTGACCCGCAACACATGCTGGTGACTCTTCACATCTGTGTTCTGACCCGCAACTCATGCTGGTGACTCTTCACACCTGTTTACTGACCCGAAACTCATGCTGGTGACTTTTCACATCTGTGTTCTGACCCGCAACACATGCTGGTGACACTTCACATCTGTTTACTGACCCGCAACACATGCTGGTGACTCTTCACATGTGTTCTGACCCGCAACACATGCTGGTGATTCTTCAAATCTGTGTTCTGACCCGCAACACATGCTGGTGACTCTTCACATCTGTGTTCTGACCCGCAACTCATGCTGGTGACTCTTCAAATCTGTGTTCTGACCCGCAACACATGCTGGTGACTCTTCACATCTGTGTTCTGACCCGCAACACATGCTGGTGACTCTTCACATCTGTTTACTGACGCGCAACACATGCTGGTGACTCTTCACATCTCTGTACTGACCCGCAACTCATGCTGGTGACTCTTCACACCTGTGTTCTGACCCACAACACATGCTGGTGACTCTTCACACCTGTGTTCTGACCCGCAACACATGCTGGTGACTCTTCACACCTGTGTTCTGAACCGCAACACATGCTGGTGACTCTTCACATCTGTGTTCTGACCCGCAACTCATGCTGGTGACTCTTCACATCTGTTTACTGACCCGCAACTCATGCTGGTGACTCTTCACATCTGTGTTCTGACCCGCAACACATGCTGGTGACTCTTCACATCTGTGTTCTGACCCGCAAACCATGCTGGTGACTCTTCACATCTGTGTTCTGAACCGCAACACATGCTGGTGACTCTTCACATCTGTGATCTGACCCGCAACACATGCTGGTGACTCTTCACACCTGTGTTCTGACCCGCAACACATGCTGGTGACTCTTCACATCTGTGTTCTGACCTGCAACACATGCTGGTGACTCTTCACACCTGTGTTCTGACCTGCAACTCATGCTGGTGACTCTTTGACCCGCAACACATGCTGGTGAGTCTTCATCTGTGTTCTGACCCGCAACACATGCTGGTGACTCTTCACATCTGTGTTCTGACCCGCAACACAAGCTGGTGACTCTCCACACCTGTGTACTGACCCGCAACACATGCTGGTGACTCTTCACATCTGTGTTCTGACCCGCAACACATGCTGGTGGCTCTTCACACCTGTGTACTGACCCGCAACACATGCTGGTGACTCTTCACATCAGTTTACTGACCTGCAACACATGCTGGTGACTCTTCACATGTGTTCTGACCCGCAACACATGCTGGTGATTCTTCACATCTGTGTTCTGACCTGCAACACATGCTGGTGACCCTTCACATCTGTGTTCTGACCCGCAAACCATGCTGGTGACTCTTCACATCTTTGTTCTGACCCACAACACATGCTGGTGACTCTTCACACCTGTGTTCTGACCCGCAACTCATGCTGGTGACTCTTTGACCCGCAACACATGCTGGTGACTCTTCACATCTGTGTTCTGACCCGCAACACATGCTGGTGACTCTCCACACCTGTGTACTGACCCGCAACACATGCTGGTGACTCTTCACATCTGTGTTCTGACCCGCAACTCATGCTGGTGACTCTTCACACCTGTTTACTGACCCGAAACTCATGCTGGTGACTTTTCACATCTGTGTTCTGACCCGCAACACATGCTGGTTACACTTCACATCTGTTTACTGACCCGCAACACATGCTGGTGACTCTTCACATGTTTTCTGACCCGCAACACATGCTGGTGATTCTTCACATCTGTGTTCTGACCCGCAACACCTGCTGGTGACTCTTCACATCTGTGTTCTGACCCGCAACACATGCTGGTGACTCTTCACACCTGTGTACTGACCCGCAACACATGCTGGTGACTCTTCACACCTGTGTTCTGACCCGCAACACATGCTGGTGACTCTTCACATGTTTACTGACCCGCAACTCATGCTGGTGACTCTTCACACCAGTGTTCTGACCCGCAACACATGCTGGTGACTCTTCACACCTCTGTACTGACCCGCAACACATTCTGGTGACTCTTCACACCTGTGTTCTGTCCCGCAATACATGCTGGTGACTCTTAACACCTGTCTACTGACCCGAAACTCATGCTGGTGACTCTTCACATCTGTTTACTGACCCGCAACTCATGCTGGTGACTCTTCACATGTGTTCTGACCCGCAACACATGCTGGTGACTCTTCACATCTGTTTACTGACCCGCAACACATGCTGTTGACTCTTCACATGTGTTCTGGCCTGCAACACATGCTGGTGACTTTTCAAATCTGTGTTCTGACCCGCAACTCATGCTGGTGACTCTTCATATCTGTGTTCTGACCCGCAACTCATGCTGGTTACTCTTCACATCTGTTTACTGACCCGCAACTCATGCTGGTGACTCTTCACATCTGTGTTCTGACACGCAACTCATGCTGGTGACTCTTCACACCTGTGTACTGACCCGCAACACATACTGGTGAGTCTTCACATCTGTGTTCTGACCCGCAACTCATGCTGGTGACTCTTCACACCTGTTTACTGACCCGAAACTCATGCTGGTGACTTTTCACATCTGTGTTCTGACCCGCAACACATGCTGGTAACACTTCACATCTGTTTACTGACACGCAACACATGCTGGTGACTCTTCACATGTGTTCTGACCCGCAACACATGCTGGTGATTCTTCAAATCTGTGTTCTGACCCGCAACACATGCTGGTGACTCTTCACATCTGTGTTCTGACCCGCAACTCATGCTGGTGACTCTTCACATCTGTGTTCTGAACCGCAACACATGCTGGTGACTCTTCACACCTGTGTACTGACCCGCAACTCATGCTGGTGACTCTTCACAACTGTGTACTGACCCGCAACACATGCTGGTGACTCTTCACACCTGTGTTCTTACCCGCAACACATGCTGGTGACTCTTCACATCTGTGTTCTGACCCGAAACTCATGCTGGTGACTTTTCACATCTGTGTTCTGACCCGCAACACATGCTGGTGACTCTTCACATCAGTTTACTGACCTGCAACACATGCTGGTGACTCTTCACATGTGTTCTGAACCGCAACACATGCTGGTGATTCTTCACATCTGTGTTCTGACCCGCAACTCATGCTGGTGACTCTTCACATCTGTTTACTGACGCGCAACACATGCTGGTGACTCTTCACATCTCTGTACTGACCCGCAACTCATGCTGGTGACTCTTCACACCTGTGTTCTGACCAACAACACATGCTGGTGACTCTTCACACCTGTGTTCTGACCCGCAACTCATGCTGGTGACTCTTCACACCTGTGTTCTGAACCGCAACACATGCTGGTGACTCTTCACATCTGTGTTCTGACCCGCAACTCATGCTGGTGACTCTTCACATCTGTGTTCTTACCCGCAACACATGCTGGTGACTCTTCACATCTGTGTTCTGACCCGAAACTCATGCTGGTGACTTTTCACATCTGTGTTCTGACCCGCAACACATGCTGGTGACTCTTCACATCAGTTTACTGACCTGCAACACATGCTGGTGACTCTTCACATGTGTTCTGAACCGCAACACATGCTGGTGATTCTTCACATCTGTGTTCTGACCCGCAACTCATGCTGGTGACTCTTCACATCTGTTTACTGACGCGCAACACATGCTGGTGACTCTTCACATCTCTGTACTGACCCGCAACTCATGCTGGTGACTCTTCACACCTGTGTTCTGACCAACAACACATGCTGGTGACTCTTCACACCTGTGTTCTGACCCGCAACTCATGCTGGTGACTCTTCACACCTGTGTTCTGAACCGCAACACATGCTGGTGACTCTTCACATCTGTGTTCTGACCCGCAACTCATGCTGGTGACTCTTCACATCTGTTTACTGACCCGCAACTCATGCTGGTGACTCTTCACATCTGTGTTCTGACCCGAAACTCATGCTGGTGACTCTTCATATCTGTGTTCTGACCCGCAACTCATGCTGGTTACTCTTCACATCTGTTTACTGACCCGCAACTCATGCTGGTGACTCTTCACATCTGTGTTCTGACACGCAACTCATGCTGGTGACACTTCACACATGTGTACTGACCCGCAACACATACTGGTGAGTCTTCACATCTGTGTTCTGACCCGCAACTCATGCTGGTGACTCTTCACACCTGTTTACTGACCCGAAACTCATGCTGGTGACTTTTCACATCTGTGTTCTGACCCGCAACACATGCTGGTAACACTTCACATCTGTTTACTGACACGCAACACATGCTGGTGACTCTTCACATGTGTTCTGACCCGCAACACATGCTGGTGATTCTTCAAATCTGTGTTCTGACCCGCAACACATGCTGGTGACTCTTCACATCTGTGTTCTGACCCGCAACTCATGCTGGTGACTCTTCACATCTGTGTTCTGACCCGAAACTCATGCTGGTGACTCTTCATATCTGTGTTCTGACCCGCAACTCAGGCTGGTTACTCTTCACATCTGTTTACTGACCCGCAACTCATGCTGGTGACTCTTCACATCTGTGTTCTGACACGCAACTCATGCTGGTGACACTTCACACATGTGTACTGACCCGCAACACATACTGGTGAGTCTTCACATCTGTGTTCTGACCCGCAACTCATGCTGGTGACTCTTCACACCTGTTTACTGACCCGAAACTCATGCTGGTGACTTTTCACATCTGTGTTCTGACCCGCAACACATGCTGGTAACACTTCACATCTGTTTACTGACACGCAACACATGCTGGTGACTCTTCACATGTGTTCTGACCCGCAACACATGCTGGTGATTCTTCAAATCTGTGTTCTGACCCGCAACACATGCTGGTGACTCTTCACATCTGTGTTCTGACCCGCAACTCATGCTGGTGACTCTTCACATCTGTGTTCTGAACCGCAACACATGCTGGTGACTCTTCACACCTGTGTACTGACCCGCAACTCATGCTGGTGACTCTTCACAACTGTGTACTGACCCGCAACACATGCTGGTGACTCTTCACACCTGTGTTCTTACCCGCAACACATGCTGGTGACTCTTCACATCTGTGTTCTGACCCGAAACTCATGCTGGTGACTTTTCACATCTGTGTTCTGACCCGCAACACATGCTGGTGACTCTTCACATCAGTTTACTGACCTGCAACACATGCTGGTGACTCTTCACATGTGTTCTGAACCGCAACACATGCTGGTGATTCTTCACATCTGTGTTCTGACCCGCAACTCATGCTGGTGACTCTTCACATCTGTTTACTGACGCGCAACACATGCTGGTGACTCTTCACATCTCTGTACTGACCCGCAACTCATGCTGGTGACTCTTCACACCTGTGTTCTGACCAACAACACATGCTGGTGACTCTTCACACCTGTGTTCTGACCCGCAACTCATGCTGGTGACTCTTCACACCTGTGTTCTGAACCGCAACACATGCTGGTGACTCTTCACATCTGTGTTCTGACCCGCAACTCATGCTGGTGACTCTTCACATCTGTGTTCTTACCCGCAACACATGCTGGTGACTCTTCACATCTGTGTTCTGACCCGAAACTCATGCTGGTGACTTTTCACATCTGTGTTCTGACCCGCAACACATGCTGGTGACTCTTCACATCAGTTTACTGACCTGCAACACATGCTGGTGACTCTTCACATGTGTTCTGAACCGCAACACATGCTGGTGATTCTTCACATCTGTGTTCTGACCCGCAACTCATGCTGGTGACTCTTCACATCTGTTTACTGACGCGCAACACATGCTGGTGACTCTTCACATCTCTGTACTGACCCGCAACTCATGCTGGTGACTCTTCACACCTGTGTTCTGACCAACAACACATGCTGGTGACTCTTCACACCTGTGTTCTGACCCGCAACTCATGCTGGTGACTCTTCACACCTGTGTTCTGAACCGCAACACATGCTGGTGACTCTTCACATCTGTGTTCTGACCCGCAACTCATGCTGGTGACTCTTCACATCTGTTTACTGACCCGCAACTCATGCTGGTGACTCTTCACATCTGTGTTCTGACCCGCAACACATGCTGGTGACTCTTCACATCTGTGTTCTGACCCGCAAACCATGCTGGTGACTCTTCACATCTGTGTTCTGAACCGCAACACATGCTGGTGACTCTTCACATCTGTGATCTGACCCGCAACACATGCTGGTGACTCTTCACACCTGTGTTCTGACCCGCAACACATGCTGGTGACTCTTCACATCTGTGTTCTGACCCGCAAACCATGCTGGTGACTCTTCACATCTGTGTTCTGACCTGCAACACATGCTGGTGACTCTTCACACCTGTGTTCTGACCTGCAACTCATGCTGGTGACTCTTTGACCCGCAACACATGCTGGTGAGTCTTCATCTGTGTTCTGACCCGCAACACATGCTGGTGACTCTTCACATCTGTGTTCTGACCCGCAACACAAGCTGGTGACTCTCCACACCTGTGTACTGACCCGCAACACATGCTGGTGACTCTTCACATCTGTGTTCTGACCCGCAACACATGCTGGTGGCTCTTCACACCTGTCTACTGACCCGAAACTCATGCTGGTGACTCTTCACATCAGTTTACTGACCTGCAACACATGCTGGTGACTCTTCACATGTGTTCTGGCCCGCAACACATGCTGGTGACTTTTCAAATCTGTGTTCTGACCCGCAACTCATGCTGGTGACTCTTCATATCTGTGTTCTGACCCGCAACTCATGCTGGTGACTCTTCACATCTGTTTACTGACCCGCAACTCATGCTGGTGACTCTTCACATGTGTTCTGACCCGCAACACATGCTGGTGACTCTTCACATCTGTTTACTGACCCGCAACACATGCTGGTGACTCTTCACATGTGTTCTGGCCCGCAACACATGCTGGTGACTTTTCAAATCTGTGTTCTGACCCGCAACTCATGCTGGTGACTCTTCATATCTGTGTTCTGACCCGCAACTCATGCTGGTTACTCTTCACATCTGTTTACTGACCCGCAACTCATGCTGGTGACTCTTCACATCCGTGTTCTGACCCGCAACTCATGCTGGTGACTCTTCACACCTGTGTACTGACCCGCAACACATACTGGTGAGTCTTCACATCTGTGTTCTGACCCGCAACTCATGCTGGTGACTCTTCACACCTGTTTACTGACCCGAAACTCATGCTGGTGACTTTTCACATCTGTGTTCTGACCCGCAACACATGCTGGTAACACTTCACATCTGTTTACTGACACGCAACACATGCTGGTGACTCTTCACATGTGTTCTGACCCGCATCACATGCTGGTGATTCTTCAAATCTGTGTTCTGACCCGCAACACATGCTGGTGACTCTTCACATCTGTGTTCTGACCCGCAACTCATGCTGGTGACTCTTCACATCTGTGTTCTGAACCGCAACACATGCTGGTGACTCTTCACACCTGTGTACTGACCCGCAACTCATGCTGGTGACTCTTCACAACTGTGTACTGACCCGCAACACATGCTGGTGACTCTTCACACCTGTGTTCTTACCCGCAACACATGCTGGTGACTCTTCACATCTGTGTTCTGACCCGAAACACATGCTGGTGACTCTTCACATCAGTTTACTGACCTGCAACACATGCTGGTGACTCTTCACATGTGTTCTGAACCGCAACACATGCTGGTGATTCTTCACATCTGTGTTCTGACATGCAACACATGCTGGTGACCCTTCACATCTGTGTTCTGACCCGCAAACCATGCTGGTGACTCTTCACATCTTTGTTCTGACCCACAACACATGCTGGTGACTCTTCACACCTGTGTTCTGACCCGCAACTCATGCTGGTGACTCTTTGACCCGCAACACATGCTGGTGACTCTTCATATCTGTGTTCTGACCCGCAACACATGCTGGTGACTCTTCACACCTGTGTTCTGACCCGCAACACATGCTGGTGACTCTCCACACCTGTGTACTGACCCGCAACACATGCTGGTGACTCTTCACATCTGTGTTCTGACCCGCAACTCATGCTGGTGACTCTTCACACCTGTTTACTGACCCGAAACTCATGCTGGTGACTTTTCACATCTGTGTTCTGACCCGCAACACATGCTGGTGACACTTCACATCTGTTTACTGACCCGCAACACATGCTGGTGACTCTTCACATGTTTTCTGACCCGCAACACATGCTGGTGATTCTTCACATCTGTGTTCTGACCCGCAACACATGCTGGTGACTCTTCACATCTGTGTTCTGACCCGCAACACATGCTGGTGACTCTTCACACCTGTGTACTGACCCGCAACACATGCTGGTGACTCTTCACACCTGTTTTCTGACCCGCAACACATGCTGGTGACTCTTCACATTTTTACTGACCCGCAACTCATGCTGGTGACTCTTCACACCTGTGTACTGACCCGCAACACATGCTGGTGACTCTTCACACCAGTGTTCTGACCCGCAACACATGCTGGTGACTCTTCACACCTCTGTACTGACCCGCAACACATTCTGGTGACTCTTCACACCTGTGTTCTGTCCCGCAATACATGCTGGTGACTCTTAACACCTGTCTACTGACCCGAAACTCATGCTGGTGACTCTTCACATCTGTTTACTGACCCGCAACTCATGCTGGTGACTCTTCACATGTGTTCTGACCCGCAACACATGCTGGTGACTCTTCACATCTGTTTACTGACCCGCAACACATGCTGGTGACTCTTCACATGTGTTCTGGCCCGCAACACATGCTGGTGACTTTTCAAATCTGTGTTCTGACCCGCAACTCATGCTGGTGACTCTTCATATCTGTGTTCTGACCCGCAACTCATGCTGGTGACTCTTCACATCTGTTTACTGACCCGCAACTCATGCTGGTGACTCTTCACACCTGTGTACTGACCCGCAACACATGCTGGTGACTCTTCACATCTGTGTTCTGACCCGCAACTCATGCTGGTGACTCTTCACACCTGTTTACTGACCCGAAACTCATGCTGGTGACTTTTCACATCTGTGTTCTGACCCGCAACACATGCTGGTGACACTTCACATCTGTTTACTGACCCGCAACACATGCTGGTGACTCTGCACATGTGTTCTGACCCGCAACACATGCTGGTGATTCTTCAAATCTGTGTTCTGACCCGCAACACATGCTGGTGACTCTTCACATCTGTGTTCTGACCCGCAACTCATGCTGGTGACTCTTCACATCTGTGTTCTGAACCGCAACACATGCTGGTGACTCTTCACACCTGTGTACTGACCCGCAACACATGCTGGTGACTCTTCACACCTGTGTACTGACCCGCAACACATGCTGGTGACTTTTCACATCTGTTTACTGACGCGCAACTCATGCTGGTGACTCTTCACATCTCTCTACTGACCCGCAACTCATGCTGGTGACTCTTCACATGTGTTCTGACCCGCAACTCATGCTGGTGACTCTTCACTTCTGTGTTCTGACCCGCAACACATGCTGGTGACTCTTCACACCTGTGTTCTGACCCGCAACACATGCTGGTGACTCTCCACACCTGTGTACTGACCCGCAACACATGCTGGTGACTCTTCACATCTGTGTTCTGACCCGCAACTCATGCTGGTGACTCTTCACACCTGTTTACTGACCCGAAACTCATGCTGGTGACTTTTCACATCTGTGTTCTGACCCGCAACACATGCTGGTGACACTTCACATCTGTTTACTGACCCGCAACACATGCTGGTGACTCTTCACATGTTTTCTGACCCGCAACACATGCTGGTGATTCTTCACATCTGTGTTCTGACCCGCAACACATGCTGGTGACTCTTCACATCTGTGTTCTGACCCGCAACACATGCTGGTGACTCTTCACACCTGTGTACTGACCCGCAACACATGCTGGTGACTCTTCACACCTGTGTTCTGACCCGCAACACATGCTGGTGACTCTTCACATGTTTACTGACCCGCAACTCATGCTGGTGACTCTTCACACCTGTGTACTGACCCGCAACACATGCTGGTGACTTTTCACGTCTGTGTTCTGACCCGCAACACATGCTGGTGACACTTCACATCTGTTTACTGACCCGCAACACATGCTGGTGACTCTTCACATGTGTTCTGACCCGCAACACATGCTGGTGACTCTTCACCTCTGTGTTCTGACCCGCAACACATGCTGGTGACTCTTCACATCTGTGTTCTGACCCGCAACACATGCTGGTGACTCTTCACACCTGTGTACTGACCCGCAACACATGCTGGTGACTCTTCACATCTGTGTTCTGACCCGCAACTCATGCTGGTGACTCTTCACATCTGTGTTCTGAACCGCAACACATGCTGGTGACTCTTCACACCTGTGTACTGACACGCAACACATGCTGGTGACTCTTCACATGTGTTCTGACCCGCAACACATGCTGGTGATTCTTCAAATCTGTGTTCTGACCCGCAACACATGCTGGTGACTCTTCACATCTGTGTTCTGACCCGCAACTCATGCTGGTGACTCTTCACATCTGTGTTCTGAACCGCAACACATGCTGGTGACTCTTCACACCTGTGTACTGACCCGCAACTCATGCTGGTGACTCTTCACAACTGTGTACTGACCCGCAACACATGCTGGTGACTCTTCACACCTGTGTTCTTACCCGCAACACATGCTGGTGACTCTTCACATCTGTGTTCTGACCCGAAACTCATGCTGGTGACTTTTCACATCTGTGTTCTGACCCGCAACACATGCTGGTGACTCTTCACATCAGTTTACTGACCTGCAACACATGCTGGTGACTCTTCACATGTGTTCTGAACCGCAACACATGCTGGTGATTCTTCACATCTGTGTTCTGACCTGCAACACATGCTGGTGACCCTTCACATCTGTGTTCTGACCCGCAAACCATGCTGGTGACTCTTCACATCTTTGTTCTGACCCACAACACATGCTGGTGACTCTTCACACCTGTGTTCTGACCCGCAACTCATGCTGGTGACTCTTTGACCCGCAACACATGCTGGTGACTCTTCACACCTGTGTTCTGACCCGCAACACATGCTGGTGACTCTCCACACCTGTGTACTGACCCGCAACACATGCTGGTGACTCTTCACATCTGTGTTCTGACCCGCAACTCATGCTGGTGACTCTTCACACCTGTTTACTGACCCGAAACTCATGCTGGTGACTTTTCACATCTGTGTTCTGACCCGCAACACATGCTGGTGACACTTCACATCTGTTTACTGACCCGCAACACATGCTGGTGACTCTTCACATGTTTTCTGACCCGCAACACATGCTGGTGATTCTTCACATCTGTGTTCTGACCCGCAACACATGCTGGTGACTCTTCACATCTGTGTTCTGACCCGCAACACATGCTGGTGACTCTTCACACCTGTGTACTGACCCGCAACACTTGCTGGTGACTCTTCACACCTGTGTTCTGACCCGCAACACATGCTGGTGACTCTTCACATTTTTACTGACCCGCAACTCATGCTGGTGACTCTTCACACCTGTGTACTGACCCGCAACACATGCTGGTGACTCTTCACACCAGTGTTCTGACCCGCAACACATGCTGGTGACTCTTCACACCTCTGTACTGACCCGCAACACATTCTGGTGACTCTTCACACCTGTGTTCTGTCCCGCAATACATGCTGGTGACTCTTAACACCTGTCTACTGACCCGAAACTCATGCTGGTGACTCTTCACATCTGTTTACTGACCCGCAACTCATGCTGGTGACTCTTCACATGTGTTCTGACCCGCAACACATGCTGGTGACTCTTCACATCTGTTTACTGACCCGCAACACATGCTGGTGACTCTTCACATGTGTTCTGGCCCGCAACACATGCTGGTGACTTTTCAAATCTGTGTTCTGACCCGCAACTCATGCTGGTGACTCTTCATATCTGTGTTCTGACCCGCAACTCATGCTGGTGACTCTTCACATCTGTTTACTGACCCGCAACTCATGCTGGTGACTCTTCACATCTGTGTTCTGACCCGCAACTCATGCTGGTGACTCTTCACACCTGTGTACTGACCCGCAACACATGCTGGTGACTCTTCACATCTGTGTTCTGACCCGCAACTCATGCTGGTGACTCTTCACACCTGTTTACTGACCCGAAACTCATGCTGGTGACTTTTCACATCTGTGTTCTGACCCGCAACACATGCTGGTGACACTTCACATCTGTTTACTGACCCGCAACACATGCTGGTGACTCTGCACATGTGTTCTGACCCGCAACACATGCTGGTGATTCTTCAAATCTGTGTTCTGACCCGCAACACATGCTGGTGACTCTTCACATCTGTGTTCTGACCCGCAACTCATGCTGGTGACTCTTCACATCTGTGTTCTGAACCGCAACACATGCTGGTGACTCTTCACACATGTGTACTGACCCGCAACACATGCTGGTGACTCTTCACACCTGTGTACTGACCCGCAACACATGCTGGTGACTTTTCACATCTGTTTACTGACCCGCAACTCATGCTGGTGACTCTTCACATCTGTGTTCTGACCCGCAACTCATGCTGGTGACTCTTCACACCTGTGTACTGACCCGCAACACATGCTGGTGACTCTTCACATCTGTGTTCTGACCCGCAACTCATGCTGGTGACTCTTCACACCTGTTTACTGACCCGAAACTCATGCTGGTGACTTTTCACATCTGTGTTCTGACCCGCAACACATGCTGGTGACACTTCACATCTGTTTACTGACCCGCAACACATGCTGGTGACTCTGCACATGTGTTCTGACCCGCAACACATGCTGGTGATTCTTCAAATCTGTGTTCTGACCCGCAACACATGCTGGTGACTCTTCACATCTGTGTTCTGACCCGCAACTCATGCTGGTGACTCTTCACATCTGTGTTCTGAACCGCAACACATGCTGGTGACTCTTCACACCTGTGTACTGACCCGCAACACATGCTGGTGACTCTTCACACCTGTGTACTGACCCGCAACACATGCTGGTGACTTTTCACATCTGTTTACTGACGCGCAACTCATGCTGGTGACTCTTCACATCTCTCTACTGACCCGCAACTCATGCTGGTGACTCTTCACATGTGTTCTGACCCGCAACTCATGCTGGTGACTCTTCACTTCTGTGTTCTGACCCGCAACACATGCTGGTGACTCTTCACACCTGTGTTCTGACCCGCAACACATGCTGGTGACTCTCCACACCTGTGTACTGACCCGCAACACATGCTGGTGACTCTTCACATCTGTGTTCTGACCCGCAACTCATGCTGGTGACTCTTCACACCTGTTTACTGACCCGAAACTCATGCTGGTGACTTTTCACATCTGTGTTCTGACCCGCAACACATGCTGGTGACACTTCACATGTTTTCTGACCCGCAACACATGCTGGTGATTCTTCACATCTGTGTTCTGACCCGCAACACATGCTGGTGACTCTTCACATCTGTGTTCTGACCCGCAACACATGCTGGTGACTCTTCACATCTGTGTTCTGACCCGCAACACATGCTGGTGACTCTTCACACCTGTGTACTGACCCGCAACACATGCTGGTGACTCTTCACACCTGTGTTCTGACCCGCAACACATGCTGGTGACTCTTCACACCTGTGTTCTGACCCGCAACACATGCTGGTGACTCTCCACACCTGTGTACTGACCCGCAACACATGCTGGTGACTCTTCACATCTGTGTTCTGACCCGCAACTCATGCTGGTGACTCTTCACACCTGTTTACTGACCCGAAACTCATGCTGGTGACTTTTCACATCTGTGTTCTGACCCGCAACACATGCTGGTGACACTTCACATCTGTTTACTGACCCGCAACACATGCTGGTGACTCTTCACATGTTTTCTGACCCGCAACACATGCTGGTGATTCTTCACATCTGTGTTCTGACCCGCAACACATGCTGGTGACTCTTCACACCTGTGTACTGACCCGCAACACATGCTGGTGACTCTTCACACCTGTGTACTGACCCGCAACACATGCTGGTGACTTTTCACATCTGTTTACTGACGCGCAACTCATGCTGGTGACTCTTCACATCTCTCTACTGACCCGCAACTCATGCTGGTGACTCTTCACATGTGTTCTGACCCGCAACTCATGCTGGTGACTCTTCACTTCTGTGTTCTGACCCGCAACACATGCTGGTGACTCTTCACACCTGTGTTCTGACCCGCAACACATGCTGGTGACTCTCCACACCTGTGTACTGACCCGCAACACATGCTGGTGACTCTTCACATCTGTGTTCTGACCCGCAACTCATGCTGGTGACTCTTCACACCTGTTTACTGACCCGAAACTCATGCTGGTGACTTTTCACATCTGTGTTCTGACCCGCAACACATGCTGGTGACACTTCACATGTTTTCTGACCCGCAACACATGCTGGTGATTCTTCACATCTGTGT
Organism: Lampris megalopsis; assembly: GCA_022114975.2. Lineage (NCBI taxonomy): Eukaryota > Metazoa > Chordata > Actinopteri > Lampriformes > Lampridae > Lampris > Lampris megalopsis. The sequence continues at coordinate 427,529 of JAJHIY020001246.1, forward strand.
TCTGACCCGCAACACATGCTGGTGACTCTTCACATCTGTGTTCTGACCCGCAACACATGCTGGTGACTCTTCACATCTGTGTTCTGACCCGCAACACATGCTGGTGACTCTTCACACCTGTGTACTGACCCGCAACACATGCTGGTGACTCTTCACACCTGTGTTCTGACCCGCAACACATGCTGGTGAGTCTTCACACCTGTGTTCTGACCCGCAACACATGCTGGTGACTCTCCACACCTGTGTACTGACCCGCAACACATGCTGGTGACTCTTCACATCTGTGTTCTGACCCGCAACTCATGCTGGTGACTCTTCACACCTGTTTACTGACCCGAAACTCATGCTGGTGACTTTTCACATCTGTGTTCTGACCCGCAACACATGCTGGTGACACTTCACATCTGTTTACTGACCCGCAACACATGCTGGTGACTCTTCACATGTTTTCTGACCCGCAACACATGCTGGTGATTCTTCACATCTGTGTTCTGACCCGCAACACATGCTGGTGACTCTTCACACCTGTGTTCTGACCCGCAACACATGCTGGTGACTCTTCACACCTGTGTACTGACCCGCAACACATGCTGGTGACTCTTCACACATGTGTTCTGACCCGCAACACATGCTGGTGACTCTTCACATGTTTACTGACCCGCAACTCATGCTGGTGACTCTTCACACCTGTGTACTGACCCGCAACACATGCTGGTGACTTTTCACGTCTGTGTTCTGACCCGCAACACATGCTGGTGACACTTCACATCTGTTTACTGACCCGCAACACATGCTGGTGACTCTTCACATGTGTTCTGACCCGCAACACATGCTGGTGACTCTTCACCTCTGTGTTCTGACCCGCAACACATGCTGGTGACTCTTCACATCTGTGTTCTGACCCGCAACACATGCTGGTGACTCTTCACACCTGTGTACTGACCCGCAACACATGCTGGTGACTCTTCACATCTGTGTTCTGACCCGCAACTCATGCTGGTGACTCTTCACATCTGTGTTCTGAACCGCAACACATGCTGGTGACTCTTCACACCTGTGTACTGACCCGCAACTCATGCTGGTGACTCTTCACAACTGTGTACTGACCCGCAACACATGCTGGTGACTCTTCACACCTGTGTTCTTACCCGCAACACATGCTGGTGACTCTTCACATCTGTGTTCTGACCCGAAACTCATGCTGGTGACTTTTCATATCTGTGATCTGACCCGCAACACATGCTGTTGACTCTTCACATCAGTTTACTGACCTGCAACACATGCTGGTGACTCTTCACATGTGTTCTGAACCGCAACACATGCTGGTGATTCTTCACATCTGTGTTCTGACCTGCAACACATGCTGGTGACCCTTCACATCTGTGTTCTGACCCGCAAACCATGCTGGTGACTCTTCACATCTTTGTTCTGACCCACAACACATGCTGGTGACTCTTCACACCTGTGTTCTGACCCGCAACTCATGCTGGTGACTCTTTGACCCGCAACACATGCTGGTGAATCTTCACATCTGTGTTCTGACCCGCAACACATGCTGGTGACTCTTCACACCTGTGTTCTGACCCGCAACACATGCTGGTGACTCTCCACACCTGTGTACTGACCCGCAACACATGCTGGTGACTCTTCACATCTGTGTTCTGACCCGCAACTCATGCTGGTGACTCTTCACACCTGTTTACTGACCCGAAACTCATGCTGGTGACTTTTCACATCTGTGTTCTGACCCGCAACACATGCTGGTGACACTTCACATCTGTTTACTGACCCGCAACACATGCTGGTGACTCTTCACATGTTTTCTGACCCGCAACACATGCTGGTGATTCTTCACATCTGTGTTCTGACCCGCAACACATGCTGGTGACTCTTCACATCTGTGTTCTGACCCGCAACACATGCTGGTGACTCTTCACACCTGTGTACTGACCCGCAACACATGCTGGTGACTCTTCACACCTGTGTTCTGACCCGCAACACATGCTGGTGACTCTTCACACCTGTGTTCTGACCCGCAACTCATGCTGGTGACTCTTCACACCTGTGTACTGACCCGCAACACATGCTGGTGACTCTTCACACCAGTGTTCTGACCCGCAACACATGCTGGTGACTTTTCACATCTGTTTACTGACGCGCAACTCATGCTGGTGACTCTTCACATCTCTGTACTGACCCGCAACTCATGCTGGTGACTCTTCACATGTGTTCTGACCCGCAACTCATGCTGGTGACTCTTCACATCTGTGTTCTGAACCGCAACACATGCTGGTGACTCTTCACATCTCTGTACTGACCCGCAACTCATGCTGGTGACTCTTCACACCTGTGTTCTGACCCACAACACATGCTGGTGACTCTTCACACCTGTGTTCTGACCCGCAACACATGCTGGTGACTCTTCACACCTGTGTTCTGAACCGCAACACATGCTGGGGACTCTTCACATCTGTGTTCTGACCCGCAACTCATGCTGGTGACTCTTCACATCTGTGTTCTGACCCGCAACACATGCTGGTGACTCTTCACATCTGTGTTCTGACCCGCAAACCATGCTGGTGACTCTTCACATCTGTGTTCTGAACCGCAACACATGCTGGTGACTCTTCACATCTGTGATCTGACCCGCAACACATGCTGGTGACTCTTCACATCTGTGATCTGACCCGCAACTCATGCTGGTGACTCTTCACATCTGTGTTCTGAACCGCAACACATGCTGGTGACTCTTCACATCTCTGTACTGACCCGCAACTCATGCTGGTGACTCTTCACACCTGTGTTCTGACCCACAACACATGCTGGTGACTCTTCACACCTGTGTTCTGACCCGCAACACATGCTGGTGACTCTTCACACCTGTGTTCTGAACCGCAACACATGCTGGGGACTCTTCACATCTGTGTTCTGACCCGCAACTCATGCTGGTGACTCTTCACATCTGTGTTCTGACCCGCAACACATGCTGGTGACTCTTCACATCTGTGTTCTGACCCGCAAACCATGCTGGTGACTCTTCACATCTGTGTTCTGAACCGCAACACATGCTGGTGACTCTTCACATCTGTGATCTGACCCGCAACACATGCTGGTGACTCTTCACATCTGTGATCTGACCCGCAACACATGCTGGTGACTCTTCACATCTGTGTTCTGACCCGCAACTCATGCTGGTGACTCTTCACACCTGTTTACTGACCCGAAACTCATGCTGGTGACTTTTCACATCTGTGTTCTGACCCGCAACACATGCTGGTGACACTTCACATCTGTTTACTGACCCGCAACACATGCTGGTGACTCTGCACATGTGTTCTGACCCGCAACACATGCTGGTGATTCTTCAAATCTGTGTTCTGACCCGCAACACATGCTGGTGACTCTTCACATCTGTGTTCTGACCCGCAACTCATGCTGGTGACTCTTCACATCTGTGTTCTGAACCGCAACACATGCTGGTGACTCTTCACACCTGTGTACTGACCCGCAACACATGCTGGTGACTCTTCACACCTGTGTACTGACCCGCAACACATGCTGGTGACTTTTCACATCTGTTTACTGACGCGCAACTCATGCTGGTGACTCTTCACATCTCTCTACTGACCCGCAACTCATGCTGGTGACTCTTCACATGTGTTCTGACCCGCAACTCATGCTGGTGACTCTTCACTTCTGTGTTCTGACCCGCAACACATGCTGGTGACTCTTCACACCTGTGTTCTGACCCGCAACACATGCTGGTGACTCTCCACACCTGTGTACTGACCCGCAACACATGCTGGTGACTCTTCACATCTGTGTTCTGACCCGCAACTCATGCTGGTGACTCTTCACACCTGTTTACTGACCCGAAACTCATGCTGGTGACTTTTCACATCTGTGTTCTGACCCGCAACACATGCTGGTGACACTTCACATCTGTTTACTGACCCGCAACACATGCTGGTGACTCTTCACATGTTTTCTGACCCGCAACACATGCTGGTGATTCTTCACATCTGTGTTCTGACCCGCAACACATGCTGGTGACTCTTCACATCTGTGTTCTGACCCGCAACACATGCTGGTGACTCTTCACACCTGTGTACTGACCCGCAACACATGCTGGTGACTCTTCACACCTGTGTTCTGACCCGCAACACATGCTGGTGACTCTTCACACCTGTGTTCTGACCCGCAACTCATGCTGGTGACTCTTCACACCTGTGTACTGACCCGCAACACATGCTGGTGACTCTTCACACCAGTGTTCTGACCCGCAACACATGCTGGTGACTTTTCACATCTGTTTACTGACGCGCAACTCATGCTGGTGACTCTTCACATCTCTGTACTGACCCGCAACTCATGCTGGTGACTCTTCACATGTGTTCTGACCCGCAACTCATGCTGGTGACTCTTCACATCTGTGTTCTGAACTGCAACACATGCTGGTGACTCTTCACATCTCTGTACTGACCCGCAACTCATGCTGGTGACTCTTCACACCTGTGTTCTGACCCACAACACATGCTGGTGACTCTTCACACCTGTGTTCTGACCCGCAACACATGCTGGTGACTCTACACACCTGTGTTCTGAACCGCAACACATGCTGGGGACTCTTCACATCTGTGTTCTGACCCGCAACTCATGCTGGTGACTCTTCACATCTGTGTTCTGACCCGCAACACATGCTGGTGACTCTTCACATCTGTGTTCTGACCCGCAAACCATGCTGGTGACTCTTCACATCTGTGTTCTGAACCGCAACACATGCTGGTGACTCTTCACATCTGTGATCTGACCCGCAACACATGCTGGTGACTCTTCACACCTGTGTACTGACCCGCAACACATGCTGGTGACTCTTCACATCTGTGTTCTGACCCGCAACTCATGCTGGTGACTCTTCACACCTGTTTACTGACCCGAAACTCATGCTGGTGACTTTTCACATCTGTGTTCTGACCCGCAACACATGCTGGTGACACTTCACATCTGTTTACTGACCCGCAACACATGCTGGTGACTCTGCACATGTGTTCTGACCCGCAACACATGCTGGTGATTCTTCAAATCTGTGTTCTGACCCGCAACACATGCTGGTGACTCTTCACATCTGTGTTCTGACCCGCAACTCATGCTGGTGACTCTTCACATCTGTGTTCTGAACCGCAACACATGCTGGTGACTCTTCACACCTGTGTACTGACCCGCAACACATGCTGGTGACTCTTCACACCTGTGTACTGACCCGCAACACATGCTGGTGACTTTTCACATCTGTTTACTGACGCGCAACTCATGCTGGTGACTCTTCACATCTCTCTACTGACCCGCAACTCATGCTGGTGACTCTTCACATGTGTTCTGACCCGCAACTCATGCTGGTGACTCTTCACTTCTGTGTTCTGACCCGCAACACATGCTGGTGACTCTTCACACCTGTGTTCTGACCCGCAACACATGCTGGTGACTCTCCACACCTGTGTACTGACCCGCAACACATGCTGGTGACTCTTCACATCTGTGTTCTGACCCGCAACTCATGCTGGTGACTCTTCACACCTGTTTACTGACCCGAAACTCATGCTGGTGACTTTTCACATCTGTGTTCTGACCCGCAACACATGCTGGTGACACTTCACATCTGTTTACTGACCCGCAACACATGCTGGTGACTCTTCACATGTTTTCTGACCCGCAACACATGCTGGTGATTCTTCACATCTGTGTTCTGACCCGCAACACATGCTGGTGACTCTTCACATCTGTGTTCTGACCCGCAACACATGCTGGTGACTCTTCACACCTGTGTACTGACCCGCAACACATGCTGGTGACTCTTCACACCTGTGTTCTGACCCGCAACACATGCTGGTGACTCTTCACATGTTTACTGACCCGCAACTCATGCTGGTGACTCTTCACACCTGTGTACTGACCCGCAACACATGCTGGTGACTTTTCACGTCTGTGTTCTGACCCGCAACACATGCTGGTGACACTTCACATCTGTTTACTGACCCGCAACACATGCTGGTGACTCTTCACATGTGTTCTGACCCGCAACACATGCTGGTGACTCTTCACCTCTGTGTTCTGACCCGCAACACATGCTGGTGACTCTTCACATCTGTGTTCTGACCCGCAACACATGCTGGTGACTCTTCACACCTGTGTACTGACCCGCAACACATGCTGGTGACTCTTCACATCTGTGTTCTGACCCGCAACTCATGCTGGTGACTCTTCACATCTGTGTTCTGAACCGCAACACATGCTGGTGACTCTTCACACCTGTGTACTGACCCGCAACTCATGCTGGTGACTCTTCACAACTGTGTACTGACCCGCAACACATGCTGGTGACTCTTCACACCTGTGTTCTTACCCGCAACACATGCTGGTGACTCTTCACATCTGTGTTCTGACCCGAAACTCATGCTGGTGACTTTTCATATCTGTGTTCTGACCCGCAACACATGCTGGTGACTCTTCACATCAGTTTACTGACCTGCAACACATGCTGGTGACTCTTCACATGTGTTCTGAACCGCAACACATGCTGGTGATTCTTCACATCTGTGTTCTGACCTGCAACACATGCTGGTGACCCTTCACATCTGTGTTCTGACCCGCAAACCATGCTGGTGACTCTTCACATCTTTGTTCTGACCCACAACACATGCTGGTGACTCTTCACACCTGTGTTCTGACCCGCAACTCATGCTGGTGACTCTTTGACCCGCAACACATGCTGGTGACTCTTCACATCTGTGTTCTGACCCGCAACACATGCTGGTGACTCTTCACACCTGTGTTCTGACCCGCAACACATGCTGGTGACTCTCCACACCTGTGTACTGACCCGCAACACATGCTGGTGACTCTTCACATCTGTGTTCTGACCCGCAACTCATGCTGGTGACTCTTCACACCTGTTTACTGACCCGAAACTCATGCTGGTGACTTTTCACATCTGTGTTCTGACCCGCAACACATGCTGGTGACACTTCACATCTGTTTACTGACCCGCAACACATGCTGGTGACTCTTCACATGTTTTCTGACCCGCAACACATGCTGGTGATTCTTCACATCTGTGTTCTGACCCGCAACACATGCTGGTGACTCTTCACGTCTGTGTTCTGACCCGCAACACATGCTGGTGACTCTTCACACCTGTGTACTGACCCGCAACACATGCTGGTGACTCTTCACACCTGTGTTCTGACCCGCAACACATGCTGGTGACTCTTCACATTTTTACTGACCCGCAACTCATGCTGGTGACTCTTCACACCTGTGTACTGACCCGCAACACATGCTGGTGACTCTTCACACCAGTGTTCTGACCCGCAACACATGCTGGTGACTCTTCACACCTCTGTACTGACCCGCAACACATTCTGGTGACTCTTCACACCTGTGTTCTGTCCCGCAATACATGCTGGTGACTCTTAACACCTGTCTACTGACCCGAAACTCATGCTGGTGACTCTTCACATCTCTTTACTGACCCGCAACTCATGCTGGTGACTCTTCACATGTGTTCTGACCCGCAAGACATGCTGCTGACTCTTCACATCTGTTTACTGACCCGCAACACATGCTGGTGACTCTTCACATGTGTTCTGGCCCGCAACACATGCTGGTGACTTTTCAAATCTGTGTTCTGACCCGCAACTCATGCTGGTGACTCTTCATATCTGTGTTCTGACCCGCAACTCATGCTGGTGACTCTTCACATCTGTTTACTGACCCGCAACTCATGCTGGTGACTCTTCACATCTGTGTTCTGACCCGCAACTCATGCTGGTGACTCTTCACACCTGTGTACTGACCCGCAACACATGCTGGTGACTCTTCACATCTGTGTTCTGACCCGCAACTCATGCTGGTGACTCTTCACACCTGTTTACTGACCCGAAACTCATGCTGGTGACTTTTCACATCTGTGTTCTGACCCGCAACACATGCTGGTGACACTTCACATCTGTTTACTGACCCGCAACACATGCTGGTGACTCTTCACATGTGTTCTGACCCGCAACACATGCTGGTGATTCTTCAAATCTGTGTTCTGACCCGCAACACATGCTGGTGACTCTTCACATCTGTGTTCTGACCCGCAACTCATGCTGGTGACTCTTCACATCTGTGTTCTGAACCGCAACACATGCTGGTGACTCTTCACACCTGTGTACTGACCCGCAACACATGCTGGTGACTCTTCACATCTCTCTACTGACCCGCAACTCATGCTGGTGACTCTTCACATGTGTTCTGACCCGCAACTCATGCTGGTGACTCTTCACTTCTGTGTTCTGACCCGCAACACATGCTGGTGACTCTTCACACCTGTGTTCTGACCCGCAACACATGCTGGTGACTCTCCACACCTGTGTACTGACCCGCAACACATGCTGGTGACTCTTCACATCTGTGTTCTGACCCGCAACTCATGCTGGTGACTCTTCACACCTGTTTACTGACCCGAAACTCATGCTGGTGACTTTTCACATCTGTGTTCTGACCCGCAACACATGCTGGTGACACTTCACATCTGTTTACTGACCCGCAACACATGCTGGTGACTCTTCACATGTTTTCTGACCCGCAACACATGCTGGTGATTGTTCACATCTGTGTTCTGACCCGCAACACATGCTGGTGACTCTTCACATCTGTGTTCTGACCCGCAACACATGCTGGTGACTCTTCACACCTGTGTACTGACCCGCAACACATGCTGGTGACTCTTCACACCTGTGTTCTGACCCGCAACACATGCTGGTGACTCTTCACACCTGTGTTCTGACCCGCAACTCATGCTGGTGACTCTTCACACCTGTGTACTGACCCGCAACACATGCTGGTGACTCTTCACACCAGTGTTCTGACCCGCAACACATGCTGGTGACTTTTCACATCTGTTTACTGACGCGCAACTCATGCTGGTGACTCTTCACATCTCTGTACTGACCCGCAACTCATGCTGGTGACTCTTCACATGTGTTCTGACCCGCAACTCATGCTGGTGACTCTTCACATCTGTGTTCTGAACCGCAACACATGCTGGTGACTCTTCACATCTCTGTACTGACCCGCAACTCATGCTGGTGACTCTTCACACCTGTGTTCTGACCCACAACACATGCTGGTGACTCTTCACACCTGTGTTCTGACCCGCAACACATGCTGGTGACTCTTCACACCTGTGTTCTGAACCGCAACACATGCTGGGGACTCTTCACATCTGTGTTCTGACCCGCAACTCATGCTGGTGACTCTTCACATCTGTTTACTGACCCGCAACTCATGCTGGTGACTCTTCACATCTGTGTTCTGACCCGCAACACATGCTGGTGACTCTTCACATCTGTGTTCTGACCCGCAAACCATGCTGGTGACTCTTCACATCTGTGTTCTGAACCGCAACACATGCTGGTGACTCTTCACACCTGTGTACTGACCCGCAACACATGCTGGTGACTCTTCACACCTGTGTACTGACCCGCAACACATGCTGGTGACTTTTCACATCTGTTTACTGACGCGCAACTCATGCTGGTGACTCTTCACATCTCTCTACTGACCCGCAACTCATGCTGGTGACTCTTCACATGTGTTCTGACCCGCAACTCATGCTGGTGACTCTTCACTTCTGTGTTCTGACCCGCAACACATGCTGGTGACTCTTCACACCTGTGTTCTGACCCGCAACACATGCTGGTGACTCTCCACACCTGTGTACTGACCCGCAACACATGCTGGTGACTCTTCACATCTGTGTTCTGACCCGCAACTCATGCTGGTGACTCTTCACACCTGTTTACTGACCCGAAACTCATGCTGGTGACTTTTCACATCTGTGTTCTGACCCGCAACACATGCTGGTGACACTTCACATCTGTTTACTGACCCGCAACACATGCTGGTGACTCTTCACATGTTTTCTGACCCGCAACACATGCTGGTGATTCTTCACATCTGTGTTCTGACCCGCAACACATGCTGGTGACTCTTCACATCTGTGTTCTGACCCGCAACACATGCTGGTGACTCTTCACACCTGTGTACTGACCCGCAACACATGCTGGTGACTCTTCACACCTGTGTTCTGACCCGCAACACATGCTGGTGACTCTTCACACCTGTGTTCTGACCCGCAACTCATGCTGGTGACTCTTCACACCTGTGTACTGACCCGCAACACATGCTGGTGACTCTTCACACCAGTGTTCTGACCCGCAACACATGCTGGTGACTTTTCACATCTGTTTACTGACGCGCAACTCATGCTGGTGACTCTTCACATCTCTGTACTGACCCGCAACTCATGCTGGTGACTCTTCACATGTGTTCTGACCCGCAACTCATGCTGGTGACTCTTCACATCTGTGTTCTGAACCGCAACACATGCTGGTGACTCTTCACATCTCTGTACTGACCCGCAACTCATGCTGGTGACTCTTCACACCTGTGTTCTGACCCACAACACATGCTGGTGACTCTTCACACCTGTGTTCTGACCCGCAACACATGCTGGTGACTCTTCACACCTGTGTTCTGAACCGCAACACATGCTGGGGACTCTTCACATCTGTGTTCTGACCCGCAACTCATGCTGGTGACTCTTCACATCTGTGTTCTGACCCGCAACACATGCTGGTGACTCTTCACATCTGTGTTCTGACCCGCAAACCATGCTGGTGACTCTTCACATCTGTGTTCTGAACCGCAACACATGCTGGTGACTCTTCACATCTGTGATCTGACCCGCAACACATGCTGGTGACTCTTCACACCTGTGTTCTGACCCGCAACACATGCTGGTGACTCTTCACATCTGTGTTCTGACCCGCAAACCATGCTGGTGACTCTTCACATCTGTGTTCTGACCTGCAACACATGCTGGTGACTCTTCACACCTGTGTTCTGACCTGCAACTCATGCTGGTGACTCTTTGACCCACAACACATGCTGGTGAGTCTTCACATCTGTGTTCTGACCCGCAACTCATGCTGGTGACTCTTTGACCCGCAACACATGCTGGTGACCCTTCACACCTGTGTACTGACCCGCAACACATGCTGGTGACTCTTCACACCTGTGTACTGACCCGCAACACATGCTGGTGACTTTTCACATCTGTGTTCTGACCCGCAACACATGCTGGTGACACTTCACATCTGTTTACTGACCCGCAACACATGCTGGTGACTCTTCACATGTTTTCTGACCCGCAACACATGCTGGTGATTCTTCACATCTGTGTTCTGACCCGCAACACATGCTGGTGACTCTTCACATCTGTGTTCTGACCCGCAACACATGCTGGTGACTCTTCACACCTGTGTACTGACCCGCAACACATGCTGGTGACTCTTCACACCTGTGTTCTGACCCGCAACACATGCTGGTGACTCTTCACATTTTTACTGACCCGCAACTCATGCTGGTGACTCTTCACACCTGTGTACTGACCCGCAACACATGCTGGTGACTCTTCACACCAGTGTTCTGACCCGCAACACATGCTGGTGACTCTTCACACCTCTGTACTGACCCGCAACACATTCTGGTGACTCTTCACACCTGTGTTCTGTCCCGCAATACATGCTGGTGACTCTTAACACCTGTTTACTGACCCGCAACTCATGCTGGTGACTCTTCACATGTGTTCTGACCCGCAACACATGCTGCTGACTCTTCACATCTGTTTACTGACCCGCAACACATGCTGGTGACTCTTCACATGTGTTCTGGCCCGCAACACATGCTGGTGACTTTTCAAATCTGTGTTCTGACCCGCAACTCATGCTGGTGACTCTTCATATCTGTGTTCTGACCCGCAACTCATGCTGGTGACTCTTCACATCTGTTTACTGACCCGCAACTCATGCTGGTGACTCTTCACATCTGTGTTCTGACCCGCAACTCATGCTGGTGACTCTTCACACCTGTGTACTGACCCGCAACACATGCTGGTGACTCTTCACATCTGTGTTCTGACCCGCAACTCATGCTGGTGACTCTTCACACCTGTTTACTGACCCGAAACTCATGCTGGTGACTTTTCACATCTGTGTTCTGACCCGCAACACATGCTGGTGACACTTCACATCTGTTTACTGACCCGCAACACATGCTGGTGACTCTTCACATGTGTTCTGACCCGCAACACATGCTGGTGACTCTTCACATCTGTGTTCTGACCCGCAACTCATGCTGGTGACTCTTCACATCTGTGTTCTGAACCGCAACACATGCTGGTGACTCTTCACACCTGTGTACTGACCCGCAACACATGCTGGTGACTCTTCACACCTGTGTACTGACCCGCAACACATGCTGGTGACTTTTCACATCTGTTTACTGACGCGCAACTCATGCTGGTGACTCTTCACATCTCTCTACTGACCCGCAACTCATGCTGGTGACTCTTCACATGTGTTCTGACCCGCAACTCATGCTGGTGACTCTTCACTTCTGTGTTCTGACCCGCAACACATGCTGGTGACTCTTCACACCTGTGTTCTGACCCGCAACACATGCTGGTGACTCTCCACACCTGTGTACTGACCCGCAACACATGCTGGTGACTCTTCACATCTGTGTTCTGACCCGCAACTCATGCTGGTGACTCTTCACACCTGTTTACTGACCCGAAACTCATGCTGGTGACTTTTCACATCTGTGTTCTGACCCGCAACACATGCTGGTGACACTTCACATCTGTTTACTGACCCGCAACACATGCTGGTGACTCTTCACATGTTTTCTGACCCGCAACACATGCTGGTGATTGTTCACATCTGTGTTCTGACCCGCAACACATGCTGGTGACTCTTCACATCTGTGTTCTGACCCGCAACACATGCTGGTGACTCTTCACACCTGTGTACTGACCCGCAACACATGCTGGTGACTCTTCACACCTGTGTTCTGACCCGCAACACATGCTGGTGACTCTTCACACCTGTGTTCTGACCCGCAACTCATGCTGGTGACTCTTCACACCTGTGTACTGACCCGCAACACATGCTGGTGACTCTTCACACCAGTGTTCTGACCCGCAACACATGCTGGTGACTTTTCACATCTGTTTACTGACGCGCAACTCATGCTGGTGACTCTTCACATCTCTGTACTGACCCGCAACTCATGCTGGTGACTCTTCACATGTGTTCTGACCCGCAACTCATGCTGGTGACTCTTCACATCTGTGTTCTGAACCGCAACACATGCTGGTGACTCTTCACATCTCTGTACTGACCCGCAACTCATGCTGGTGACTCTTCACACCTGTGTTCTGACCCACAACACATGCTGGTGACTCTTCACACCTGTGTTCTGACCCGCAACACATGCTGGTGACTCTTCACACCTGTGTTCTGAACCGCAACACATGCTGGGGACTCTTCACATCTGTGTTCTGACCCGCAACTCATGCTGGTGACTCTTCACATCTGTTTACTGACCCGCAACTCATGCTGGTGACTCTTCACATCTGTGTTCTGACCCGCAACACATGCTGGTGACTCTTCACATCTGTGTTCTGACCCGCAAACCATGCTGGTGACTCTTCACATCTGTGTTCTGAACCGCAACACATGCTGGTGACTCTTCACACCTGTGTACTGACCCGCAACACATGCTGGTGACTCTTCACACCTGTGTACTGACCCGCAACACATGCTGGTGACTTTTCACATCTGTTTACTGACGCGCAACTCATGCTGGTGACTCTTCACATCTCTCTACTGACCCGCAACTCATGCTGGTGACTCTTCACATGTGTTCTGACCCGCAACTCATGCTGGTGACTCTTCACTTCTGTGTTCTGACCCGCAACACATGCTGGTGACTCTTCACACCTGTGTTCTGACCCGCAACACATGCTGGTGACTCTCCACACCTGTGTACTGACCCGCAACACATGCTGGTGACTCTTCACATCTGTGTTCTGACCCGCAACTCATGCTGGTGACTCTTCACACCTGTTTACTGACCCGAAACTCATGCTGGTGACTTTTCACATCTGTGTTCTGACCCGCAACACATGCTGGTGACACTTCACATCTGTTTACTGACCCGCAACACATGCTGGTGACTCTTCACATGTTTTCTGACCCGCAACACATGCTGGTGATTCTTCACATCTGTGTTCTGACCCGCAACACATGCTGGTGACTCTTCACATCTGTGTTCTGACCCGCAACACATGCTGGTGACTCTTCACACCTGTGTACTGACCCGCAACACATGCTGGTGACTCTTCACACCTGTGTTCTGACCCGCAACACATGCTGGTGACTCTTCACACCTGTGTTCTGACCCGCAACTCATGCTGGTGACTCTTCACACCTGTGTACTGACCCGCAACACATGCTGGTGACTCTTCACACCAGTGTTCTGACCCGCAACACATGCTGGTGACTTTTCACATCTGTTTACTGACGCGCAACTCATGCTGGTGACTCTTCACATCTCTGTACTGACCCGCAACTCATGCTGGTGACTCTTCACATGTGTTCTGACCCGCAACTCATGCTGGTGACTCTTCACATCTGTGTTCTGAACCGCAACACATGCTGGTGACTCTTCACATCTCTGTACTGACCCGCAACTCATGCTGGTGACTCTTCACACCTGTGTTCTGACCCACAACACATGCTGGTGACTCTTCACACCTGTGTTCTGACCCGCAACACATGCTGGTGACTCTTCACACCTGTGTTCTGAACCGCAACACATGCTGGGGACTCTTCACATCTGTGTTCTGACCCGCAACTCATGCTGGTGACTCTTCACATCTGTGTTCTGACCCGCAACACATGCTGGTGACTCTTCACATCTGTGTTCTGACCCGCAAACCATGCTGGTGACTCTTCACATCTGTGTTCTGAACCGCAACACATGCTGGTGACTCTTCACATCTGTGATCTGACCCGCAACACATGCTGGTGACTCTTCACACCTGTGTTCTGACCCGCAACACATGCTGGTGACTCTTCACATCTGTGTTCTGACCCGCAAACCATGCTGGTGACTCTTCACATCTGTGTTCTGACCTGCAACACATGCTGGTGACTCTTCACACCTGTGTTCTGACCTGCAACTCATGCTGGTGACTCTTTGACCCACAACACATGCTGGTGAGTCTTCACATCTGTGTTCTGACCCGCAACACATGCTGGTGACTCTTCACACCTGTGTTCTGACCCGCAACTCATGCTGGTGACTCTTTGAGCCGCAACACATGCTGGTGACCCTTCACACCTGTGTACTGACCCGCAACACATGCTGGTGACTCTTCACACCTGTGTACTGACCCGCAACACATGCTGGTGACTTTTCACATCTGTGTTCTGACCCGCAACACATGCTGGTGACACTTCACATCTGTTTACTGACCCGCAACACATGCTGGTGACTCTTCACATGTTTTCTGACCCGCAACACATGCTGGTGATTCTTCACATCTGTGTTCTGACCCGCAACACATGCTGGTGACTCTTCACATCTGTGTTCTGACCCGCAACACATGCTGGTGACTCTTCACACCTGTGTACTGACCCGCAACACATGCTGGTGACTCTTCACACCTGTGTTCTGACCCGCAACACATGCTGGTGACTCTTCACATTTTTACTGACCCGCAACACATGCTGGTGACTCTTCACACCTGTGTACTGACCCGCAACACATGCTGGTGACTCTTCACACCAGTGTTCTGACCCGCAACACATGCTGGTGACTCTTCACACCTCTGTACTGACCCGCAACACATTCTGGTGACTCTTCACACCTGTGTTCTGTCCCGCAATACATGCTGGTGACTCTTAACACCTGTTTACTGACCCGCAACTCATGCTGGTGACTCTTCACATGTGTTCTGACCCGCAACACATGCTGCTGACTCTTCACATCTGTTTACTGACCCGCAACACATGCTGGTGACTCTTCACATGTGTTCTGGCCCGCAACACATGCTGGTGACTTTTCAAATCTGTGTTCTGACCCGCAACTCATGCTGGTGACTCTTCATATCTGTGTTCTGACCCGCAACTCATGCTGGTGACTCTTCACATCTGTTTACTGACCCGCAACTCATGCTGGTGACTCTTCACACCTGTTTACTGACCCGAAACTCATGCTGGTGACTTTTCACATCTGTGTTCTGACCCGCAACACATGCTGGTGACACTTCACATCTGTTTACTGACCCGCAACACATGCTGGTGACTCTTCACATGTGTTCTGACCCGCAACACATGCTGGTGACTCTTCACATCTGTGTTCTGACCCGCAACTCATGCTGGTGACTCTTCACATCTGTGTTCTGAACCGCAACACATGCTGGTGACTCTTCACACCTGTGTACTGACCCGCAACACATGCTGGTGACTCTTCACACCTGTGTACTGACCCGCAACACATGCTGGTGACTTTTCACATCTGTTTACTGACGCGCAACTCATGCTGGTGACTCTTCACATCTCTCTACTGACCCGCAACTCATGCTGGTGACTCTTCACATGTGTTCTGACCCGCAACTCATGCTGGTGACTCTTCACTTCTGTGTTCTGACCCGCAACACATGCTGGTGACTCTTCACACCTGTGTTCTGACCCGCAACTCATGCTGGTGACTCTTTGACCCGCAACACATGCTGGTGACCCTTCACACCTGTGTACTGACCCGCAACACATGCTGGTGACTCTTCACACCTGTGTACTGACCCGCAACACATGCTGGTGACTTTTCACATCTGTGTTCTGACCCGCAACACATGCTGGTGACTCTTAACACCTGTTTACTGACCCGCAACTCATGCTGGTGACTCTTCACATGTGTTCTGACCCGCAACACATGCTGCTGACTCTTCACATCTGTTTACTGACCCGCAACACATGCTGGTGACTCTTCACATGTGTTCTGGCCCGCAACACATGCTGGTGACTTTTCAAATCTGTGTTCTGACCCGCAACTCATGCTGGTGACTCTTCATATCTGTGTTCTGACCCGCAACTCATGCTGGTGACTCTTCACATCTGTGTACTGACCCGCAACTCATGCTGGTGACTCTTCACACCTGTGTACTGACCCGCAACACATGCTGGTGACTCTTCACATCTGTGTTCTGACCCGCAACTCATGCTGGTGACTCTTCACACCTGTTTACTGACCCGAAACTCATGCTGGTGACTTTTCACATCTGTGTTCTGACCCGCAACACATGCTGGTGACTCTCCACACCTGTGTACTGACCCGCAACACATGCTGGTGACTCTTCACATCTGTGTTCTGACCCGCAACTCATGCTGGTGACTCTTCACACCTGTTTACTGACCCGAAACTCATGCTGGTGACTTTTCACATCTGTGTTCTGACCCGCAACACATGCTGGTGACACTTCACATCTGTTTACTGACCCGTAACACATGCTGGTGACTCTTCACATGTTTTCTGACCCGCAACACATGCTGGTGATTCTTCACATCTGTGTTCTGACCCGCAACACATGCTGGTGACTCTTCACATCTGTGTTCTGACCCGCAACACATGCTGGTGACTCTTCACACCTGTGTACTGACCCGCAACACATGCTGGTGACTCTTCACACCTGTGTTCTGACCCGCAACACATGCTGGTGACTCTTCACACCTGTGTTCTGACCCGCAACTCATGCTGGTGACTCTTCACACCTGTGTACTGACCCGCAACACATGCTGGTGACTCTTCACACCAGTGTTCTGACCCGCAACACATGCTGGTGACTTTTCACATCTGTTTACTGACGCGCAACTCATGCTGGTGACTCTTCGCATCTCTGTACTGACCCGCAACTCATGCTGGTGACTCTTCACATGTGTTCTGACCCGCAACTCATGCTGGTGACTCTTCACATCTGTGTTCTGAACCGCAACACATGCTGGTGACTCTTCACATCTCTGTACTGACCCGCAACTCATGCTGGTGACTCTTCACACCTGTGTTCTGACCCGCAACACATGCTGGTGACTCTTCACACCTGTGTTCTGAACCGCAACACATGCTGGGGACTCTTCACATCTGTGTTCTGACCCGCAACTCATGATGGTGACTCTTCACATCTGTTTACTGACCCGCAACTCATGCTGGTGACTCTTCACATCTGTGTTCTGACCCGCAACACATGCTGGTGACTCATCACATCTGTGTTCTGACCCGCAAACCATGCTGGTGACTCTTCACATCTGTGTTCTGAACCGCAACACATGCTGTTGACTCTTCACATCTGTGATCTGACCCGCAACACATGCTGGTGACTCTTTACACCTGTGTTCTGACCCGCAACACATGCTGGTGACTCTTCACATCTGTGTTCTGACCCGCAAACCATGCTGGTGACTCTTCACATCTGTGTTCTGACCTGCAACACATGCTGGTGACTCTTCACACCTGTGTTCTGACCTGCAACTCATGCTGGTGACTCTTTGACCCGCAACACATGCTGGTGAGTCTTCACATCTTTGTTCTGACCCGCAACACATGCTGGTGACTCTTCACACCTGTGTTCTGACCCGCAACTCATGCTGGTGACTCTTTGACCCGCAACACATGCTGGTGACCCTTCACACCTGTGTACTGACCCGCAACACATGCTGGTGACTCTTCACACCTGTGTACTGACCCGCAACACATGCTGGTGACTCTTCACACCTGTGTTCTGACCCGCAACACATGCTGGTGACTCTTCACATGTTTACTGACCCGCAACTCATGCTGGTGACTCTTCACACCTGTGTACTGACCCGCAACACATGCTGGTGACTCTTCACACCAGTGTTCTGACCCGCAACACATGCTGGTGACTCTTCACACCTCTGTACTGACCCGCAACACATTCTGGTGACTCTTCACACCTGTGTTCTGTCCCGCAATACATGCTGGTGACTCTTAACACCTGTCTACTGACCCGAAACTCATGCTGGTGACTCTTCACATCTGTTTACTGACCCGCAACTCATGCTGGTGACTCTTCACATCTGTGTTCTGACCCGCAACACATGCTGGTGACTCTTCACATCTGTTTACTGACCCGCAACACATGCTGGTGACTCTTCACATGTGTTCTGGCCCGCAACACATGCTGGTGACTTTTCAAATCTGTGTTCTGACCCGCAACTCATGCTGGTGACTCTTCACATCTGTGTTCTGACCCGAAACTCATGCTGGTGACTTTTCACATCTGTGTTCTGACCCGCAACACATGCTGGTGACTCTTCACATCAGTTTACTGACCTGCAACACATGCTGGTGACTCTTCACATGTGTTCTGACCCGCAACACATGCTGGTGATTCTTCACATCTGTGTTCTGACCTGCAACACATGCTGGTGACCCTTCACATCTGTGTTCTGACCCGCAAACCATGCTGGTGACTCTTCACATCTGTGTTCTGACCCACAACACATGCTGGTGACTCTTCACACCTGTGTTCTGACCCGCAACTCATGCTGGTGACTCTTTGACCCGCAACACATGCTGGTGACTCTTCACATCTGTGTTCTGACCCGCAACACATGCTGGTGACTCTTCACACCTGTGTTCTGACCCGCAACACATGCTGGTGACTCTCCACACCTGTGTACTGACCCGCAACACATGCTGGTGACTCTTCACATCTGTGTTCTGACCCACAACTCATGCTGGTGACTCTTCACACCTGTTTACTGACCCGAAACTCATGCTGGTGACTTTTCACATCTGTGTTCTGACCCGCAACACATGCTGGTGACACTTCACAT
This sequence comes from Lampris megalopsis, assembly GCA_022114975.2. NCBI lineage: Eukaryota > Metazoa > Chordata > Actinopteri > Lampriformes > Lampridae > Lampris > Lampris megalopsis. The sequence goes on from JAJHIY020001246.1 coordinate 447,340, forward strand.
CTGTTTACTGACCCGCAACACATGCTGGTGACTCTTCACATGTTTTCTGACCCGCAACACATGCTGGTGATTCTTCACATCTGTGTTCTGACCCGCAACACATGCTGGTGACTCTTCACATCTGTGTTCTGACCCGCAACACATGCTGGTGACTCTTCACACCTGTGTACTGACCCGCAACACATGCTGGTGACTCTTCACACCTGTGTTCTGACCCGCAACACATGCTGGTGACTCTTCACATTTTTACTGAACCGCAACTCATGCTGGTGACTCTTCACACCTGTGTACTGACCCGCAACACATGCTGGTGACTCTTCACACCAGTGTTCTGACCCGCAACACATGCTGGTGACTCTTCACACCTCTGTACTGACCCGCAACACATTCTGGTGACTCTTCACACCTGTGTTCTGTCCCGCAATACATGCTGGTGACTCTTAACACCTGTCTACTGACCCGAAACTCATGCTGGTGACTCTTCACATCTGTTTACTGACCCGCAACTCATGCTGGTGACTCTTCACATGTGTTCTGACCCGCAACACATGCTGCTGACTCTTCACATCTGTTTACTGACCCGCAACACATGCTGGTGACTCTTCACATGTGTTCTGGCCCGCAACACATGCTGGTGACTTTTCAAATCTGTGTTCTGACCCGCAACTCATGCTGGTGACTCTTCATATCTGTGTTCTGACCCGCAACTCATGCTGGTGACTCTTTACATCTGTTTACTGACCCGCAACTCATGCTGGTGACTCTTCACATCTGTGTTCTGACCCGCAACTCATGCTGGTGACTCTTCACACCTGTGTACTGACCCGCAACACATGCTGGTGACTCTTCACATCTGTGTTCTGACCCGCAACTCATGCTGGTGACTCTTCACACCTGTTTACTGACCCGAAACTCATGCTGGTGACTTTTCACATCTGTTTACTGACCCGCAACACATGCTGGTGACTCTTCACATGTGTTCTGACCCGCAACACATGCTGGTGATTCTTCAAATCTGTGTTCTGACCCGCAACACATGCTGGTGACTCTTCACATCTGTGTTCTGACCCGCAACTCATGCTGGTGACTCTTCACATCTGTGTTCTGAACCGCAACACATGCTGGTGACTCTTCACACCTGTGTACTGACCCGCAACACATGCTGGTGACTCTTCACACCTGTGTACTGACCCGCAACACATGCTGGTGACTTTTCACATCTGTTTACTGACGCGCAACTCATGCTGGTGACTCTTCACATCTCTGTACTGACCCGCAACTCATGCTGGTGACTCTTCACATGTGTTCTGACCCGCAACTCATGCTGGTGACTCTTCACATCTGTGTTCTGACCCGCAACTCATGCTGGTGACTCTTCACATCTGTTTACTGACCCGCAACTCATGCTGGTGACTCTTCACATCTGTGTTCTGACCCGCAACACATGCTGGTGACTCTTCACATCTGTGTTTTGACCCGCAAACCATGCTGGTGACTCTTCACATCTGTGTTCTGAACCGCAACACATGCTGGTGACTCTTCACACCTGTGTTCTGACCCGCAACACATGCTGGTGACTCTTCACACCTGTGTTCTGACCCGCAACACATGCTGGTGACTCTTCACATCTGTGTTCTGACCCGCAAACCATGCTGGTGACTCTTCACATCTGTGTTCTGACCTGCAACACATGCTGGTGACTCTTCACACCTGTGTTCTGACCTGCAACTCATGCTGGTGACTCTTTGACCCGCAACACATGCTGGTGAGTCTTCACATCTGTGTTCTGACCCGCAACACATGCTGGTGACTCTTCACACCTGTGTTCTGACCCGCAACTCATGCTGGTAACTCTTTGACCCGCAACACATGCTGGTGACCCTTCACACCTGTGTACTGACCCGCAACACATGCTGGTGACTCTTCACACCTGTGTACTGACCCGCAACACATGCTGGTGACTCTTCACACCTGTGTTCTGACCCGCAACACATGCTGGTGACTCTTCACATGTTTACTGACCCGCAACTCATGCTGGTGACTCTTCACACCTGTGTACTGACCCGCAACACATGCTGGTGACTCTTCACACCAGTGTTCTGACCCGCAACACATGCTGGTGACTCTTCACACCTCTGTACTGACCCGCAACACATTCTGGTGACTCTTCACATCTGTGTTCTGTCCCGCAATACATGCTGGTGACTCTTAACACCTGTCTACTGACCCGAAACTCATGCTGGTGACTCTTCACATCTGTTTACTGACCCGCAACTCATGCTGGTGACTCTTCACATGTGTTCTGACCCGCAACACATGCTGGTGACTCTTCACATCTGTTTACTGACCCGCAACACATGCTGGTGACTCTTCACATGTGTTCTGGCCCGCAACACATGCTGGTGACTTTTCAAATCTGTGTTCTGACCCGCAACTCATGCTGGTGATTCTTCATATCTGTGTTCTGACCCGCAACACATGCTGGTGACTCTTCACATCTGTGTTCTGACCCGCAACTCATGCTGGTGACTCTTCACATCTGTGTTCTGAACCGCAACACATGCTGGTGACTCTTCACACCTGTGTACTGACCCGCAACACATGCTGGTGACTCTTCACACCTGTGTACTGACCCGCAACACATGCTGGTGACTTTTCACATCTGTTTACTGACGCGCAACTCATGCTGGTGACTCTTCACATCTCTGTACTGACCCGCAACTCATGCTGGTGACTCTTCACATGTGTTCTGACCCGCAACTCATGCTGGTGACTCTTCACATCTGTGTTCTGAACCGCAACACATGCTGGTGACTCTTCACATCTCTGTACTGACCCGCAACTCATGCTGGTGACTCTTCACACCTGTATTCTGACCCACAACACATGCTGGTGACTCTTCACACCTGTGTTCTGACCCGCAACACATGCTGGTGACTCTTCACACCTGTGTTCTGAACCGCAACACATGCTGGGGACTCTTCACATCTGTGTTCTGACCCGCAACTCATGCTGGTGACTCTTCACATCTGTTTACTGACCCGCAACTCATGCTGGTGACTCTTCACATCTGTGTTCTGACCCGCAACACATGCTGGTGACTCCACATCTGTGTTCTGACCCGCAAACCATGCTGGTGACTCTTCACATCTGTGTTCTGAACCGCAACACATGCTGGTGACTCTTCACACCTGTGTTCTGACCCGCAACACATGCTGGTGACTCTTCACACCTGTGTTCTGACCCGCAACACATGCTGGTGACTCTTCACATCTGTGTTTTGACCCGCAAACCATGCTGGTGACTCTTCACATCTGTGTTCTGACCTGCAACACATGCTGGTGACTCTTCACACCTGTGTTCTGACCTGCAACTCATGCTGGTGACTCTTTGACCCGCAACACATGCTGGTGAGTCTTCACATCTGTGTTCTGACCCGCAACACATGCTGGTGATTCTTCACACCTGTGTTCTGACCCGCAACACATGCTGGTGACTCTTTGACCCGCAACACATGCTGGTGACCCTTCACACCTGTGTACTGACCCGCAACACATGCTGGTGACTCTTCACACCTGTGTACTGACCCGCAACACATGCTGGTGACTCTTCACACCTGTGTTCTGACCCGCAACACATGCTGGTGACTCTTCACATGTTTACTGACCCGCAACTCATGCTGGTGACTCTTCACACCTGTGTACTGACCCGCAACACATGCTGGTGACTCTTCACACCAGTGTTCTGACCCGCAACACATGCTTGTGACTCTTCACATCTGTGTACTGACCCGCAACACATTCTGGTGACTCTTCACACCTGTGTTCTGTCCCGCAATACATGCTGGTGACTTTTAACACCTGTCTACTGACCCGAAACTCATGCTGGTGACTCTTCACATCTGTTTACTGACCCGCAACACATGCTGGTGACTCTTCACATCTGTTTACTGACCCGCAACACATGCTGGTGACTCTTCACATGTGTTCTGGCCCACAACACATGCTGGTGACTTTTCAAATCTGTGTTCTGACCCGCAACTCATGCTGGTGACTCTTCATATCTGTGTTCTGACCCGCAACTCATGCTGGTGACTCTTCACATCTGTTTACTGACCCGCAACTCATGCTGGTGACTCTTCACATCTGTGTTCTGACCCGCAACTCATGCTGGTGACTCTTCACACCTGTGTACTGACCCGCAACACATGCTGGTGACTCTTCACATCTGTGTTCTGACCCGCAACTCATGCTGGTGACTCTTCACACCTGTTTACTGACCCGAAACTCATGCTGGTGACTTTTCACATCTGTGTTCTGACCCGCAACACATGCTGGTGACACTTCACATCTGTTTACTGACCCGCAACACATGCTGGTGACTCTTCACATGTGTTCTGACCCGCAACACATGCTGGTGATTCTTCAAATCTGTGTTCTGACCCGCAACACATGCTGGTGACTCTTCACATCTGTGTTTTGACCCGCAACTCATGCTGGTGACTCTTCACATCTGTGTTCTGAACCGCAACACATGCTGGTGACTCTTCACACCTGTGTACTGACCCGCAACACATGCTGGTGACTCTTCACACCTGTGTACTGACCCGCAACACATGCTGGTGACTTTTCACATCTGTTTACTGACGCGCAACTCATGCTGGTGACTCTTCACATCTCTGCACTGACCCGCAACTCATGCTGGTGACTCTTCACATGTGTTCTGACCCGCAACTCATGCTGGTGACTCTTCACATCTGTGTTCTGAACCGCAACACATGCTGGTGACTCTTCACATCTCTGTCCTGACCCGCAACTCATGCTGGTGACTCTTCACACCTGTGTTCTGACCCACAACACATGCTGGTGACTCTTCACACCTGTGTTCTGACCCGCAACACATGCTGGTGACTCTTCACACCTGTGTTCTGAACCGCAACACATGCTGGGGACTCTTCACATCTGTGTTCTGACCCGCAACTCATGCTGGTGACTCTTCACATCTGTTTACTGACCCGCAACTCATACTGGTGACTCTTCACATCTGTGTTCTGACCCGCAACACATGCTGGTGACTCTTCACATCTGTGTTCTGACCCGCAAACCATGCTGGTGACTCTTCACATCTGTGTTCTGAACCGCAACGCATGCTGGTGACTCTTCACATCTGTGTTCTGACCCGCAACACATGCTGGTGACTCTTCACACCAGTGTTCTGACCCGCAACACATGCTGGTGACTCTTCACACCTCTGTACTGACCCGCAACACATTCTGGTGACTCTTCACACCTGTGTTCTGTCCCGCAATACATGCTGGTGACTCTTAACACCTGTCTACTGACCCGAAACTCATGCTGGTGACTCTTCACATCTGTTTACTGACCCGCAACTCATGCTGGTGACTCTTCACATGTGTTCTGACCCGCAACACATGCTGGTGACTCTTCACATCTGTTTACTGACCCGC